>OZ018395.1:28986249-29146371 GCA_963969525.1 Ontholestes murinus | reverse complement strand
GTTGTCTTATTTTGCAATTTTGTGTTAGATCGTTAGTAATCGTTATTGTTTGAACATCCCTGTTGTATTTTTTGGTAAAAAAATGAAGATTTACTCAAAAGAAGGGGGTATTGGCATTATCTTTATGCTGGGAGAATGTCATCAAAATTGTTTATTGGCTTGTCGAGTTTATACTTAAAGGTTTCCCGAAAGAAATCACCCTAAGCCAGCCATTTTTGAGAGACTATTAAACCAATTTAAAGAAATTGGAAGTGTCAGTTATAAAAACCCCAGTATAAGAAAATCTGTGTAAATTTTCATTTTTTACTATTAAATACAACAACGATGTTCAAACAATAACGATTACTAACGATCTAACACAAAAATGCAAAATAACACAACTATAACAAAATACAGGCTTTTTAAACTAAAGTAACAGACTAAATTAATTATCTTACGTTTTTAAATTCCATAGAAAACTAGATACATTAAAATTTTTACTTAAAAAGTACTAAAACGGTGCAAAAAACAATATTTTGGCGTTTTCTGTAAAAACGAGAAGACTTAACATTTAAGATATAAATACCATTCGATAGGTAATTAAAACGTGCACTTGCTGATAAATTAATAAATATAGCGTTCCATTTAAATAAATGAAGTTATAGCCATTTAATGTTCTCATTTGTTTAATTCCAATTTTTTTACACCCGGTATAAGATGTCAAATTTATTATACTTGGAAAATAAAATATGATCTATTGTTACATTTCAGTGTAAATTTGGTATGCATAACTTAATTACTTTTTAAGTATTTGAAACATGAAAATTAGGTTAAATTTTTACAAAATTCAAATTATTTCAAAAACCTTAAGGTTTAAGTAATAAAAACCTTATTAAAACACACACTTATTTTGATCGAAGGATCCAAAAATGCAATAAAATACAGGATGTTTCATTAAAAAAAACACAACTTTGATACTTTTAGGGTTTATGGGACACCCTGTATATTATGAAAGTAATTTTAAAAAGTAGCCCTAATAGACCCCCATATATCCCCAAAATGAAACTTTTTGAAAGTCACGTATTTTGGGCACAATATTCCGTGCCGTATAGCGTGAATAACCCTGTATATATATATATATATATATATATATATATATATATATATATATATATATCTGTCATGCTGACATTAACAGCCAAAAGTCTCCCCTAAAAATGGGACAAAATAGAAAATTAAAGCATTTTCTAGAAGAATCCAGATGTTCAAGAGGATATTTGCTCCCTCAGCATCGTGGTCAAACAAGGGTTAGAGTGGAAGATCGTCGCTACTGCACGAACTCCGCCCAGCTTCGTCCAGTCAAAATTTTTGTACGTTTAATATAATTTTTGTGTAGATATTGATATGTATTTTTTAAATTTTGGATTGTAAGCTAAAGAATAATAAACATAACATAAACAAACATGAATGCAATTAACTCATTTTTCTACTCCCATAGTAGTAAGTAGGCAATAACGCAATCGTTTGTTGATTAGTAACCATGGTATTATGATACATGCACGTAATGAAGAAAAAACTAGCACGTAATATATTACGTAACCATTATTATTACGAAACTCAAATCAAGTAGCCTAGACAAATGAATTTGACATTTATAGTTGTTGAATACATATTACATTGACGTTATTTTGGTTTAATTATTATTAATTATTCATTGTTAAAATAAGTGAAAGTGACTCCACAGAAGAAATTGTTGAAACTCCACCAGAAATTAGGCAAATAACAGAACATACCGCAGCGGATCTTATCCCGGAAAAATCCAAAGAGCGTTATGAAGTGGTTTACGGTAAATTCATGGATTGGCGTATGAATAATGTTTAGTCTTTTTCTGAAAATGTGTTATTAGCCTGGTTTGGGGAAATAAGTAAGAAATACAAACCTTCATCTCTTTGGGCCATGTATTCGATGCTGCGAAGTGTTTTAATAGTGAAACATAACCTCAATATTGCAAAGTATTCCAAATTATAATGAATGGGAGTAGAAAAAGTATAGTACACAACTCGAGGTGAAAGTCACTTACGTACTCGTGGAATTACTGCACTCGCCTAACGGCTCGTGCGCAACTTTTTCCACTCGTACGTAATATATGACTTACACCTCTCGTTATGTAATATACTATTAAATACGGTTTCATTAGCCTAAAATTGATTATAGAGTAGAATAACGTCAGTAAAAATAACTATATTTATTAGTAATTAAAAACAGGAGTCTTTGTTTTAACAATTGAATTATTTTGTAATTCCTTCGCAAGGCTTACGAAATGTTTCGTATTTTTAAATTTAGATTTAGATAGCAGTATTCTTAAAATTATAATAAATTATAATCTTTTAAAAACTCTTTTCATAATAGCTTAATTTATAAACTAATCATTAAGAGAAAGTACGTCTTCGTCAATTATATGCAATTAAGTAGCTGATGATATTCTATTCCTTCATGTTTATTTTATAGACTTGAAACCAAAATTCTAACTTATCTACATATTTCTTATGGCGTAATAACAAGGAAGAATAGTGTTGTTTATTGTAGTTGGATCACAGTCTATTGTAATATACTCTATTAACTAATGTTTAGTCCAAGTAAATGGTCAATGTTAGAATAATAATTTAAATTTTTTCATCCACTTTAATGAGTCGAATTATTTTCATTTTCACGCCAATGTTGCTAGATAGAATATATAATTGCAACTTGATAATTCTTAAGATACTTACGTTAGATACATAGATATATAGATAATTTATGTTATTATATTAATTTTCTTGACATATGTTTCGATCAGCGACGATAATTTTCAAAGGAATTGCAAATATAAAGTAGTAAACTGAGTAGGTATAATAATTTAAAAATTTAGAAAATTCTAGAAATTAAAAGATTTAAACTTGTTAATAATTCGTTCAGGTTATTGAGGGTATATTCCCCACTCTTAATTGCTTTCTTTCCAGACCTTCAAGGATATTAAATTTGTCGCCTTTTTCGGCCAAATAAATTAGTTTGATGTCGGCTAATAGATGGCCCATTGTGATGCAATGATTGTATATCCTGATCTCATGTTTGACTTTTTATGTTCATTGTATCTAGTTTCGAAGTTTCTTTCCATTACCGATATAGTTTTCCGTCACAATTTTTACATATCATTTGCTAAATACTTACTTCAACGTTGTGCGTCTTCAATTCTTGTATTTCTTCTTTATATATGGAATTTATGGAATGGTCGCGAGCTGTATGTCTTCATTTGTTTCTTCTCCATTGAATAATAACATTCGAATGGCTTTTCTTCGTTTTTGGCTATTTCGTATATTATTTGTAATTCTCGGTTGAAGTCATCTTGGCTCAGCGGAATATTGATTAAACAGTGAATGTATGAATTTATTGCGAAAGATTTTATTTTTTTTGATTGTTGTGAAGTCGAAGGGATGATTGTCTGTATGGTAGAGGGTTTTCTGTATATATATTTTTTCTATTAACTTTTGATTAAGATTCTCAAATATTCTCCGGTTGCTAGAAGCCCAAAGAAAAAATTAGAAAACTTAGCATTGGAAACATAACTTGCGCTAATTCGTATAAACATAATATCCGATCTGGAAAAAACCAATATCATTAGAAAAGGTGTTGAGAAATCAGCAAAACGATGTAATAATACTAACACTAAAACAAACACCTTATAAGGAATTAAATAGATATCCAAGGATAACAAACTAATAATTTGGAAAGCGGAAAAGGAAACATTTATCGAAAAAGTCAACAACTTAATTGGTAAAAATAAACCTTATATCAGAAATAAAGATCAAACTGATAAATTCCAGAAGCAAGTTATCAAAACAATTAAAGCAGTAAATTCCATTATCTCAGGCAGTGACACATACAAAATTATTAATCCGAGGACACCAACATTAAATGGCTTACTCAAAGTGCGCAAATAAAGACCAATTGTTTCATATATTGGATCGTATAAAAATTCTCCGCGGTTTTTTCGTACATATTTGAACAAACATTTTTTATTGAAAATCAATTTCAATCAAGTACATATTGACCATTATTATCTTTGACCTTTTGCCATTTATCTGGTAATTTAATAATTCCATTGGTGTAGAACTCCTAAGGTTTATCGGCAAACAACTTGGGCAAGTGATTTTCAGCGGCGCTTCGGTAGTCCAACTTCTTACCATCAAGGGAGTTTTGCAGAGATCTAAACATATGATAGTCAGACGGCGCAAGGTTCGGGCTATGCGGTAAATGCATCAAAACTTTCCAACCAAGTTCTGTTAATTTGTTCTAAGTCATCAAATAAGTGTGTGGCCCTGCATTGTCATGATGAAAAACAACACTCTTTTTGTTGGCCAATTCTGGTCTCTTTTCCTTGATTGCTTCATTCAAATGATATAGTGCAGCTCATAATAGACAGTTCCCTTCCAGTCCCACCAAACAATCAAAGAAGCTTTTTTATTGTCAATTCAGGCTTTGAAGTTGTTTGTCTTGCATTGAATGTGTTCGTATTTCATCCCATTCGTTTAAAAAATGGGTCGAATTCGTTTCGTTTCAGCAACATATCACTAATGGTAATTCGGTCAATTAAATTTCTCTCCGTTAATTAATGTGGTTTCCAAACATTAAGCTTCTTTTTGTAGCCTGCTCTCTTCAAATGATTCCAAACTGCCATATGGTTTATGTTTAGTTGCTCAGCTATTTCGCGACAGTTTGCGTGTCGCTCTTGCTCCACCAGTTGCAAAATTTCATCGGCTTTTCAGTTACTAGTCGGCCAGAGCGAGGAGCATCTTTAACATCCAAATTTCCGGAACGCAATCTAGCAAACCACTCCTGGGTTCTTCGTTTACTAACAGCATTTTCGCCGTACACTTCACAATTTTTTTTGCATGTTCCTGCAGCGGTTTTGCCTTTTTTTATAGTAAAAAAGCATATTGTATTTCATCTGATATTTCACTCATTTTCAAAATAATATAACTTTTTACATGAGTAATGAATTGGAGATCTATCTTAGCAAAAATATGAGCTGGAACATGACATTATAAGAAAATGTTTGTTCGAGACAATCGGGAGAGGGTTGCTCGAGATAAGGTATCACAACCGGCTTGTGGCGAAAAAGAGCGAAGATTTTTTATACAGCCTGTTTTAATTTCTCAATTATCCTTCATTTAAAGTGTAAACAGAAAAAGTTGTAAACCCCGTTTTCGAGATCTGTGCTTCAAATTCATGATTCTTTAGTGTATTTATATATATTTTTTAATACATCTTTTCAAAAAAATAATAAACTAAACTAAATACTACCAGAAATAATTCCCTGAACATTCAAATACAGCATAAAAAACATCTACGTTACAAGTTTATTCACACCAATTCCAGTATCAAATCTTAAAGACTATAAATAAAAAATGCTAGTGGATAATCAACAATGTTTACATTAAAACTACTTTTTCTTCAATATCACCTTTTATACATAAAAGAAAATACTGCCCATGGGGTTTCTTGTTTCACAACTCGTCGCGAAAATATTCATGAGACACTTCGAAGAACAACTGCTTTTGTCTTCTTCGCATAGATATCTTAATCCACAAAAAATAATTGCGCAAATTCTTTGCACAGTAGAATCGAAAGAAAATTATTTAAAGTTACGAAATTATTTCCTATGAAGATCTTCCATTATTTGTTCGCATTGTTGGAAGAACACTGTACATTACACAGTTATGAAAATAGTTCAATATTGTTAGAAACACTAATGACAACCTGTTAAAAAATCATTAATACTAAAGAATTAAATATTTAGAATTAAGGTTTGGTGTTTCAAGGAATATGTATAGTATATAGTACTTTTTATAAACTCTCAGCATAATTTATTTCTTGCTCAAATTTGTTTATTTGTTTTGCTATGTATTTGGATAATTGAAATATTGAAAGTGTACTTAATAAATAAAATAATGATGTTAGTTTCATTTAAGGAAAATGAAAATGTTATTTTTTATTGTGTAGCATTTAGGTGTATAAAGACTTGCAATGATATTGCACACAGTTCAATGACGAATAAATAAAACTAGTCTATTATAAGAATGGAGTATATTAAAAGGAAAAAATAATACTTATTAAAATACTAAGCAAAATATTAAAACCAAATAACATAACATCCCTTTGTAGCTACTTTTTTATATCTTATATTTATTGATAAGTTGTATCTTATATTAAAATATTGACATATTTCCAACTATAGTTTTTTTTATGAATTAGAAAGTTCTTATGCAAGTATTTTCACTGCTAGGAGAAATTTAGTATTTTAATTGCTAAAATACTAAATTTCTGTTAATTTGTTAAATGTTATTTTTTATTGTGTAGCATTTAGGTGTATAAAGACTTGCAATGATATTGCACACAGTTCAATGACGAATAAATAAAACTAGTCTATTATAAGAATGGAGTATATTAAAAGGAAAAAATAATACTTATTAAAATACTAAGCAAAATATTAAAACCAAATAACATAACATCCCTTTGTAGCTACTTTTTTATATCTTATATTTATTGATAAGTTGTATCTTATATTAAAATATTGACATATTTCCAACTATAGTTTTTTTTATGAATTAGAAAGTTCTTATGCAAGTATTTTCACTGCTAGGAGAAATTTAGTATTTTAATTGCTAAAATACGAACAATAATTAATTACAATTTACATATTTATATATATTTTCTCTGTCAGGAAAATTCATATATTGCTTCTAGAGCGCTAAATATTATTGATGTAATAATTTCGTTTCACTAACATGTATATTTGTTCTAATAATACAAATCTATATATAAAAAATATTAAAATGGCACCTCGAATCTTAAATTAACAATTATAAAATATAAAATGAATAGAAATGTACACGGTGTCTACATAATATTTTACATACCGTAAATTAAATCGCAAAAAATAATTATGTCGTAATCTTCTGTAATAATATTTTGTTACTATCGCTTTAATAACTTAAAATTGTTTTTAATTTTATACTTAAATCACAACAAAAAAACTATTTTATATCAGTGAATTATTTCGTTTTAATTATATTAAAATTGTACATAGAATATAACATCAAGAACAGATAATACAATTTTAAAACGCGTTTTCTCTAATGCGAAAATATTAATTGAGGAGCACGATGAAAATAATTTTTACGTGAAATTCAAATAAGCTATCGTTTTGCGAGTAGTGAAACTTTGTAATAAAGGTCTACAACCTCGTGTTTGCGTTGTATTGTTTGAGCATGCAATATCTCTTTAAATGTCAAAGTATTGAAATTGCGCGATGGAATTTGCATAACAAATTTATATCGTATTTCAGTATGGCCTTTACTCGGCGTTCTCGGGATGCTTCATCTACGCAATCTTCGGATCCTGCAAGGACATAACGATAGGGCCTACGGCCCTGATGGCCCTTATGACGTACCAGCAGATTTCCGAGAGGAACTCCGATTACGCCATCCTCCTTTGCTTCCTGTCCGGTGTTGTGCAGATGATCATGGCCATTTTAAATTTGGGTAAGTGTCTTATGAAAATGCAAACGCAATAAAAATAAAAGGTAACAATCGAACTGTTTCGTTATTAATAGATAAGTTGAACCAAATAAATATGTTTTAATTTTTTGTTCAATTTTGAAATTACGGTTTAACCGGAAGTAATATCAATTATAAAATTTGCAATACAAGTTATTATAATAAAGTATTTTATTGCGAGTTCAAAAAATATTTTTTATTTGAATGCCGACGAAAATTAACAGAAGAAGTACCTAATGAATGAAGAAAAGCTAATGATAAGAAGTAGTCTATAATAAAAACTAACGGAATTACCAAATAGTAAAATAAATTTATGGTGAAAGCCAAACTAATCGTAATGTATATAAAATAGGCACAACTGTTTTTAAATTCTTTTATAACATTGACTATTATTTTAGGTGTAATTCTCTGTTTAGTATGTTAATATAAACCCTGAACCTCATAGATAATAGTCTAGTGAATTAGGACTTCAAGGAGGTCATTAATAAAAACCTCTTATTTTAATCCTTTGATAATTAAATATCCTATCTAAACAATATCAAGCAAAGTGAATCCTGTAAAAACTAGATTTCATTTGGCAATTGTCCATTTATCTCTAGCACTAGAATCACTTGTGTGTCTAAAATCTGTAAATACCTCTGTTAAAATTTTCTTAAAGGAATAAAGGTCTTACGATTTGCTTGTAATATCGGCGCAAAGTTTCAAATTGTGACGTATTAGATGGTTTCGTTAAGTAATAAAAAAACACAAATCTACAGCTACTATGTATGGAACGGTTAATAATAGTAGCATAAAAGGAGTAGCAAAAATGAGTGACGTGTATGCATACGTATTTGCAAGGGATGTTACTGAAAATTATCGAATTAAAAACATGTATAAATTCACTAAATGGAGTTGATATCCTTTATCTAACTGAACATTGGCAATCGAAATTAAAACTACCGTCTTACAATATTACTGGATATCACCTCATTTCCAGTTATTGTCGACCAGAACATAAATACGTAGGAAGTTCAGTGTCTTCCGCTGGCTTAATAAGTGTACCTAGACTTGATTGTAACGAAATGTCTCGAGTTTATAGTTATATCTATATATCGCTCATCAAACAGTGATTATGATTTTTTTCTTATGAAAATGCATACTCTGTTAAAACTATTTCCAAAGAACAAATGTTATTTTATAGCAGGTGATTTCAATGTAGATTTGATAGCTTTATTAGATTCCTTTAATTCTACTTTAAAAATAAAACAACCCACGAGGATTAGCAATAGCAATTAGTCGAGCATTGATAATATTATTACAAATGTAAACCCAAAC
Organism: Ontholestes murinus; assembly: GCA_963969525.1. Taxonomy (NCBI): domain Eukaryota; kingdom Metazoa; phylum Arthropoda; class Insecta; order Coleoptera; family Staphylinidae; genus Ontholestes; species Ontholestes murinus. The sequence goes on along the minus strand of OZ018395.1, from coordinate 29,137,480 downwards.
CATCAGTGTGAAGTAATATTTACAGGCATATCTGACCATACAGCACAATATATTGAATTTCCAATACTTAAACCAAAATCCTTTTATGATTTACAGCTGACTCGATTATTTTTAGAAAAAAATATGCAAACATTTCATAATCAATTGATTCTATAAATCTGGAGTGAAGTATTTGATAATGATCACATCAACAATAAATTTGTAACGTTTTTGAATATTCCGCATTCTCATTTCGAAAATAACTTTCGCAAACATAAGAAAATACTAAAGAAAATAATAGAAGAATGCATTATAATACGCCAGAACTGTCAAAATGTTGAGAAAAATTAATACTGTATCAAATCATTTGAAGTCATCAGATTGAATATAAGCCAGTTTACAATTATTTGCAAGAAGAATATATACAACTATTAATTAATTTAAAAAAAGACAAGTATAATGAATTCATCTAACCATCGTTCAAAAGCAATATGGCAGGCTGTAAATGACAGCGGTAAAAATAAAAATCAAAATTTTCCCTTTAAATTATATGAATATGGCAAATAATTTCAATATTTGTTTATAAACATTTGTTCAAATTCAATATCAAATATTTCTCAAAATAACATTCACTCCGATGTAACTACGAATAAAAACAAAGTTAATAAATCAATGTATTTTTAACCAACAAACGCATATGAAATTTTATTTAATTCAGTTGGCATTGATGAGATAAATGTAAAATTAATTTGAAAAATGTACATTGTTACTGACTGAATCTTTATGTAAAATTATTAATAAATCTTTAGAAAACAGTTGTTTTCCGCACTTGCTTAAAATTGCTTTAGTGAAACTACTTTAAAATGGCGATCCTGAGAACATAGAAAATTACAAACCAGTTAGTTTGTTGACAATATTATTAAAAACTTTGAGATATTTGTTTATAACAGACTCGTGCCTTTCCTTAATCTGTGTAATATAATAAATAAAAATCAACAGGGTTTTATAAAAGGTTAAAGTATTGATACTGCCTTATTTAACTATACCATAAATATAACAGAAACCTCAGAAAAGAAGAACATGGCTTGTGGTATATTCATAGACTTTTCAAAGGCCTTTGATTGTATTGACCATCAACTTTTGTTAAATAAATTATCAAACTATGGTATAAGGGTTTGAATCATATCGCTCCAATAGGTGACAGCTAGTACTGTTTCCATTAAGGGGGTGGAAGTATGATCGGGCTGCCGAAGAAAAACTATGGGTGTACCGCAAGGTAGCATATTGCGTTATTGTTTATAACATATATCAATGATTTTGAACATTTTATAAATACTCAAAAAACAAAAATAATTAATTATGCCCACGATACAAATACGTTAGTCTTTGCAGATAATAATTGAAATCTGATTGCTAAAGGAAACTCAATATTAAATAAAGCTGCTGCATGGTTTCAAAAAATTCATTATAATACTAGGCACGTAAATTACGTATACCCTATCCACAGGATTTGAGCTACTGAAAAGCATCCTTTTTATATGTGTTCTAAATTATTTAATACTCTTCCTACATGTTTTAAAAATATAATAGAATATATATATATATATATATATATATATATATATATATATATATATATATATATACATACATATATATATATATATATATATATATTACTATTAAACTTAATAAGGAATAATTTGTGACCAATAACAAGGTGACCTTGTCTGACAAGACTACATTTCTTACAAATTTCTTATCGTGGTTGCAAATATCCATAATCGTTTCAGAAAAGTCCAATTGTCAGTCGAAATTGTAATTGGAGGGTTCTTTAAAAAGGCAGATTTTGTGGCGATGATAATTTTCTTGCATTAATGCCCTTCTTACAGAACGATGACTAAATCCGTAAGAATTGGCAAGTGAATATGTGAAGAATTTGTTCTAAAGATTCAGCAACGTTTTGAGATACATCTCCATTTGTTGCGATTTTTTAACCGACTACTTTTTAGTAAATTGGTGAATTCTATTATATTTTTGCATAGTTTTTGTCACTACCCAACGTAATGAATTCGGGTAAACCTTTTTAAAGAAGATCACAAACTCAACATCGTTCTCTTGTCTTAATACCCAAATATAATTAATATGTTTATTTTTTTCTCTTTCGCTTAATTAGACCATTCTAAACACTACTTACTTATTGTGATAACTGCTGTCACTGTTATGATGATTTTCATGTACGACAAAATATAATTAACTTTTATTTATTTTTGAGACATTTTTGTTAATATGTTGGTTTGGCATTGTAATAAAAAAATAAATTATTGTACTTTAAGAATATGACAAAATTTCTTTCAATGCAAATTTAAAATCGCCAGTCGATTAAATTAATTCAAAATTTTTAAAATAATAAAATATTACGCACGTTATTACAGATATAATAGATCTTCCTTTCAATTTTTGCTTTGATATCGTTAATAATATCAGAGATATTTACTTGGATCAACGCATTTGGCCATCACTGTGTATTCTGCAGTCTTTTACTTATATATTATATTTACGAGTATAATATAATCAGAAGTAACACTATTACTATGTTTATATCATTGAATTAAAATTAATACTTATATATAGGTATATATTAGATAGTTAGTTACATATTATAAAAAAATAAACAATCGCAAATACAATGCAATTTTCTAACTGTAAATATAATTAGAAAAATTTCGTCGTGTAGCGGTTTATCCATTCTTCTTTGGAAGATTGTCGACCATGATTTGATATACTTCTCTATTTAACGATATATGAATTAATGTTGCGGCTTTGAGTATTTGAACTCTGATATTTTTCTGCCAAGACTTTTTTTGTACCCTAGGCTCTTCACTTTAAATTTTACCTTCTACTATTAGTTGAGGCAATGTGTATTAATCGTCACGTAGTATTTGCCTAAAATATGCTGCTTTCCGCTTATTTATTGTTGTTAGTATGATAGTTCCAGTTCTTTGTTCATCATTTTTAGTACTTCAACTGCTATTTTATCTACCTAAAATATTCTTAGAATGCATTGTTGATTCTCAAACCCTCTATTGCATATAGTAATATAGATGGCATGTAACAATTTGTTACTCGCCGTCAGGTACTTAAACTTGAGTTGCAATCACATAACATACATTTTATTAGTAGATGGTGATCTTACAATCTCGATTCGAGTCTAAATCTCCACACTATGATCCTATTTATCGTTTAATCTGCATCTTGGGCATTTAAAGTAGAGAAATCGTTAAACTGGTTTCGATTCTTTGGTAAGGATTTCGTTTCGTTTGCCTCTCTTGCTCCTTATCATAAATTTTGTTTTATTTTTGTTTGTTTTCAGACCAATTGTTTGCTCACCGTATTTTCCCTGTCCAACATTATTTGTAAGTCTTCTATGATGCCCGCGAAAATCACCGTATCGTTCGCACGACGCAAATTACTTATTCGTATTACGATTATTTTGATACCGTTATTGCACGTTTTCAGAGCTTCTTCGAACATGTGTTCAGAATATAAGTTGAACAATAAGGGCAAAGTGACACAATTCTGTCTGAACTGGACGTTATTTAGATTTTGTTTTAATTTAGTTTTTATTCTAGAATGAATTATTCTCGGGAATACTTCAGATTATGATTTATTAAGCTTAATGGTCTGTATTATTTGGCGTTTGTTTTTTTAGAGAGTGTTTTCGTGGATACTCTTCAGAAATTTATCTGAAAGTTCATCATTTCCAGTCGCTTTTCCAAGATGTTTATTAATTCAGTCTTGAGTATTGGTGGCCCTTCTGATTTTACTGTTGCTTTATTACTTATTCCGTGTGTGTTATCGGTAAATAAATTTTTGATGTATATTTCCCACATAGACAACTGATTTGTTTTGTATATAATTAGTTTGTTTTTTTTATCTACAAATATGCCAAATTGCTTCTTTTTGTATTTATGTGTTAGCTCCTATCTGTTTGTGCATATTTTGGCAGTCGTACTTTCTCCTATTTCTTGGCACTTTTCGAATCATTCTTTCTTTTGCCTTTTTGATCTTCTTTTTGACAATTCTGTTTCTTGCCATATATTCTTCCTTCATCCATTACTTGCAAAATTTTGTCTATAAACCAGCCTTTCATTTTCTCCTTTTTGGTATAACTATGTTTTCTTTTCGCTATGCTTCTTATGGTTTATGTTATATTGGCTCAGTTTCGTTCAATATTGTTAGTTATTTTTGTTGTACTAAAGTTTTTGTTAATTCTATCTGCAAATTTGGTTTTCATCTTAGGCTTTCTTAGTTTGTCTATATCTATTATTCGATCATGGGCTTTCCTCGAACACAATTTAGACCACATACAATTGCTTCATCTGAGCTTATTTATAACACAACTCCATAATAACGAATCTCAAAGCTCCTGGAATTAGAGATATAAGGTTGTTTAGTAACAACGTCGAAATAACTAATATCATATGATCTTCCGAAGATGTACTTTCGGTGCTACATTTCGCAGAAAAAGGACGTAAAATGGATTTATTAGAATCGCTAGAAATACATAAAGCCAGGCTTAATCCGGGAATTCCCTTAATTAACGACCAGATCGACCTCATGTACACACCCATTTTCAAAGCTGTTTTATAATCCCTATTTTTCGAATTTGTATATATACCTGTTGTAACCGATTTTTAATTTACTATGTGTTTGATAATGACAAGCTAAACTTGTCGAAACTAGTCACAATAAAAAAGTTTTCAAGTTATACAAACAGAGTTACCGTGTTTGATTCAATTTACAAAAATGTATAACGAAGTAGAAGCCTCCAACATATATAACATAATGATTTAATTGTTTTAGAAAATTATATTTTTCTTGGAAGGCAGAATACTGCAATTAAATGTTCACTAACAACTAATAATAAATGAAAATGACTGCCATTATTTGTAGGTCACCGGTAATTCTGTTAATTAAATTACTTTTATAAAGTAGAAGCATAAATTTACGAATATTTTTTCCTTTTGTTACCAATATATTAATATAGTATCAAAACATGAAAGCTTATGAACAATCTTAACTTCACAATGAAATATATACGACAGTGATCTTGTAGAAAATCGTATACAGATAAACTTGTGAAACTTCATTGTAAAACATTCGTTTTCCTATCTTTAACAGACCTAGGCCGATGAGACCAAACATGAATCAAAAGTGGTCCGTGGATGTTGCTGGTAGATCAAATATAATTACTTTTTTGTAAAGTAGGCAACAAAATATTTTATTTGTACTTGATGTTTTTACATTTATAATAGAAAGCATTGCTAATAACAGTTACCTATTTTTAACGTTTTAAAAAACCTGTTCATGTTATAACATCGCAGCACGTAAAACTAATTTACATTGGTTAATAAACTTAGTTCTGAAATATGCTTTTGTTATAATATATTTAATAGTTCTGACGATTGTTCCAACCAGGAAATTGATTTTTGTTTCCCGACTCCATAAGGATGTTAATTGTGCAAAAGTGAAATCATATTTATTAAAAGCTGGAGATTTTAATTTTATTGTCGAAAAATTAAAACCAATGTACGAAGACGTAGACTACTCGTCGTTCAAGATTCGAATTCCCGCGGCAGCCGAAATGCTCGTCATTAATGAAAATTTCTGGCCTAAACACGAAATAAAACTTTATTATCTATAATATAGACATTTTAAAAATAAATAATACTAGCAATCGTTTTAAGGAAATTTTAAATGCTTCTAATTATCATTACCTAATCAGTGAACCAACGAGAATTTCTGTTACATCAAAGAATTGCATCGATAACATAATCACAAATGTAACATCGAACGTTTATGTGCAAACATTTAACACAGCGATTTTGTCTGAATATAAAACATGAAACATTTGAGGAATTTTATGCTAGTCCGACAGTAGATGTTAAATATAGCATATTTTTAAAAACTTAAGAAAATCTACCAAACACCTACCTTTAAGACCGCAAAAGAATATTTATTACTATGTCAAACATTATCAATACATATGCCAGAATATAGATCTAGCTATAAAAATCAACAGAGGAAATATAACAAATTATTAATTGAAGAACAAAATAAACATATTGAACTAAAAATCGCGAAATCAAAAAATAAATCAAAAGCAGCTTGGTAAGTGATTCAAGAAGTCACTGGTAAATAAATGACTTATAATCTTCCGTCGTCTTCCGACATACACCACTTGACAAACGATTTTAATAAGAATTTTAACGAAAGAGCATTAAAAATAAATTCCACGTTAAATATTATCAGTGAAACTACCATTCCTTTTCATGATCACTCTACTTTTTACAGCCAGTAACTCCTGCGGAAATAGTAAGTATTGTAAACTCTTTGCTAAATAAAACCAGTTCTAGATATGATGAAATACCAATTACAATTATAAAAAAATGCATTACATACATTGCAAATCCGTTGTGTAACATAATTAATACCATGCTAGAGTCAGGTACTTACCCCGAAGATTTTAAGTGTGCAAAGATAGTCCCACTGTTTAATAAAGGTGATCCTGATGATTTAGACAACTACCGTCCAATAAGTTTATTGCCCACATTTTCAAAAATAGTTGAACTTGTTATTTATTCACGCTTATTAAATTTTTTTATGAAATTTAAATGACTCTCCAAAACACAACATGGGTTCTTAAAACAACGGAACATAGAAACGGCATTATTTGAATATACAAATTGGTATTGGCGGCTCTAGAAAACCGACATATTGCTTGTGGTATTTTTGTCAATTTATTAAGAGCATTTGATTGTATTAACCATTCAAAATTCTTGTAAAAATTGTACCAGTACGGTGTCAGAGGTACCGCATATGATCTTATAAAGTCGTATTTGTCACATAGGATTCACTACATATATTTGGTAGATGCTATGGGTTTAGTTGTTGAATCTGGAAAACTCAGGAAGTATTTTGGGCATAAATTATTGAATTATGCTGATGATACTACTGTGCTAATACACTATGACAACTGCAGATAATTGGTTTGCGAAAAATAATTTAGTTCTTAATAAAAGTAAGACTAAGTGTGTTCTCTTTAAAACAAATAATTCAATAAAAACGGCAACAGAAATTAATCTTAATAGCACAAACTATAAATTTGTTAATAGTGCGAATTTCTTAGGAATTACCCTGGATGAAACACTTACATTTTGTCAGCACATCGCAACAGTTTGTGACAAAATAAGCAGATCTTGTTATGGTTTAAGGGTACTAATGCATTCAACAAATACTAATGTATCAAAACTATTTTATTATGCAAACGTTTATTCACACTTGCGGTATGGTTTGATATTCTGGGGAAACAGCTCTGCAATTGATAAAGCATTTCAATTGCAAAAAAAGGTAATAATAATTATACGTAAGTTAGGATATAAAAACTTCTGTAGAGGTAGTTTTAAAAAAGAGAACTTACACTTTGCGTAATATTTATATATGAATGCATTAAATATCTATACAAACATAGTTTTTATAGTGTTCAATTTAAAAATGCATTAATATATTGTAAACTTGTCTTCGTATAAAAAAAAATAATGATTAGAGTTGATTGATCCCTGAAATATTGACCTGTTTCAACAAGGGGTTTAGGGTTAGGATTAATAAAAAATAATACATTTTTTAACATCTTTATTAACTAGTGCAATATTAAGAAAGGCCATTTTTATCCTGAAAAATGGAATGACTTGTTATAACTTTGGAACAAATCGTAATTTTTTTAATTCTAATTTCTAAAAGAAGCTTGTGTAATAATTTTAAAATATCGATTCAACTTTCGGTGATATAGTCTATCAAATCGGCAAGTACTAAGGATAGGATAGTAGTAGTAGTATTTTAGAACAAATGATAAAAAATCAAATGATAAATTAGCGCCCATTGTAGTTGCCTCTAATAAGTGCTGCAACTAGAAATTTCTCTAATCTTAATTTTTGAATTTTTTTTTGTAGATCTGTAAAATCTCGAAAACATACATACAAATTTACGAAGCCTTGTGTCATGATAAAAGTTTCTAAATGAATCAATAAACTTCAATCCAGATAGACCAGACTGACCTCTCAATTTGCCAAATCAAAGATATAAAACTTTGCCAAAGCTCGCCAAACTTAAAGTTTAAAAACATATTACCAAAATTCATTTTTATTCTCCACTTTTGCTGCCTCTCGATAACATATCGATGTCCTTTTAGATAAGCAGCAGTGGTAATTCTGCCGCTTATATAGAGGACCACATAGTGGTACCACAATATAATGTTTACAAATAATTTTTCCTATTGTTTATACATGTACGTTAAATATACTTTTTTAAACATCTCTGTTATAATGTTCTCTTTGCATTCATCCCAATGTTATTATGCGAGGAAAAGGAGAATAAATAAACTGTTATTATTATTAATAAGTTCTATTTGCGCAGTGCATGTAAATACCAGCTTAATGACTCATTGAGTTATATAATATACTACTAAACAAATAAAGATACGGTGACTATATCCATATGCCAATATAAGTCATGGCCGGCGTGATAATGTTATGCGTGTTATTATGTCTTTGTAAACAGTAATCATATTAGTTTATGCATTATTAATAAATTATTTACCACTTTAGTAAAATTTAAATTAACGATTATTGACCTGAATATGTCAAAAAAAAATATACAAAAATTATGATTTTTCACTGCAAATTATATGCATTATTTACAATATTCTCACTTTTCTAGGTGTACTAATAGATTTCATCTCCATACCAGTGACCGTTGGATTCACATCAGCAACCTCAGTTATTATCGCAACGTCACAACTTAAAGGTTTATTTGGCCTTAAACTTAAAACTTCTGGATTTATGGACACCATTGTAAAAGTTTTCAACCATTTACATGAAACCAGATTTACCGATCTAGGGTTATCAGTTGCTTGCATCATAATTTTAATGAGTCTCAGGGTAAGTTATATTTATTTAAACTAAAGATAGAAAATAACCACAAAACTTGATGGTGACATCTGAAAAATATTACTAATATCTTCGAGCGTTCTATTGAAAGTCTGTTTGTTCTTGTTTAATTTGATTTGTTATTAAACATACTTTCAGTTCTGCTAATATCATAGTTTTATGTAATAGATAATCATTATCAAAAAATGTAGTGAATATTTAAAATATTTAAATTATACGCTGATAAAGTGCATATTACGATGATTTTAAAGTTTGTACCGTCATCAGAACCTTATTCCAAAGCCCAGTTAATATCTGCCTAAACTGGAAATGGTATATACAGTACCATCAAAACTACATTTTCATATATTAAGTTATTATAATGTTAAATAATATATTATAATATATTTTTTCAATTGATTTTAGAAATTAAAAGATTTGAAGGTAACATCTAAAAATGCAAAACCAACACCACACCAGAAATATTTGTCCAAAACACTTTGGCTTATATCTACCTCAAGAAATGCCCTGGTAGTGGTGATATGTTCAGTCATCGCATACTGCTACGAATCATCGGGAATTGATGCACCCTTTCTACTAACTGGAAAAGTCAAACCAGGTCTTCCAGAATTTAACGCACCACCATTTGAAACGACACTAAATAATAGGACAGTCTCATTCACAGAAATGGTCGGAGATTTGGAAGGATCTGTGCTGATGGTACCCGTCATCGCTGTTCTTGGAAATGTTGCAATTGCAAAAGCTTTTGGTGAGAAAATATTTATTAATAATTACAGGACAGCTGGAGGTAGGGAATCTGAATTCATAATTCAAGATTATTACATATTTTGTCTTAAAGCGCTGCAGTAAATTTAATAATAAAACCGTTTTCCCGTCTCCAATTGCGCCAACTAACAAGAACAAAAGTAAATCCAAACCAATTCATATCTATTTTTAATTAGAATAAAACCATATTTCTGCATTATTATCGTAATAATTCTCACTGCTGATAGTTCCTTATAATTGCTTGTGGTTCTCTACTTAACTAGAACAATTGAATGCAACACTTTAGACAGTACATATCACCTTAATGGCATATCTTGCATTTGTAATATTATCTCAATAACTTTTGAATTATCTTATATCAATGTTTATACCAATATCTTATTATGGTCTAAATATATAAATTTTATAATTTTTATAGCTAGTGGAGAAGGTGTGGATGCAACTCAGGAATTACTGACACTATCACTTTGTAACATTTTCGGATCCTTCTTCTCATCTATGCCGATCACAGGATCTTTCTCCAGGTCGGCTGTAAATCATGCAAGCGGAGTCCAAACTCCATTGGGTGGACTTTACACAGGTAGAAAGTAAAGAATGTGAACTCTCACACTATATTAAAATTAATAATTATTTTCAGGAATTTTAGTTATTCTAGCATTAGCATTCCTAACACCGTACTTCGCGTTCATTCCGAAAGCTTCATTAGCTGCCGTTATCATTTGTGCGGGGATATTCATGATTGAGTACGAAGTGATAAGGCCAATGTGGAGGTCAAGTAGAAAAGATCTAATACCCACCGTGGCTACATTCGTATTATGCCTTACAGTCGGAGTGGAATTAGGAATTGTCATAGGAGTTGGTATTAATATTGTGCTGTTGCTGTACCCATCAGCAAGACCAACTATTATAGTGGAGAAATTAAAGGCAAGCTTGTGGTATTATTTGACCTAGTATTAGTTTTATGTATTAATATATTCCGGAAAACTTAATATTTACATATATTTCGAAAACGTATTTTGTGTTTTGCCATGCAGCATAATTATTTATATTATCTCTGTTATAGATAACACATGTAATTCACAATTGCTGACTTGTATAACATTCGTTTTATTCGTATGACATTATTTATTTAATTAAACAAGATATAATAAATAACAAATTAATTAAATTAAATGATAGTCAAAGCAATATTTAATCAGTTATAGTTATATAAATGTGACTTCTTGATTCTCAGACAAATGGAGGCTTTGAGTACATTTCAATAACTCCAGGAAACAGTCTGTACTTCCCCGCCATAGATTTCATCAAAAGCCACGTTGATAAAGCCGGCTTGGATTCATCACATCTTCCTGTAGTAGTTGATTGCAGATTTATTTTAGGTACGTATTTGACCTAGTTTTTATCAAATAAATACTTATAATATATTTAATAATTTACAATGATTTCTTTATAATACTATTACATGCAGCTTTTAATAGAACACATAAAATAAATAAAATTATTAATCTCTAATGCCAGACAATAAATAAATAAAACTAGTTTCCAACATAAGAAATTATTACATATAAACAAATTAGATATATAGTTCTATGTGTTAATTGAAATTACTTAAAATAAATATAATGCTATATGAACTAAATAGGAAAATTATAAATAATTACTGTTTTGTATAAAACGAAAATTAAATGTGATTAAGACTGTTAACCATTTAATACTTGTATTTAAATTATAGGCGCAGATTTTACCGCGGCTAAAGGAATTTCATCTCTAATTAGAGAATTTGAGAAGAGAAAGCAGCATCTGGTTTTCCTTAATGCTAGGGATGAGGTAATCAACGTGTTTAAAGGCGTTGATTTGAGTGAGCTGCAGAAAATCAACACGGTCGATGATCTAGACAGAATCTTAAAAGGTAATAATTACTAATCTTATTATCCGCATTGTGCATATATTTAGAAATGAAATTATTGCTTTTATAAGCATATGAATTAATACTTAATATTAGTAATTAATCATGTACCTTTATTTGTTATATAAATCTTTAATCATAAACATCTCTCTTCATATAGAGGTAAAAATAAGTTTATTATCCCAGCAAGCTATTTAAGACAATTAATAAAATAAATATTTAGTCATGAAAAATTAGAATAATGAGTAATAATTTTAATATCACACACTTTATTTAGTGACTATACTTTCAACACACTTGAGCTTGTCATTCTCAAACTAGCAAATATGTGTTAAAAATATAGTCACTAGTAATAAATAAAGTGAGTGATATTAAAAATATTACTCGTATGTTTAATTTTTAATGACTAAATATTTATTTAGTAATTTACTTGTATTACAAAGTGAGAGGCTGCAGAATTACTTTTCTAGTCATTAGACAATAAGTACTGTTAATTAAATTATTTGGCATTGTTAACAGTTAAAATTTTATATTTCATTTACACATAAAATTAGGGTGAACGTGCTAATCTAGCTATTACCTTATTAATCCACTTATAATGAAATTTTTTAATATTTTTAAATTGTAGACCTCTTAACGACCGTGTATATTGTGTGGCCTAACTTAAAGCACACAAAAAAGTTTGCAAGTCTTGCTCTAATATAAAGATTGGAACACAGTAAAATACTAACATTATTAAATTGTAGTATTAATATTTTTATATAATAATTAAAATTAGTTACATGTATATATGGTTTTATTTTAAAATACATTTATTTATTACTGATGAAGGTTTAAATTAAATTAAACTTGTTTTTTTACTATTGTCAAGATTAAGTTAGAAAAGAAACTGTCAAGTTTATACATAATCAGATAATAAGGAATTTTTAGATCAGGGAATTCCAAATGTCCTCTTTGTCGTTGACGAGGTGTTTCCCAGCTTTTATATCCGTGTTTATTTCCAGACTTTTAGTTATTTAAAAATATAATCCTTTTGTTTTAAGTACAAGAAATTTTAATATATAATATTGATAGTAAAGCACATAAGAACCCAATAACAAAAAATGATAGGCAAATATCGAAGAAAATCGTCTTAACGAAATGATATTCTTAAGCAAGGGTTTAAATATTAAACACTATCTTTACGTGTATGGTTACCAAACAGTCTTTTAGTACTATTATAGATACGTTGCAGAGGGCTTAAAAAAATATAAATCGTAATAAGGTATTGGATTTCGCTTTGTACCAATAAAATCTCACTTTTAACACATCAACACAAAAAGCTGCTGCGTTATTTCGAAATGATAAGTATATGAACAAATCCCTTTGAAGAAACTGCAGTAACAACTTACAGAGATTTAAATTAAATCAATTTTAGTCGTATTTTAATACATAATATATAGTATATATTCCATATTTGAAATATTAAAGTTCTAGTACATATTTGTTTAGTGAATATTTTTATTACTTTTGGATATATCCTTATGCGAAAGATATATTATATTATGTACAAATGATATATTAAATATACACTCGAGCTCAAAATATTATTAATTACCTATTTATATTTCTATAAACCAAATTATTTATAGTTATATAGTTTATGACAATTGTTTTAAGTTTTTCTTCCATATATTCTTTTAATAATTTTAAGTGAGATGTGAGAAATGATTATACATACAACTATTTATATCTAAAAAACACACAATATCTATAATACATTTCATATGTCACTAATGGGTCATGTTTTTGTAAACTATGTTGAATGTAATTTTGTAGATACGTCCAAGTATGTTAACTCAATGCAACCAGTGTATTGACCAATCGTAGGTGCTGCCAAAATAAATCTTGTTTTACATCCAAGTTATGATACCGTAGTCACAAAATTATACAGAATGTCGCTAAAGGTTATGAACACGTATGTGTGGAAGCAGACAAAAGATTGTTGTTGCGAAATGTCAACCAATTTTTCTTGACAATACCGTATGAAAAATATAAGCAATATATCTAGAAACAAGTTAACCGTAATGATTTTCGTGAAAGATTTCATGATACTGGTTTTAAATCCAGAATTATGTTATTAAGAGTATAAACTATACAATACTAATATGTGTATGTATAAATAGAATTAAATAAATTCAAATAAGCAGTAGGTAATTTGCATTTTCGTATTTTAGGATGTTTAGAGTGTGGTGGTAAATGATTTTTCAAATAGAATTATTCATTTTACTAAATAGATTATTATTGAAGAAACGGAGTTCTACTTTAGTACAGATACCTAGTAATGTAAGTATAAAGATAAGAGTTTTTATTTTAATTTGTTTATTATATTGTAGGAGTCAAATTCTGTGAAGTTGAATAAATATTGTATTATAATTTTGTTGAATATTATCAATGTAGGTTTCTTGATTTTGACTGACAGAGAGACGATTATGCAAAAGAATAAATTAAACTCTGTCGCTACTTCTTCTGTACTACCTGAAATATTTATTGGCTGTTTTCCCTTGACTTTATTTACTACATTCCAAGCAAATTTGTTTGGGTTATTTGCGTTCTCAATCTTTGATTTGTATTATTGAGAACGTTTGATTATCATTCTGATTTTTTAAAAGCATTTTACTGGAACACATTTATCCATGGCGACATTAAAATTTTACTAAATATATTCTACTGTACTTTCATAATTGAATTATCTCAGAGATAAATACTACTACTATTTTCATTTTGCATTTCTGCTCTAAGTTTATTTCAGTTTTCTTGAATGAATACTCTTTTTTAATTTGATTACGTTAGTTTTTGTGTTTACAGTAACTTTAAGTTGTAGTCCTAAATGAACCGATAAATGCATGATTATTATACCACTCGCACATATATCTAATTTATTGACAAATATCCTACCAATGCATTTTTGATAGACATGCGTGATTCTTGTTCATTAAATATATTATAAAATCAATAACTGCCAAGTACTTGAAGAATATTATATTTCTGGAGTGTGTTAATACGAAAATTAATATTTAAATCTCCGAAAGTAAATGTAAGCTTATTTTCATGACTTATTAATGTTAAATACTGATAACAAGAGTTGGGTGGCCTATATAATACTACAACTGTAAAGTTATTTACATTATTTACAACATTAATGGCGGTGCATTCGAATTAAATACATTATGTAGTTCATGGTATTATAATCCAATAAAGTGAAACTCCTGTCGGTTACAATTTGTTTCTGTTTTTCTAGTGTTTGGTTATATAGACAATGCCACAGTTGGTTTTGTCACAACAAATTTTGATAAACAATTGTTATAGTTGATTTCGTTATTGATTATGCGTCCGTTTTTTAATCTAATAGGAAAATATAAATATATGTATTTTTGACCCTAGTTACGGATTCAGTCATTAGCTTCTTCAGAGGGCACAGTAATTTTGAACGAGAAGTATTCTTCCGGGGTTTAGTGTTCATTATTTTGCTTAAAATAAAAATAATAGTAAACTATTTATGATTTTCAACTTTATATTTTAACTCACAACAATTGCTTCGCTACACTGTAGCTTCTTTAGGTGAAGAAATTATAATACAAATATTTTATACACAAATTTCAGAAGTGTGGGTGGAGGAAGTGTTTTTCTTTAGCTTAAGTTAGACAGTTCTAGCTGGTCGTTTTCTAGCCAATTTCCTGACTGAAGATTTTTATTTATTTACAAATTTTCTAGTAAATTTAGTTTCCGTCCTTTGTTGGAGATGGGGGGGATTTTAAAGTCGTTATCAAAGCGGTGGTTTTCTTCAATCAAGTGGTTTGCAAAAGTTGACGTCTTTTTCGATGAATGAATAAATGAACAAAGGTGTTAATTTATTCTATATATATACAACATCTTTATTAACAAACAAAAGTACAGATAAGACAAATATAATACATTTATGATGATATGAGTGTTAGGAGGTTAGTCTGTTAAATGGCTATCGACCGGCGGTCTTTCAGCCCTGATTTGTCCTTGTCGATGTGTCACGTCAGTCTGTCTCTGATGATAATGACGGATGAATTCATCGCATCATGAATTCTAAAGTAGTGAATGGAGGGGTTTTGAATTTTGGGATCAGGTTAGGATTTCTGCGGTAAGCAGTAGAGGGTAAAGATGTGATGGTTGAAGGGATTTTTGGAAAAATTTTCGCTTAAGTATAGAAGGCGTTCCTTGATGGGAATAACAGAGGTAGAATCATATAGGAGTTGGTTAGATGGATTGTGTAGATGATTACTGGGGTGGCGGATTTTGGTTAAAGTTCTTAGGGAGGATCGCTTGCTAACTTGGATATTGTGGATAGTAGGATTGCAGGAGTTGAAGAAAAGGACATTACCATAGTCGAGTAGAGGACGGCAGATCATTTTATAGATTTTAGCCGCTGTTTTTATAGATATGTCGTTCTTTTTGTATGTTAAGTTTCTAAAAATTTTGGCTCTTGCTATGATTTTTGTTTTATTTAAATCTGAATTGTGTTTAAAATTGACTTTTCGCTCTATGGTAATGCCTAGGTATTTTATTGATGTAGAAGGGGAAACAGTTGTGTTGCAGATATGAATATTGTGTGCAGGATTATTGTTACGGTGATAGGGAATTATTAGGTGAGTTGTTTGGATGTTTGAGGTAAGGATGGTAAGAGGGAGGGTGGTGGAACGTTTTGGAAGGAAACCAAATTGGTAGTTCGGGATACGGTCTTGGATCTGGGATAGTATTTTCTTTTTACGGAGTGATTCCTAGAGTTTTCCTAGGACGGGAAGTAAGGTAATGGGACGATAGCTGGATATTAGAGATGAAGGATGGTCACGTTTTGGGATGCAGATGATTATTCCAAGTTTCCATTCGGAAGGGAAATATTGGTGTTGGTAAATGAAGTTGATGATATTAAGGATATGGACGTGTATATGGTTATATAAGGATTTTAATATATGTGTATGTACTAGGTCGTGTCCAGTCGCTGTATTTTTGCCCTTTTTTAATGTATTGAAATAGTCCTCTTCTGTAAAAATGTCCGTCGGTTTTGAACTGTCATTACAGCTAAAGAAATCGTTGTACCAGTTATTTACAAGTTGTAAGGTTGATTGGTCAAAATTAGAATCTTGGGTCTTTGAATAAATAGAATTGAAATGGTCTGCAAATTTACGTGTGATAATGTCTGGGTCTGTTATAGTCTCGTCAGTAAGAGGGTCGTACAGTTCTTGTAGTTTGTCCGTCTTTTTGTATCTGCTAAGTTTCTTAATTTCTGTCCAAAACTTTTTGCCTCTTGAGTCATTAATTATCCTACAGCTATTGATCCAGGTGTCCGTCTTATATTCTGTAATTAGTTTTTTAATGTCTTTGTTCAGTTTGTTGAATTTTTGTCGGAGTTCAGGAACGTCCGTTGATTGAATGTCTCTGTAAATTTGTCTTTTATGTTTGATAAGGCGAAGGAATAAATTTGGAAGGGAATATTTATAGAATTGTTTCTAAATTTAAGGAGTATTTTGTTTGATTGAATTATATAGGATGTCGTTGAATTGGGTAATGGTATTAAGATTAATATTGGGCTTGGCAGCAATGAATTTTGTTAAGTCTGTAGCTACTGTCTTTGTGTCACATTTGTTAAAATTGTAAATGAGGTTAGGGATTTGTTGTGGGAGATTAGATGGGATTTTTATTTGAAAGGTGATGGCTAAGTGATCGGAGCATAGGTCGGGGACAAGGTTGACAGAGTATATGAGGTTTTGGATGTTCTGGGTACAGAGTAGGACATCAGGAGTGGTAGCTTGTGTGTCATTCATGATAAAAGTGGGAGGAGTAGGGATACGTACAAAGTTAGAGTTGGATAGGAAAGATGAAAGATGATGTGTCGTGATTTTTGTTTGTTGATGTGATTTATTCTTCTATTGAATGCTTTCTCAGTTTAACCTATGTACATCTTCGGGCAACCAGCCCAGTTAAGCAAATAAATCGTAGTCTTGGCAATTTTTAGTTTTATCCTTATTGTTTAATAACTTATTTATTTTTGTTCATTATTAATTTATTTATTGTATCTATTTTAAAATTATTTCTGAGTGCAATATATGCAATATATTTACTTATGTTAATTTCTTTTTCAGCCTTTTGTTTTGACATTGGTATTGTAAATTCTCGGTGAATCATGGATCAATAAGCAGATCATTTATGTTTAATAGGGTGAAAATAATTATTTATTGTATCGTATCAGTGTGCGTTGGTTTATAGTAAAGTGAGAAATCGTTTTTATTATTGTAATTATTTATTATAGTTAGATCTAGAAAATTTATTGTGTTAAGTATTTTAGTATCTATAGTGAATTTCATTTTGTCGTTTTGGAGGTTTGTTTCCTTTAAAATGCTGTTTAAAATTCTATCCGTGCCAGTGAATGCAACTAATACATCATCAACATATCTCCATTAATACAATGAATTTGTAAATTGAGATAATTTGCATATTTTTTTCTCTATACTATCCATAGAAATATCTACCATTAAAGGGCTTAGGCGGTTTCTCATGCATATACCATCTGATTGGGTGTAAGTCTGTTCCTCAAATTGTAAATAATTTTGATGAATGCAAATTTTTAACAGGGATAATATTTCCTTAATTATTACTGGATTTACATTGTTTTTTTGCTATTACTTCACATGTTGCATTAGTATAAGGTACTATTCGTCTTATTGGATTATTTACTTTGTGAAGTTTTATAAGACCATATAATTTAAGTGGTTGTGTATTCATATTAATAACAAAATATTTTTCTTTGTCTGATAAAATATAATTAATATTATTCAGTGTTTTGTTTATTGCTCGTTGGAACTTTTTGGTCGTGTTTTGTTTAAGAAGTAGAAAGCTGTTTGTTGTCATAAATTCTTTGATTTTATGTGAATATTCTCGTTTATTAATTGCAACTACGGTATTCTATTTATCAGCATACGTGATGACAATATTGCTCGATAGATAGATTTAGCTGTATATATTTTTCTAGTAGTAGTAGTAGTAGTAGTGTTAGGCTATCGACCACGTGGTCCTTCCGCCATGTGTCATTTGTGTATTTGTGTGTGTGTAAATGAGCTTGTTACTTTAAAGGATCGCCCCCGTCACTCTAAAGCACCATTAATTGTATCCCAATGGTGAATGGTACCGGTCACCCATCCGACTACTGACCCGAATCAACGTTGCTGCACGTCAGTTCGGGGCCGTAACCGATGCGCCACCACCGGCGTGTATATATTTTTCTATTTTTTATGTTTCGTATTTTATAGAGTTTATTGTCTTTAATTACACTGTAAAACACAATTTTTACCAGGATGAAATATTTACTGATTATTGTCTGTCAAAGTGTCCTTATTTAACGACAAAATTTATAAAAATAAATTAATAAACATATATAAAAAAATATTTTTGCTATAAAGCATCGTATTTGATTATTCGTAAATATTTTTTCGTAATATTTTGACAAAACTTATCTCATATATTACTTAAGAAAAGTACACTAATTATTTTTCTTAATATTTACGTATTTGTTTGTAATTAAATCATAATTTCCTCCAAAATCTGATTTATTAGAATGAAATAAACACATGTCTAAAAAATTTGCCAGAATAAGTGAGGCAAAACTCAAGGAAGGAATATTTATAGGCCCCCAAAAAACGTATAATACAAGATGCAAAATTTGTTGAGAAACTCAATTTAAAGGAAAAAATCGGCGTGGCCATGCTTTAAAGAAGTAGTGCATAATTTTTGATGAATTTTAATCTGCAAACTATATAACCATTGTAGAAATATTTCAGGAGCATATAAAAAATTGTGGTGTAACATGTCTCTCAAGATGCACCTTTTACATTCTCATTTAGATTTTTTTTTCACCTAATTTGGTTGACGTTAGAGACGAGCACGGACAAAGATTCCATGGAATATTTCTAGGATGCAAGGGCGATATAAAGGACGATGGAATCCTAGTTTTCTAGGGGATTACTGCTGGTCTTTAATACGGTGGACTTTTGAGTTGAAATGTTCTTGGAGATAATGTATATGATGGAACATTTACAGTAGGGTTTGAGTTTTTTAACAAAACTACTCTCACTATTACTACTTACCAGTATTTTCCGTAAATTCCAACACACTCGCAATTTTATTTTGACGTGTAATTTCACGTCAGAAAAGTCAACTCAAAAATCAAAAGTGTGTTACAAATTTTATAATGTTCGTATAATATTTGCGTGTAATTGAAAAACTTTATTTTTTGAATTTAAGGAAATTCACATGTATTCATTATGAAAATCGTTTAGTCTGATTCAATATTAATATTATTAATGCTATGTTATTGTAATATCCCTCTCCTGTTTAACTATTGTAGCACTATATATCTATTGTGGCACTAATTTTACAATAGATATATTGTAGCACTAGTGCTACAATGGTTGCTATGACAATGAACATATAATATTTACATAACATACAATGTACTACATTTCATAATAAAAAAAATTATAGGAGTAGAAAATATACTATTGTAGTATTAATGAGTAATACACTCGCAATATTCTTGGAAACACATTTACTATATTATATTTCATACCCGAATGCGTTCACAAACGCGGAGCTGTGACCGAGGATAATCTTGTCGGCATCGTTCTGGTCTTGAATATTAAATCGTGTGAATTTCAAAGAAATAATATAAATCTAAGCGTTTACTGAATATTAGATGGAGGGGAGGAAGTAATGTTGGAAAACCACACGACTGATAAATTGTTTTGACGTCCATCGAAAATACCCAAGTGAAATTTATGATAATGGAAATTTATTTTAGACCAACCGTGCATACACACTTACAATATTATAAATTATTAAATAATGAAATGGTTAAATAGATTTTTTTAAATAATTTAGAGTTAAAATATATGGTATTTATTAATTAGTCTGTACATAATAGTATTATATATATCTTGTATTTTATTCTAATTTTTCACTTGGTGAAACATTATGTTAATAATAGGTTGTTGAAAAAATTCACTTTTTACATCTTTATATAAATATGTAAAAATTTTGTTTGTACATCATTCTTGATAATGGCCCAGTGCCGAAACTAGTCGAAAATAAACAATTTAGTGAAACAAACCAAGTGAATTTTTTCAACAACCTATTAGTATTATATATTTTGATTATTATAATATATACAATCTCTATAAATTGGCTATCCACTCGTTGGTTTTTCTGTCCATAATATAAACATTTCTTTGTTGACTGACAAGTTAGTTATTGTTATAAGCTTTTATTTTCTCAAATAGAGATTCTGTGGGGTGTAATTTTTTCATTATGATATGGAAACCAAACCAAAATAGATCATTTTTAAAGAAAGTTACAATCTTACAATATCCGTTGTTTTAATTTACGAGTTTTATAAAATATTTAATTATTGATTCAATAATTTATTTTTCAATAGACAATATTGATAATGTAACTGGTAATGCAAACTTAATAGTAGTATATATTACGCTATATATTTAGAACGTAGATAGATATCTCTATGTTGATAACTTAAAATATAATAGTTTAGGTTTTAGTACTATACTATACTTACATCTATAGTAGTTACTTTTTTGAATATGACTAGATTTAATAAGTAATTGAAACATTGTAAGAATTTTTCAATATAAAAAAATCTTATAAAATTGTTAAAAAATAATGCAAAAATGTATATCGAATGCCAATGAAATATTTAAAGGAAAAACACACATTTTCTAAAAAAATATAACCAAATTAAAACATTTAGTTTATTCCACTTGCAATATATTACAAATTAAAAGTGTGTGCATTTGCAAAGTTGCAGGCAAAAGCATATACGCTAATGAATGTAGAATGAAAAAAAATCTTATTAGTGAGGCAAAATATCATTATGAATATCATTTTCATTGATACTTGATATTCAATTCAAAAGAAAATCGAACGATTATGACCATTAAAACTATATGTTTTTCTGTCCATGAATGCTATATAAGTATTATATGAATTTGCACAATATGTTTTTGTTAATTGATAATTTATTATATATATATATATATATATATATATATATATATATATGGATATAAAATAAATAATATTTTTTTAGTCATCAAGAGGTTTTTAAATGTTACATATTAAATTGAACTGTTTTAATATCAATATTCTTAGCATTTTGCTTTAGCATTCCGTAAGTGAATATTAGAGAAGTTAATTTTTGATGTCATTTCTTATAAAAATGATTTTGTTAATACAATTAGAAAAATTTTCTTCTTTTAAAAATGTGTTGATTTAGAGTATACTAAAAAAAGAACCTTTATTGGCATAATAATTTTAACCTATAAAACCAACTTTTTATATATATAAACCAACATCTACATAAAAACATTATCTCCCACCCCAGTCTGGCCAAAACCTTTACACCAGCTCTATCTTCTCTCATCCATTTCGTTACCTTCCTTTACCCCCCCCCCCCCATTTTTTTTTTAGTGAGAAGACACTATTGGTCAGGTACCCTGGCACCCTCCCATACACCTGCCACCTTTCATACCCTGGGTTATATGAGCTCCTTCCGATACAACCTTGCCTCTCCTGCATCTTGACCTCCTTCCACTTCTCTTTTATTCATGCCCGCATATCTATCCCATTCTCCAACCATTCATTTACAATATTCTCGGTTACTCCTGCTCTTTCATACATCTGTCTGCGTTCTATCCTCTACTCACTCCACTATATTCCCATGCACTTTCTCCATACCTCTTTCACCAATCTCTCATTATCCAATCCAACCAAATTCATCTCATACTTTACCACTCTCTCCATTTCATCTCCATGCACACTCATTCTATTTGTTTCCTGAAGCAGAATGTACCCAGGCGTTGATTTTTCAACTCCCAGAATCTGCTTCAGGAACGACTGCTCTCTCTCAATGCATTCATACTTTCTTATTCCTCAAGTTTCTACCCCATGCAGCAAAATAGGCTTCACACATGCATTCCACAGCTGGCACGCCAATTCAAAGTTACATTACTATGCCCCAAGCTTTTCTGGCTTTTCCCTGTATCCATTTGGCGTGCTCACCGTATCCACCTCTGCATTTAAATACGAATCCCAGGTATTTGAATTCCTTCACTCTTTCAATCACCTCTCACTTCCATTCCAATTTACCCACTCTTCCTTCCCTTCCACGCTTCCTAAATCTCATCCACTTTGTTTTCCTTGCATTCACTCTCCCAAGTTTCTCGCCAAAAGCACCATATCATCCGCATATGCCAGCATCCATACCTTCTTTTTTCCAATCACTACTTCGCCCGCTTGCCCTTTTCTCAAAACCTCCTCCAAATCACTAGTAAATATGTTAAACAATAAAGGGATCAACGGACAGCTCTGTCGCACCCCCGTCCAAATTCTAAAACATTCAGACACATTCACTACCACTTTCGTACTCTCCCACGTTTCCTCATACACCCTTCTACACCATTCCACCATTCCACTAATCTTTCTCTCGGTACAGTATCATACGCTGCTTTCAAATTCAGGACAACATCGTACATACTGCCTCTTTCTTTCAACGCTTTCTCCACAATACTTGCCAGTGTAAACATTTGATCCCTTGCTCCCCTCACTTTTCTAAAACCCCCTTGCGTCTCCAGCAGAATTCCATTGATCTTCACCTCCTTCTCCATCCTATTCTTTATCACTGTCATGTCAATTTTGTACCCAGTATACATAATTGATATCCATTTATAATTTTCTACATTTAATGTATCACCACCTTTATGTACCGGGCACATAAGTCCCACACTCCACGCTTTTGGGAAGTCTGCTTCTCCTCTCCACATTTGATTCAGCAGCTCTCCCAGCTTCTGCTTCCCTTCCCTTCCTATCTGTTTCCACATTTCTGCCGTTAATCAATGTAAACAAAAGATGAATGAATGTAGATTTCATAAATATATCAAATAGAATGAGTTTAGACATTTACGATTTATAAAGGTTCAATAATTTTACATTTTGTCTTCTCACTTAGTGTTATCACAACTTTAATATTGTTTTTTTTAATTAATCGACATAAAACTACAGCGATTTATCTTTAAGATCTTAACAATATATATTTTCCAGTCTATGGTCTGACAAGTAAACAAATATTTATCATCTTTTATTTAAAATTGTATGAAATAAACAGTGTACGTTCCGTGAACGAAATGTCAACATTGAGTTGCTATTAGTTCTTATTTTAAGATATGCAATAATTTAATATTTCTTAATATTTTAATACCATTATTTATTGTGTTTGTACATCCTATGAAATAGTCGTATAAAGTTTATAAAACACACATCTTGAGGGATAAATTAACATCACATGTTCGTATGTATGTACGTTTAAATAAGGCTAAAAAGTCATACAAAATAATCATATGATTACATACCTATACTAACCGCATCAATAAATAACACCCAATTGACAATAGTTATTTATGTACCTAGTCAGTAAAGTGATACTTTATTGAACGAATCTGAGATTATGAGCCGAGTGAGCGAAGCGAACGAGGCGAGTAACAGACGAGTTCAATAAAGACACTTTACTGTCGTGGTGCATACAAACTTTTATCGCCAACCGTATACATTTATAATTTAAAAATATTAACATATCAAACTTGTCACATTTTCATATGACAAAATAAACAAAACGTAAACATACATATCAAATTTGTTTTGAAAAGTTTGCATAAATTACCTTCATCATCAAGTAGATTTCATCCGGTGCACTTGGTAAAAATCTTCCTTTTTGTTTTCTTCCACTATTTTTTAATAAATAATTCTTGATTAAATTTTCACTGCTGGAGCTGAGTCAGCGAGACGCACGATTTCTGTCAATGTCATATAGTCATGGCTATGTCGATAAACATTTGCGGCAGGTAAATACTTTATTGTACAGTTTTGCGGCAGGTAAAGTGCTAATTATAGACCAATAAGTCTATTAAATTCGTTTTCTAAGATTTTTGATAAAATTATTTATGTGAGATTACTAAATTTCTTTAAGAAATATAAACTACTTTCCCCTACACAACATGGATTTCTTAAAAATAAGAGTACTGAAACCGCGCTCTTTGAATTAACTAATTGCGTATTAAATAATATGGAAGCTAATAGTTTAACATGTGGCATATTTTTAGATCTGTCAAAGGCTTTTGACGTAATAGATCACTACATATTATTAGCCAAGCTATATCGTTATGGTGTACGGGGAATGGCATACAAACTAATACAATCTTATTTGAAAAATAGAACTCACCATACTCAAATAAAACATCCCACCTCTGGTGCCACAACACAATCAAAACCGTTAACCGCAACTAAAGGCATACCGCAGGGAAGTATATTAGGCCCTCTACTGTTCATTGTTTTTATAAATGATATCTGTCAAAATTTACCACAAAATTGTAATATAATAAATTATGCAGATGACACGAATTTACTGATAGAAGGTTCGACATTTATGGACATAATTAATACGGGTAACATCAGTATGCATTCGGTTGAAACATGGTTTCAGGATAATAAATTAATTCTAAACAAATCTAAAACCTCCTGTATGCTATTTAAAACTAATCAGTCATTATTAACTCCAGACACAATAATATTAAATTCAGTTTCATATAATTTAACAAAACACGCAAAATGTTTAGGGATTCTGTTAGATGAAACTTTAACATATTCAGAACACATTAACAGGCTCTGTAATAAAATAAGTAGCACAACTTATGGGCTAAGAATTCTGTTAAGGCAATGTAATAACAATATTGGTAAAATATTCTACTTTGCATATATTGAGTCACATATGAGATATGGACTTATCCTTTGGGGAGGTTCCTCATATGTAGATAAAGTTTTCAAAACACAAAAGAAAGCCCTAAGAATTTTACTTAAATTGAAGTACTCTGAGACATGTACAGGTGTCTTCAAAAGTGCAAGAATTTTGACACTTTACGGTCTATACATTTATGAATGTATAAAATTTTTGTGGAAGAACAAATTGTATTTTGATAATGTATTTCACTCAACTAGATATGATACAAGACACGGCCAAATATTCAATCTACCACAAAATAGGTTAAATAAATTTAAACGCGGCAGCTTTTATAACTGTATTAAATTATACAATCATCTTTCAGTGGATATAAAAAATAGTAGCACCTACCATAAATTAAAAGACACATTGTTCAATGTTTTATGTGATTTAGAACCATATTCTATGAACGAGTTTTATAATCATAAATTTTAGAGCCTAGATAGTTTATTTGATATACTTCATTTCCTTTTGACGTTTTACATTACGAATGTACAATACTCTATGTATATTTTATGTATGTTTTGTAAATGTAAATAAATAATTACTTACTTACTTACTTACTTTCACACAAAGGGTAAAGGTATAGTGGCTATCTGTCACAGATCCCGGTCTATTATAATAGTTATTCAGACAATGTTAAAATTAAGTTGGTACATAAATAACACGCTCAGACAAATATTACAGCCATATCTATATTAAATAGAACATTCAAATTTTGGAAAATGATTAGTGGTGACATATACCAATAAGGTTAATATAGAGTTTTTAAATATTACTAATGTAGGTCTGCTTTTACAGTCTTCTTGATTAAATGCTTAGACCCAATTTCATCTTTACCCGGGTATAATCTTCCCTCATCCATTCAATTTTCTACTCTGACAAATGCTTCCAAGTATCCCTTCCACTCATTCATAATACACATGTTTCATAACTTTCTCCCATCCAGCTATACCAATCTGACTGTTATTCAGATAACTTGGCGCCTTCCCATGCACTAGCCACCTTTTAATATATAATTATATCGACTCCTTTTAATACAACCTTGCCTGTCATGAATTCTCACTTACTTCCCTTTCTCTTTCTCCTAAGCCGCTATATTTACTCCATACTCTAACCTATTGACTACATTCTCTGATAACCCTACTTGTTCATTTTCAATTCTCCTTCTTTCATTTAGCTTCCACTATACTCGCACGATTTCCATACCCCATTCACCACTCTCTCTTTCTCTAAATACAACTTCAATTCATAACACGATATTCTCTTCATTGGCTCAGACTACAAACTTACTCTATTTGTTTCTTGAAACACTAGGTATCCTGAAGTTCTCTTTTCTCTCGTTATTAATACTATGGTAATAATAACACATATTCCACATATTCCAGCATCCTTATTTTGCTGTTTTCGATCACTACCACTTCTGCTTGTATTTTCTTAAGCACTTCTTCTAATTCACTACGTATCATATATAAATATAAATATTTATTCCTTTATGTACGGGGCACATAATCTCCACTTTCCAAGGTGGTCGTATTTTTGTTCCCTTTGCACATCTTATTTTGCGGCTTTCCTTTTTTTTCTATCCCCTTCCACACATCAGCTTTTAGTTTGTTCCTGCTTTTTCTTGTTTTACTTCACAATAGTTATTTGTACAAGTGTACACACTATTTTTTCACATACTGCATATAACAGCAATTATAAAGGTGTTTGCGATTTCATTTTTGACTGACATATAAACATCAGGTTATAATTACCGATAGTACGTGTGTTGTATATATTACTGTACCATATGTAACTGACACTGACATTGATTAATAGTAAATAAAAGTAGTGGGAAAAAGTGTATCCATGCGGAAAAGTGTTGCTATGCGGAAAAGTGTTACTTCTCTCAACGATTTTGGATGCGGAAATGTAAGGTATTTCTATTCAGTATGTGAAAAAAAGCTTTTTCCACCTCTTCCTCGCTGAAATCTTCAATCACTTCCCTTATAATTCCGACTCCTATCCTGCATGGAAGTCCACTGTTTTCTTTACATTGTTTATCAATTCTTGTAATGGCACTCATCTGTCCGTCTCTTTTTTCCTCCTTTTTATACATTATATAATATTCCACATTTCTGCTTCACATATGACATCTTTCAACTCTTCATTTAACCTATGTTCATTTCCCTCAACCTTCTCTAGCTTGTTGTTCGTATGCCTATTGGCTTTTACACCAGTCTCCAATTTCTCACATTTTTTTTGCTCTGATTCCTTAATCCTATTACATCATCTACTTTCATTCATTTTCACTTGTTGTCCTGATAACTATTTAATCAATCATCATCGATTTCTGTAACCCAATGATGATTTCTTACCTTCCGAATCCTCTTCTGTGCATCTATTTAATATCTCCTCCTATCCCACTTTTATAACCAACCCCTTCACCTCCCTACACTAATTGTTTATCTGCTAATCCTGAGATCTTCTTTCAATCATTGTATCGTCATCGCTTATCTTATACCCCGCTACTCCCCAATCTTACATTAAATTCACCCCCAACTACCTGTTTTGTTCGAACAGTTTTATCTTATCTTCCTGGTTCTTGAAGACCTGCTCGTGATTTTTGCTTGTGGTAATGATAAACAACGGTGTTTAGTTTAACACGTCTATTAACACTCTTATACAAATTTACAATTATTTACACGGATACAACTTTTCTCTGTCAATGATAAATTGAAACTTAACATTAAAAATAAAATATTTACAAACGAACCCCCAAGCGTAGGGGGGAGAAATAGAAAAATAGAAATAAAGAGGGGCAGGCATGCGCATTAAATCGAGGGTTGTACTAAACAGAAGGTTTGGCAACCCGGCCTTGAGATGCAGGTAGATTATGAACCTTTGCGGATTAGCGCGACAAGTTTAAACATGCCCGACGCAGATGTCCAAAACGGCAAAATTCCATTATCCTCACCTATTGTATTCGGCTGCATTGTGCACAAAAGATTATTCACAATACTGTCATAAAATATCGGGTATAAGAAATTTCTAGAAAAATGTAAATTTAGTGTACAGCAATAACATAATTTAAACAGAAGATTAAAATCGCTTTTCTGTGAAAGAATAATAACATGTACAATTTACACAAGATTTGCAATATAAACGCAAACACTACCCACCTTATTCCTTCTACGGATCAATAATCTATCTACTTTCTTATTTCATCCCAGTTTTTATTAATATACACTTCTCTCACATTTACCCAGTTTAATCCCAGCTGATATTCAACATATGCTAGACCTTCTCCACCCTTCGTAAATTCCACATTGTCCTCTTTCATACACTCTCTCATTCCCACTATTATTTCACCCTTTTCCATTCCTTTCGCTGTAGACTTAGTTACCTCTTTCATAGACCACTTAAAGCTAGGCTTTTATTTCTTTCCACTCTTCCTTTATCATATATGTTTCTAATAATTCCATAACGAATAAATGAAACACTTTTTAACCTGGTTTGTATAACTGGGACTTTATTAAGTGACTATAGTTCGACTATTTTCGTCATTTAAAAAAAAAGGAATTATAACTAACAAATTATATATAATTACTTGAAATGAAGGTCTTCCATCTGCGTTAAAAAAAAGAGTGTGTATATCAGGCCAACCTGGTCGTTTATTACGAGGATTTCTGGATTAGCACGAGCCTTGTATATTTCTTACGACCCTTTTCAATAAATTGATAATTTAAACTACATCCTCACCAAAGTTATGATATTATGAAATTATGATTGTTTTAATGACTCATCAATGAAATTAAGCCGAAAAGAAGAAATAGTGTTCCTTTAGTATTATAGATAAATTGCTACCAGATTTTTCTACAATTCCCTTACAAGTTTCACAAGTGTTTTTATATATCACTGGTCTGTGACTATTTTAAATTAATGTTTTTTTATTAAAAATTACGTTACTTATTTTCTTAAACGGTTTCAAAGCTATTTTTACATCATGTTTAAAATACAATGATTTTATATTTTAAATTAATTGTTTGTATGTTTCCTTGTGATCCCTGGCTTGGACACTAATGATACGTCAGTATATTTATTTTGTGCTAGTTTTTCTGCATTTATACCGACAATATTCATCGAGCAAAAGTAGCAAACATCTCCATGATTTTTGTGTTCTCTCCATAACGTTGGCACAGAAAATGAAAAGTATACATTTTCACCAAGTAACCACTTGTACAGCTTTGCTCTGCACCCATTACAGAACAATTTTGCTACCCAGGGCTTGTCAGTGTTTACTACAGTAAAACCAAAGTATTACAAATACGCATATTTGAGTGCATTTTTCGTGATTCACGTTTTCCGAGCACATCAACAAACGTAAAAAAAAACACTTTGAATCGACTTTGTAACGTTGTCTTTGCATTTTCGTATATTAAGAAGCAAAATCACTGCACAAAAACAAGCCGTTATAAGAGCGCAGTGCAGCCACATTGAGCAAACTCGAAAACTAGAACCAATCTTGTCACACGGATTGAAGATCTGAGTTCAGGGCATCAAGAAACGTTAAGAATCGTTCTCATCTGCTCAGGTTCAAAAGTTGATCCGAATTTATAAACTTGTGTTATTGTTAATGAATAGCCATTTGAAGCAGCAATAGTTTTAATGTCATTAAAACTCTAACTATTTAACTAGTTGTTCTATTTATTCACCGATACGCCAGTTATTACAACGCTATCTGACCTCTTCTCCTTTTCTTTCTTTTCTGTTGTATCTTCTAATCGCGTTATTCTATTAACAAGAACCCTACTTTCTTTTCTGCTTTCGATTCATTTGTAATCTCTGCAATCTCTGTCATGTTTTCATCATTACTTTTAGTTCGTCCATTTTTTTTCGTTTATCCTGTATATTATCTACGCCTTTGTGAGATTTTCGAATTTTTCTGACGACCGTATTTTTTGTTTGTTAACTACTGTCCCTTCCGATGCCGTTCGTTCGTCTTTATTCCTTGCCATTTTCCTATCTGTACATCTTCTGATTGTTTGCAACTTTTGTACTGATATACCCTATATTTAAACCTAAACCTAAATTCGAGTCTCATTATTTAAGAAAATATTATTTTAGTGGTTGCCCTAGCCCACTTTTTGCACAATTTTGTTCTAATAAGCGAAGGTACAGAAAGAATTTTAAAGAATTCAGTTCTGTAGAACCGATACTTGACACTTAGGTTTTTGCCCTATAATTACTAACTTGCCTTTTTTAAAACCATATCTAAGACCAATTAAAAAAAATTAAAATTACAGGCCTACTAATACGGATTTAAATGGGCATAAAGGAAGTGATTCACATTGGTAAAGTGGTATCCCAATAAATATTTTGTTGTAAATTTCAACAAATGTTTTATTTTCATTAATATACTACTCATTTTATTTTCTACGAAATGTTTAATTTATTGATAAAAACAAAAAAAACAAATGTATACAACAACATTTTTCACAGCTTAAATCAAAAACATGAATTGAAAGAATAATATTATCAAGCTTGTGTCTGTATTAATTAACTTTTAAAATTATAAATTACTTTTCTTTATTATTACTCAAAGCCTGATTTTTTTGAAAATATGCTTCATTAATATTTTACAAATTCTTAACACCGGATAATGTTTGGTTTTTTTTTCAGATAACTTAATCTCAGAGAGATGTAGACTCCTAGGAGAGAATCCCGAAGACTGTAAGCAAAATGTTGAATTGAAGGAGGTCGTAGGAGATTCGAACCATCGGAAATTGGACGTGGTATAATGACAAACATACACTTAGAATAAAAAAGTTTTTTATAAAAACCTTTCTTAAGTTATTAAATATTATATTTTTATAAAAAAAAAACTAATGGATTCACATGTCCGCTTTAAGCATACTATAAATAAACAAAAATAATAAATAGACTAGTTTTATTCTATCTAAGTACATATTATTTAAGCTATATTTGGCGTTAATATATAAATAACGTACAATTAAAATTATAACCTAAACACTGGCATACATAAAAAATATATTTACCCTATATATACACAATATATTACAGAATTAAAAATACAAATGGCGCACAAAAAATAAACACATAATAATATTGTTTAAGTCTTGTAATCAACGTATTATATTGGTAGTAGAAGTCTGTTGAATTATGTAATAAATGCACTACTACTGAAAAGAGTTTCAATGGTATATCGTTTATCTTATATTCATTTTTCTAAAAAGATATCACTTTGGTTTGCGTATTTCATACATACATTTTCCACTAAAGTTTTGGATGTGTAGATGTCACAATTTATAAATTTAGAACAATGAACATGTTCTAAACTTACGACTAGAAAATATTTTCATTTGAAATAGAGTATTTACTGCAACAAAAACATAAATGTAGAAAAATGTTAAATTAATGAATTGCTCATTATTTTATGTAATTGTTATAAATCAGAATTAATATGATGAATCTATTTAAAGCAATTAAATGATGGGTTAATTTTTATTTTAATTATTAATAATAGATAATAATTGTTTTAAATTTAGAAATTTAGCGAATTGGGAATTGTATTAGTTGTAGTCTTACTTTAGATACTTCCTACCGTATATCTCAAAACACAATATACTTGCATCTTGTTTTATAATGATTTGGTGAACATTTAAATACTGCAGCTAATAATAATAATTTATCTCATTTTTTGAACTAATAAACTGGAATTTTCGACCTAACCTATACGAGCGATTATTATTATTTACATTAGTTGTGTAATCAATATTTTCTTTTTTTTTTTTCTAGTCAGTCAATTACTATACTTTTTGATACATTTTTTTTAAATTACACTGAATATTTGCTAGATATTTGTATAATAATTTTCCAATTAATATTTTCTAATATTTAACACCTTGTTTTCAGCATATTCGATTCATTTTCGCCTTTCAAATCCATTTGAATTTCCTCTAAGGTCTTACCACTAGTTTCTGGTATACAAAATATAGAAAATACGGTGCTTGCAATGCAGCACAGACCAAATAATAAAAATGGAGAAAATAATCCAAAATTTGAGAGGAGTACTTGAAAAATTTTGGTCGAGGCTGCTGCATAAATACCAAAACATACATTTATTATAGCTAAGGCATTTCCTTTAACTCCGGAAGGAAATAGTTCTCCTAATAATAGGTTAGGCACTATACCCAAACCGAGTGAATATACAGGAACATATATTAACATACCAACAAGTGGAAAATACGGCAGTGATATATTATACGTCTCAAGAAGTATCTTTGAAAAATAAAAGTACGTAGATACTGATAACAGGATCAAGGCACATCCTGCACATGAAATTACCATTGATACCCTTCTTCCTAATCTGTCTAGAAAAATTGATCCAGTGAAACATCCCAACATCAACGTACCCGAATAAATGATTGAGGAGAGTGTCGCACTTATGTGTTCATCAACTTCTGAAAATATGTAAGGTGCATACACAGCAAACGCTGCAATACCTGCAAACTGTTGGCAGCCACGCACTAATATACAAATAATTAGTCCTTTTAGGTTGCTTTTTACCCTAAACAAATCCAAAAATCCGGTAGATTCCTTTAATTGTCTACGGACAGCCATTACAATATCTTGAAACTCATCTTCAATCTCACCGTTTTTCCTAACTTTTTTCAATGTTTCTCTAGCCTTTTTGTGCTCCCCGCGCATTATATAAAAATAAGGACTCTCTGGCATATTTATAAACATCACGAAAAATACCACCGCAAATAACATAAAAATGTAAGCACATGTCTTCATCGAAACAAAAGATCCGACGGTGATCATTAGGCACAATCCAAAATATGCACAAAATGACATGGAGTTTCCCCAAAGTCCTCTTATCTTTGGCGTAGATATCTCGCTTATATATACAGGAACAGCGGCGTACAAACAGGAACTTGCGAATCCGCTCAAGAATCTTGATGCGTAGATAACGTAGATGGACTCTGCTTGTGATATAAGTATCCAGGAAACAACTTGTGGGATTGTTACAGATAGTAAAGTTGGTTTTCTTCCGAAATGATCCATTAGGTAAGGGTAGAGCGGACTCGAGAGAATCGATGCTAATGCTGGTATAACTGTGGTGTAGGATGCTTGTTCCATTGTTACGTTCCCAGGGAAGTCATCCGATAGGAGTATTGGTATCGAAGGTGATGGCCATGCGTAGAGTACAGCTGTGTTTAGTGAGACCATTGCAGCTGAAAAGGATAATAAGAAAATTATTAAATTAAAAATAAATATTTTTATTAAATTAGGATTTATAATTATAAAGATGTTTATAACTGTATTTCAATATATGAACTAATTGTATTAACAAAGTTAAAGTAAACTAATTAGTTTTATCGGGGAAAAGAAACAGCACTTTGTTGATATTACACACAGGGTAAATAGGGTAAATACTAAAGGAATTCTTTATACTAGTAGGTTCAATTAACAAGTAGAATTTATAAAAACTGATAAGACATAATTCGCCTGTTAAATCATTTTACAAATTTTCTGTTTCAGTCAACTTAAATCCTTATAACTACATTTAAGCGTATTTTTATTTGCATATTTATTTAAGAATAACTTGATAACCATTTTATCCAACTAAATAATCTTAACCTTTCCAAGAAATAACCAAGCGAATGTAAACTTTTGGCTATAATCTTGGGTTTTTATGTACCTAAAACTGGTCGTCATGCCCTACTTGTTTTTATAATAATTATGTTTAATTTTAGACACAAAACTAAGATTCTATGGCCCATTATGATAAGTTATCTGTTTTAGCGATAGTTTATTATTGATGTCAAATGAAGCGTGTTTTAATGTAAGGTAGTTTGTGTAATTACATAATCATACTAAATTTACGTTTATATAAATCAAAATTACCAGTAGTGTAACCGCACGTGATTGCACGCTTTATGCATTTGAATAAGTAATTATGAAACGAGTGTAGATTTTGTACTGTAATCTACTCTTTATAAAATAGAGGTTTTGTATATTAAAGAAAAAAAAACTACCGTATAGTATTTATTTAGTTATATGTGTTAATTTGGTGAATTGAATTTGAAGTTTTATTTGCATTTAATAAGAATTAGTCAATTTGTCAGCACCAGTAAAATGTCACAAGAAAAAAAAATTAAATTGGAAAATATAGAGTTTTCAAAATATAAGAGGATTTTAAAACGAAATAATTAATAAATTAACTGAACGGTACCGAAATTGTATTGATTGTATTTAAATATCTAGTATGTTTTATTGTTCAATAAGTTAAGTTAATAATATGAATTATTATTAGAGAAAAATGTATATTATTTATTTATTTAATTATTTGTCTTCTATGTAATTTGTTTATCCCTTTATTATTTTATATCTTAAGTAATTTTCTTGAATTTTTTCCATATATTTCCTTTTTGAGATTCTTCTCATATTGTGTTATTTTAGTCTTTACTTGATTTGATGATGTTATTTTTCTCATTTGCGTGTATTTTTTTATATTTTTCTTGTGTTTCTTTCCTCTTACATTCTATATAACTATCTCTTTCTGCATTAGTTATTAATCTACTATGGTTTTCTGTACGTTTCTTTTGGAATTATTTTTTATTTCTATGAGAATCATCCTAAAAATAAATTTATTTCGAAAAGCATTTTGGTTAAATAAAAGTAATATGCCAGGAGAGAAGATTTGTCCAGGTACTTGTAACAAAACAGTTGGGAGAGGTAATATATGTGATAAATCCAACAAACCTTGCCACCAAAGGTGTTAAAAAACATAACTCTAGTACTACTATAGCAATAATTAAAAAGCACGATGCAAACAAACAAATCAAATAGAATATGAAGTGCTAGTAGTAGAAAACAATTTGTTGAAAGTTATTATTTGGGAAATGGAGCACAAAATTCGAATTTTACAAGAAAATAATGAAATAATAAGTAATGAAATTTCAGTGGGACTTAGTGCAGTTGAACAATTATTTGTTTCTGTAACTATATGTAATACAAATTTCATTATTTGTGCGGCATACTTTCCACCGTGCTCATCTCTGGATAATTATCAACATCACTGTAGCGCTATTGAAGATATTGCCGAAAATTACCCTCGCTCAAAGTTTATTATATGCGGGATTATAATATTCCTAGCGCAGAATGGTCTAATGATGATCTAGGACTTATAAATAACAATACTTTATTATACTCAGCTCAGTTATTAACTGAGTCATTTAGTTACTTTAATCTGTTTCAAATATGTAACATACCTAATAAAAATAATATTTTTTTAGATCTCATATTTGCGCATGATGGATTCACGGTTTCAAAAGCGTCTGATTTACTGTTTGACATTACGCATCATCATGTACCGTATTTAATTTCAATGCCATTAAAATCACTTAATAAACCGCTACAATATGACGAATTTGTTTATAATTTTGCGCAGGCTAATTATGCCGCAATGAATGACTATTTTCTATCTGTTAATTGGTTGAAATTTTTGGATGTAGGTGGTATCGATAATATGGTAGAATTATTTTACAACACTATGTACAATGCGTTAGAGATGTTTGTGCCCATTAAACGCATAACACCTTCCACATACCCAGTTTGGTTTAATAAAGATCTTATAAACCTTATAAAGCAAAAGAAGTATGCACATAAAATTTATAAGCAATGCTAAAATTCTGTAAATTATGAATATTTTAAATCTCTACGCACACAGGTTAGTGATTTGAGAAATAATTTATACAACTAATATATCGAGTCTGTAAATAATAATATAACACACAACCCAAAAAGTTTTTGGAACTTTGTTAAAGTCTCTAATTCAGTTCCCGATTTTCCAACTAATATGCATTATAATAGAGTTTAATCTTTTTGCTGATTACTTCTCTACTGTTTATTTGAAACAAAATTCATCCCAGATTCCAAAATTTACCACTACAGCTGAAGTTAATCATATACCCTTTTCATTCTCTCAGAGCGAGATATTTGACGCTATAAATAATTTAAAATCTAGTAATAGCTTAGGCCCTGATGGTATACCTGCAATCTTATTGAAACATTGTATATATTCCCTATCTATTCCAATTTTTATTCTATTTCAATCATAAGTGAGTCAGAATAGATTTCCAAACTTTTGGAAGAAGAGTTTTATAACTCCAATACATAAAAATGGAGAAAAGAAAGATGTTACAAATTACCGCAGTGTGTCAATACAGTCAGTTATTCCTAAATTATTCGATCAACTTATTACAGTCAAATTAAAATGGATATGTAAGAATACACCTATTGACGAGAAGCATGGTTTCCGTTCAGGAAGATCTACAACTACAAACCTTCTTTCTTTCAAGATGTCTTTGATTCATGCCTTGGAAGCTAAACATTCAATGGATACAATTTATACTGATTTTACCAAGGTATTTGATAGAGTCGACTATGATATTTTGATTGCTAAATTATTTTCCCTGGGATTCCATTCTTCTGTAATTGAGTGGAGCTTTTTAGTAGGTCGCATGCAGTGTGTGAAAATGTGAAATTTTTTATCCTATCCCATTCAAGCTCTTACTGGTGTGCCTCAAGGTTCGCATTGTGGTCCGTTGCTATGTTTACTTTTCATTAACGATATCTCTCAAGTCATAAAGAACTCATCATTTTTGTTATTCGCAGATGACCTAAAATGTATAGAGAAATTGCAACTCTGGAAGATTGTAAATTACTTCAAGATGACCTTAATGCAATTAGTAATTGGTGTAATTATAACCAACTTTTCTTTAACCCCGAGATGTGTAAAAGCATTAGTTTTTCTCTAAAAAAACACCCTACAGAGTTTTGTTACTCAATTAATGACATTGTTCTTAAGAGAGTAAGTGAAATTAAAGATTTGGGTGTTATCTTCGACAGCGCATTATCCTTTGGTAATCATATTAATACCATATGTAACCGTGCTCTTCAAAAAACTCCATTAAACAATTGTCTGTCGATCTATCGGCACATTCATTTAAGATTATTTATTTTTCGTTTGTTCGCTCACATCTCGAGTATGCTTCATGCGTTTGGTCACCATCACAAGCTATTTACATAAATATTATAGAGAATGTGCAAAACAAATTCGTAAAATCAATTGCATACAAGTTAGGCTATAATAACGCATTGAATATTAGCTCAGTTTGTGATGATTTACGTATTACCAAATTATGTTGTCGAAGGTTTTTTGCGGACATGGCATTTTTTTACAAACTTCTCTTTCATAAAGTACAGTATTCATCCTCATTGTCTCAAGTAAATTTTTATGTTAAACCCACGAATCGACCTACTAGACAAGTCCCAATATTTCGTGTTCCATTTCAGAAAACTAATTATGGTTATAATAGCCCAATCTCTAGATTTATGCGCATTTCAAATGAGCTGTCATTAAATTATAACTTTAATATATTTCAAGAATCTTGGGTAAATAGTAACTCTTGTTTTGTTCCATATTGTTTTTATTTTCATTTACTGACACGTGTTTCGGTCTTCGCAGACCATTATCAAAGTTTAACTTTAATGGTCTGCGAAGACCGAAACACGTGTCAGTAAATGAAAATAAAAACAATATGGAACAAAACAAGAGTTACTATTTACCCAATATTAATATATGTTTCCATCAAGAGTGCAGCGCATCAAGTATTAACTTTATTTCAAGAATCTTTTGCTCGTTTTATGTCTGACCTTAAGAATATAAGTCACTGTAGTTAATTTGTATTTTATGTATATGTATTTATAGGTTTAAGCTAGTGTTGATACGTTTTGGTTTTTTAAATTATGTTTAGCTTTAGTTTCCCTTATTATAATTTCATTTGTTTAACTGTGTTATTATTATTTTCTGTAAATTGGATTTTCCGTCAATAAATATTATTATTATTATTATTATTATTATCTCTTAGTTTAATATTATTTACTTGATATCTTTGGTATTCTGTCTAGTATTTTATTTATGCTATTTATAAAATATTTGTTAAATTTGTTGCAGATAATTTTTTCATCTGTATATATCATTTTGTTACATTCTATTTGGTTGTATTATTGTGTTTTTTGTTATTACTTGCTTTAATGTATTTCACACTGTTTTAGGATAATTTCAATTGGAGTCTTTACATTATTCATAATATTTTCATTTGTCTTTTTTTATTAGTTCTACAACTTTATTGCGTGCTATCTTGTATTGCTCCCAATCACCATTAATTTTCGTAATAGAAAAGTTTTATATTTAGTATCTCTATTGTTTCATTGCCTCTTGAACACTTGCATTGATCCATGGACATGATTTGTTTTAATAAATGATTATAAATACCTATTACTTATGACTAAATCAATTTCCATTAGGCGATATATTTATATATTTTATGCACTGTTTAAATCTGCATATTTCACGTGTTTGTTTCAGAGTTTTTCTATAAATATTATTTTATATCTCCTATCACAATAATTTCCTACCTGTACCTTTGTGAAATTTTCTCAAGATGTTCTTTAAAGAATTCCATAAATACCAAAAATGCAAAACGAAAATATATTAATATTTTCAGATATTTATATATTTAACTGTTTATTTTATGTTAAAACAACTTTTTAGTATGAAACGCATGAACATCGTGAAGAACATGCTAGAGAAAGTAATTTTATTTACTCTTTAAAATGAACTACTACGGTCGCCACCATCATTTTCATTATTACTGTTATTATTATTATGAACTAAGGTGATCTATTAATAGTTTTCTAAAACTAAATTATACACAATCATGGACTACAAACTCTAATAAATTAACTGAAATAATATGTTAGAGAGCAATTTAAAAGTATATGATTTTTAGCTCTCGAGATTAGTAGAGATTGTCTTTTCCTTGTACATTTTAATAACAAATTGAAACATATTTTTACTTCGTGTATGGTTTTATAATATCTAGATTCGTTTTTTAATATTTTCAAATTCATATTACCATACACTTAATCATTTTTAGTTTATTTCACAGAAATAAATACATTAAAACTAGTGTTGCTTTGATAGCCTTGCTATTTGTAACATGGAAATTACTTTTGTATCATTCAATGACTATCGAGGTATTAGCCAGAGAAGTAGTTGTTTCAATACGTAATTTGTTGTGTAGTCTTAATAAGACTCATTTGTTGTAGATTTACGAAATGTTTTCGTGTTTTTCTTATTATTAGTTAAATTCATGTTTACCCATTTACGTTAATTTAAAAAAATCAATCAAATAACACAATCGTTCAAACTTATAAAAGACATTTATAAATAACATAATTCGCATAAGTAAGGTAAATTAATACAATATACCTCTTTGTTTACACACCCGTATAAAGATTGAAAACAGTATAAAATGAACAAAAAATTATATCAGACACGATCTGAGCTACGATTTGAATGCATTGTAGATAAACAACTTAATTTCGTTAAAAATAATATAATTAAGGTAAATTAATAAATATATTTTGCGATGAATTAAATTTTCACCTAACCTATGGTGAAACATTTTTATGTTAATGCCTTATCTTTGTTTTTACCAAAAACTATTATTTTCAATCTTGCAATTTCAAACAAATTTAAAATATATGAAAAGAAAGTATATTTATCAATTTACCTTACTTAAAAATAGTTATCACACAAAACTGGCTTAAATCTTCAATCAAATTCTCCATAAATTATTATTTGTTAATTAAAGATGGCTTGATGACTAATTTAATCAAAAGCGGCTTATTTGTATCTAAAGAGATTAAAGGCGTATACTGAGGATAAATGGATTACTTGGAAAAGTTTACATTCATGTCAGTAAGTACTAAATATAACAATGGATTACTTAATGGCGTTAAATTAAAATTTGTATGTTCAATTTATTTGAATTGCATCCAACATATTTCGTACATATTTTCATGAATATTTTAAAAATTTTATTTTGTTTATCGAAAATATGATATGGTTATGACACTTCTGCTGAGTTTTCAGAGTTCTGATTTTAAATTATAACAGATGTAATCTTTAAATATTTTTTCTGCGTATATTCTTAGTTCCATAAAAGTAATATCCCCTGTTCACACAATAAATTAAATTAATGTAAATACGTTTTAATTAATATTCATATCATAATCACCAATGGTGCTATAATTTAAATAAAACTACTAATCTATAGACCTTTTACAGCAACTAAAGTATTAATACTGAACTTTATAAGAAACGCGAAATGTTTTAAAATTAATACAATTATTAACAAAAATTATACTGACCTAATTTTTGAATGGAAAACTACTACGTTTAGTTAAAATATTTAAATTATAATAATTTTTAATTCAATGACAAATATTATAAACAGATGGAAACTTTTGCTCAAATTTTAGTTTATTACTAGCATTAATGTTTATGGTAAATTAACTATTTTTTTATTGGATATGCTAGATGCGTAACAAAACATATTTTAAAATTTTATGTACTAAATTTATCAAATATTTTATTTAGACAGAACGTAATGGCTTCGTTATGAATATTTACTTATTCATTGCAAAAATAGATAACCGATTTAATTTAATTTTATTTTCGAATAAATATAAAATATAAATAAATTTAGATAAATAATAAATTAATAATAAAACTATAATTAATGACATAATAAAATGGATTGAAACAATATGTATGCCGGCAATATTTATTATTTAATTGAACTAAAGATAAACTTATTAAGTGCAGAAGGGGTAATATTAAATATGTCTATATTAGAAAACTCATTACACAGTCTAGCCATCCAAACCAATGGAGAATAATACAAAATATTAGTTTTTGCGGTTGAATAAACAAAAGAGCTGATGCATCTCGAATTAAAACTTGGAACGTGAAAATTTATTTGTGAAAGTAAATTGAAATCACTTATTCTATTATTAATTAAATTAAAAAGAAACTATTACGATGATAAGTTACTTCGAGACTCCAATAGTGGTATATCGCAAAAACTGATGATTGTAATTTTGAACAGGATATACTTTATATGTTTTAAGTATAACAATTTTAGAAATTTGCGCTGGATGCTTTCAACTTGTTGTATATAACCTGATTGGAATCAAGACCATATGATCGACAAATATTTAAGTTTCGATCTGACAAATGCTAAATGCAAACTTATTAAAGCAAAAATATCGTTGAAATCAGTGGAGTTCTGAATAATGAATCCCAACATTTTATAACTGGAGCTACATATTTCGTTGACATGCGCTTGAAATGTCAAATTTGCTGTCAAGCAAAACATCCAGATAATATTGCAGTTCAAAATTGATGATTATCGATAAAATAGTTACAATTTATAGGATTGTCCTGTTGTATTTGACCATTGTCGATAAAATAATTACAATTAATAGGATTGTCCTTTCTATTGAAACTAATAAAATTACATTTATTTATATTTAAATCCAAGGTATTATTTACACACCACTACTTAATTATTCGTAGTGTTGCATTAAAACTAAACAGTTGTCATAAGAATTAATTTCATGATACAATTTTATATCATCCACATAAAACAATATATAAGAGTTAAAAGTACACACAATATCATTTATAAAGCATATGCAAATTAAAGGGCCAACATTTGACCCTTGTGTTACATTACTTATAGCAATAAATTCGGGTGATTATATTACTAAGGTATTACTTGATAAGGGAGCACAACATTGGCGAAAAAACAAAATTAGAAACTTTCTTTATTATAATGTTATCATTCGTGGAAGTTGATCTATTAGGAACAAAACCATGCTTGTAAGACGTAATGTTATTCGAGACATAATAATAAATTAATAGATTTTTAAAAATATTTTAAAACGGTGAAGAAAGGATATAATTTTTAAATACTATTAATTAATACTCTTCACCTACTCGATTATATAATCAGACATGATAATAAAGTTTAATGGACATATTTTCAAACAGCTTGGCAAAATTATTTATTATCGCGGTTGGTGTGTAGTTACTAATATAACTTTCATCACCTGATATAAAAATAGGACAAACTTTAACAACTTTCCAAACATCAGGAAATGACACAGCTTTTCAAATGCACAGCTTTTCAAAGCATGTCAACTTCAACTTCAACTGCCTTTTTCATTTACATTATCAACATACTAAAACATTCAGAAAAACGAGAAATTACAATGGGCATTTTTATCGACCTATCGAAAGCATTTTTGTAATTTATAGAATATTTCATTTGATTTTTACTCTAAATATCTATGATTTTTTTCTTCCAATTTACGAAAATTCAACTACACTAGAATTTTCAGTAATAACTCTTCCATTTTCGACATGCAGTGCTTCATTGAGTCAGACTTTTTGCTGTTAATTTCTTGATTAGATAATCTAACTAAGATGGCAGCAATGATAATCATTACAAAGATGAATATTATATGGGTAAACTGCTCTTATGTAATATAGTTCTCAAACCAATTTATGTAACTAAATAATGGTTTGCTATGCCTTAATATTATGTGGGTGAATCAAATATAAACCGGAAATCAGTTTTTAAAAGTATACATGTATTGTTACAAAACATATTTTTTGCAATAATACATATATACTATTTTTGCTAATTTCTGGCTCATATTTGATTCATCCAGATATTTATATTTATGTAGCTTAGCAACCAAAAGGCTATTTCAAAAAGGCAAGAGTTATTCGAAATAGGTAGCAATTATCATCTTATTCACACCGAAATCATACATGCACATTCCTACAACGCACCTTGTGATTAGGGGTTATCAAAAAATGCTTTGACTAATTCCGCTATATACAAGCTGAGTGTTACACTGATTTCTTATCTGCACCAATGATTCATATAAACCAGTCACTGCTCAATAAAAATCTATTAAAATTTTATTCATTACATTTATAATTTTATACACATTGATAAAATTTGGCATTACACTTAATCATTTTTATTACATTAAAGAAAAATAGATGACTTTAAATATATCAAAAATAATATGTTTAGAAACCAGCAAAATTTTAAAAGTAAAAAATGTACATACATGGTAGAATTATTGTGATTTTTTAACAAATTTCAATTACAAATTACATATAAATATATAATAATTTAAATTATTCTACTACATGTTTAATTTTATATAAATTAAAATACTTTTTATTATATTTATATGTACAAACTAGAGAAAAATATCTAGGAATGACAGGAAAT
The DNA here is from genome assembly GCA_963969525.1 of Ontholestes murinus. Lineage (NCBI taxonomy): Eukaryota > Metazoa > Arthropoda > Insecta > Coleoptera > Staphylinidae > Ontholestes > Ontholestes murinus. Next base: position 29,093,677 of record OZ018395.1, on the reverse strand, counting down.
GAATAGTTCATTTTTAATCGCAAAATATATAATAAATTATAATGAATCAATTCATTGGAATAGCTATAAAAAATAAATTAAATTATCATTCGAGTCGATAAAAGATGAATAACATTTCATATCACAAATGATTAGAGTTATGTAATGTAAATATTCTAAACAGGAACTTGCACGTAACTAGTAATTATTTTTATTTTTTTTTATTTTCTACATCTCAATGACATAGTATTTTGAATTGAATGTTGAAATAAAACATTCGATAAGGAATATGTTTAATATTCTGAATTTTTTGAATAAAAACTATAATAATTTCGTGGTATTTATGAAAAGAAGTAAGTATAAAGGTTAATAAGATACGTAAATTATAAAATATTAGTTTTTATAAGTTAAAAGTCTAACACCGCCAAAAGTTGTCATTTCCACAACATTTATTTTTAATTGTATATTAACTTTGACAGTTCTGCATTTTGCTGATATTTTTGTTTTGTTTTTAATCCAAGTTTTTAATTGTATTTGTTATAATTTATTGTTTTAGCTTTTTTAACTGTTTATAATTTATGTATTATGCATTGTTAATTTTAAATTTTTAGGTAATTGTAGAGTTTTAACACTCATCCGCGTCATAATTTGGAATTTTAAGGTTAAAATTTTAATTTTTTCACTTCTATATTTATTCATATATTTGTTTGTGTGTTTTATCAAATTTTCCTTTTAATGAATTTATAAACTAACTGCGTGAATTATTATTTCTTGTTAGTATTAATAATGCTTAAAATGTTTATATGATATAACAGATTTATATTTATATATGACTTGTGTAAAACATTTTTTGTTGATACACCAATAAAGAATTGAATTGAATTGAATTACCTTACCAAAATTAATAAGCGACAAGTTGATTAGTATGGGTAATTAACACTATGGTTGGTGTTAGTTTTAATTCGTTTTTAAGTGTCAAATTAACTGCTATGGTAAATATTGTTTAGCAGTAAATAAATGAGTAAAAATATCTTTGCTATACAATTTGCTACTGCAATAATAGTTCAACTCGAATGGCTAAACATTTCTTACTAACAAATAAAAACTAACAATAAGTTGCAGTTTGGAGTTTATAGATACTCTCTTGCTCACTAAGGTGTTTTTTTCCAAAGAGTACTTTAAGAAGAATTTTTGGCCTTTTATTTCCTTTATATCAAATATATGTAAATTATGTAATGTCTTAAATACCTCTTAATACATCAGTTGAACTTGTTAATACGTTTCGATATGATTGTGCCATTTTAGTTTTGTAAAATTAAAAGGTAAACCAAAGATAGGTATCAGTAACTTAAAAGAATCATATGTAGGTGATATCAACAAAGTGCAGTATCTGATATCAAGATGTATCACAAAATAATCGCTTCCATCATTTGTCATAATAAATAGGTATGTTATTTTCTTCGAAAATTTTATATATGGGGCTAATAGTTAAAAATTCATGTTCATAAAACGTTAATGTTTTTATATAATACTGATAGTTCCATCGAGTATTATCATTAAAAAATATTTACACACCTTTATTCAATTACTTATATACATATATACATTTCAAAAAATATCAATAGCTAATTGCTAAAAATATTTATTAAATAAATAAATTAGTGAATAAATTAATGTAACGGTCTATGTTTTCATTTTCTTTACAAATGTTTTTAAATGTCATTCTCAAATGACATCATGTGAACTGTTTCTTGAAGGGCTCATAATATTGAGTCCGTGTAACCACATTCACATACATTTTAAAAGATGCAACCGCGATTATTAATATAGCCATTCGTGCTTCTAAGAAACCACGGGGAAATATATTTCGTTATCTATTCAAAAGATCTGAACCGAGGTTGCAGATGAGAATACTTGTTTAAGAGCCGCTGGCAAATTCATTATTATAGAGTATACAGTTTATTATATTATCAATAAATTTGATGAGTATTTATACACCTTCTTAGGAATTATAATTTTTCTCTTATTTCATTCCATTTTGTTATATTTAATATTTTATTTTTAAAGAACATTAAACTACTGGTTTACAAATAAAATTAAACTATATATTTGACTTATTAAATACGATTACAACAAATATAATTATTCAAAGAATGTTTAGATGTTTAAAATTACATTAATATACAGGGTGTCCCGTTAATGCAGGGAAATGGCTGGACCATAGATTCCTGGGGTCAAAATATGATGATTTAACACAACTTATCTATATCCAAAAATTTACGGTTAAGCCGGAATTTGTCTTCAAAGTTTCAATTTTTTTTATTTCTTTTGTTTATAACAATTCAACGCTTTATTCGATTTGAATGAAATTAAATATTAATAACTACCTTAGTATAATACATCATTTAAGTTATTATGGACATTCGTGATTGACAGGAAGTATAGAAAACAGTGGTACCACCACTTAAAAACTAGATTATTTTTTTATTGGTACATCCAATTTTTAGCTTTTATTGGATGCACCAATAAAAAAATATTTTAGTTTTTCAGTGGTGGTACTACTGTTTTTTATACTTCCTGTCAATCACTAATGACCATAATAACTGAAATGACGTATTATATTATTGTAGTTATTAATAATAAATTTCATTCAAATCGAATAGAGCGGTCAATTGTTATAAACAAAAGAAATAAAAATTTTTGAAACTTTGAAGACAAATTCCGGCTTAACCATAAATTTTTGGATATAGATAAGTTGTGTTAAATCATCATATTTTGACCCCAGGAATATATGTTCCAGCCATTTCCCCACATTAACGGGACACCCTGTATATTTTTTGGTGAGTTTTAAGTAATTATTTTCATACTCATTTTCTACAATATTTTTAAATTTTTGAATAAAATGTATGACCGTAAAAATAAAATTTTGTTAGAAAAATTATTGAACGATTTGTTAATAAATAAAAATAAACTATAAATTTGATTTATTATAATCTAATTTGCTATGATCATATATTTATATGATTATAGCAAATACTTGACATATTATACAGTTTTATTTATTTATTTATAAGTACTTGCTTTACAAATAAAATTCATAAAAAATTAAACGAAAATATGCGAACAATTTCGATAGCAAGCTGAAAGGCGGAGTTCACTCTTGAAGAATGTTCATCCACTCTATTCTGTAGGTTCTTTCCTTCAATGTTTCATCATACACGAACTCAGCTTCGGATACATATTTTCAGGCAAAATAAATTAAGTATTTCTCTTTATATTTTAAATGCAAATCTTAAACCCAAAGCAATTTGGAAAATTATAAACTCTAATAGAGCTTTAACAACTCTAATAATAAGTCATGTAGTATTACACCAAATGAGTTCAATCAGCATTTTGCAGCCAACTTTAATTGTAACTTCCATACTAGAATCTGACGTTGATCCAATAATTTCAATGTGAGACCATCCATCAAATGTATTTTAAGTTTATGGAAGTGTCAATTAGAGCTATGAGTTAGCATAGATAGCAATCTATCTACAGTTTAAAATCAAGTAAAAGTAAAGATTTAAATAAAGTAAAGGGTTTTATTTATTCTTAATATCGAAATATACCACAAAGTGAATGCCTCCAAGAATTAAGAGGAAATATATTTATAGGCTACGGTATGACATTCTTCAGTGTGTTCTACTAGCAATCATTGAGCCTCTAAGAGATCTAATAAATTGATGCATCAGACACCAAATTTTTGTGATTCCTCTCCACAAGAATGGTAAATACTCGCAACAACTATTGAAGAATTGCTCTATTGCCATTGTTTGGTAGAGTCCTCGAAAAAGTTTTGCAGCTCTGATTGACAGAACACTTGGAAACTTCGAGATATATGGCAATGAGCAATACAAGTTCCACAATGGGAGATATCAACTACAGATGCCATAAATAAATTTGTCGAAATAACAGTCGATTACTTTGAACTAAGAAATCTCTCAAAATATTCATTTCTAGATCTCTCAAAGGCATTTGATTGTATTTCTCATACAATTCTTTTAAGGAAATTACATTTTGACGACCTACATACATAAAGTTGTCTACTAATAGTATAATATCTGTTGGGTCGTGTTGTTTTAGAATTCAACCTCTAATGAATTACCTATTGTTAGAAGGGTACCTCAAGGATCGATTCTGGGACCGTTTCAATTTTTAGTATATATTAACGATCCTCCAAATACTATTGAGGGTGTAAGATTTATATTGCATGCGGATAATTCTGTAATGATAAATAAGTCGAAGGATCAAGAACTACTTAATAATTTTCACGTGGAGACAAAATTAAACTTAGTGGCGTTTAATTGTTGAACAGCAACCGACTCAAATTAAATAGTAATAAAATAACGACAAGTTCAGATACGGTAGAAGCAAGACGTGTCCGAGCGAGCCCTCCAAAGGATAAAATCTGGAAAACCCTAGCTAACAATAGCACCTAATTACCTAAATACGCTAAAAAAGTGAAGAAACGATTACGGGATTTCCAAAAAGTACGGAATTTAAAAAAATTATCAGTGATATTGTAAAAAACATATTGTAAAAATAAACATATTGTAAAAAAATAAATAAAAATAATTGTGTATGAAATAAGTACTTTGAAGAGAAAAGTGCAAAAATTGAGAATGTGCAAATGCAAGGACACAGCAAAGGTAAATGTGCAAGAAAATACGAGACAAAACATACCACAGAAAGCGCCAAAAGAAACAAAGAGTGAAAACAACACACATCAAGAGAAATATGCAATCGCTGAAAAAGCACAATAAAATGAGGTTTCATAGAAACTCAACCTATGCTCGAAGTAAAAAGTACTGAATGAGTTTCGACTACATTCGTATATGACAGTGAAAAAACTAGAAAACTACCTAAAAAAAAAATAATTTTACAATGGTCAAGTGTGAAAAAATGAACTCAAGGAACCCCACGGAATACTTTTCTTTTAAAGTATCGGTACCAGAGAACAAAGAAGAGGATATCAAAGATCCAAATATTTGTGGCCCAGAGAGGTCTGAATGGATCGTTTTTTATTGGGGACTTCCGGAAAGAAGAGATCCAACAATTAATCACAGAAAATATGAAAGATATAACCATATTCCACCAAAATACCCAATTCAATGGAAATGTTATAAATGAACTTAAAGTTGAAGTGATTGAAAACAAGTGCTATATAATATGTATTACCAATCAGTGGAAAACGGAGGAGCAGCTCAAAAACTATGCAATCATCAATTGTACAATGACAAGTTAAAATATAAAGTTAAAAGCATATTAAACTTTTTAAGCCGTCATTTTATATTTGAATGTACTGGTGTTGAAATAGAAAACGAGAAAAATAACATTAATATAATAACTTTATACAGACCACCAAGTGGATGCATACAAGATTTTTTATAGTTATTTGAACAAACCTCACAAATAATATAAAACGAAAACAAATATGTTTTAATTTGTGACGATTTTAACATTAATTTTCTTGAGAGGTTACCAAATAAGCATAAGCTAATTGAAATAGCAAATATTTATGACTTTAATTACAAATTCGAAGAAACCACTAGAACTACTAATTTTTCAGAATCATGCATCGAAAATATTTTCAATAAAAACATAATAAATACAAAATAAGCCCAATTAGTCAGAGTTTCAACTAGCCTCCAAAACATACCTTCAATTCAACGGGTGCGCTTATTTTCGAACACAAACTTTCAAAATTTTATATCCGAACTACAAAACATAAATTGGCAAAATATATATTGTCAACACTCAAATTCTGTAAATGCTCAGTGGAATTTATTCAGCAATATCTAATCAAATTTAATGAACAAGCATTTTATTGAAAAAAAAATAGCAATGAAATTTTATATGTAATATCGCGGCATAATGCAGTTTATTTAGAGTCTTACAATAGTATAAAAAATATATATAACACACTTCTTATTGAACAGAGACCTAATAAAGAGAATGGAATACTTACACTGAATTGAAAAATTCACCATGTTTTAATAGATAATATTATTTGTGGTTAAAACATAGTAAATTTTTCAATTCAGTGTACAGATCTAATACATACAGCAATCGAATCATCAAATCCAATAATCCAAATAAAACTACTTGAGAAATTGTTATCGAAATTAAGTAATTAAATAATTCCAAACAAAAAACTGAATTGAAAGTCAATCAGCGTTAGAAATTGCTGAAAACTTATGAAATACAAATTTTTTAAATATTGGGTTGTAATTGAAACACGATAACTTTGTTTTAACACTCTATTTTGAAATTATATAGTGACTATGAACTAAAACTTTTAGTTTGATAATGACTAGCTTATAGTCGAAATTATAGTCACTGTGCAAATTTAAACTATAGTGGTTAAATAAAGTTATTGTGTTTTAATTACAACTCAGTCAAGATGTACTATGAAGTTAACGCCCAAACCATCAATTATTTATTTCGAATATTACTAAAGAATTAACAAATAAATTAAATCCAACTACATACTCTGAAAATATCATTCAAAATGAAAAGTCTATTTTTATTACTCTAGTATCACAAGAAGAAGTAATCAGCGCCACATAGCTGAACCACTCACACCCATAATTAATAATTCCCTTGAGTTCGGAATATATGCTGATAAATTGAAACTGGCAGGTATCAACCTTATACTGAAGAAAGAAGATGCCACAAAAATAAAAAAATACCGTTCAATTAGTTTATTGCCTTTGATAAAGGACCTTTGATAATGAACTGCAAAGTTCGAAACACGTGTCAGGAAACTGTAAATAAAAATATAGAACATAACAAGCACTCTTCATCCCCAAACTTATATATCCGGTTCCATCTAGAATGTAGCACAACCAGCATTACCTTTAAGGAAAAGTTAATAAACTCGGGATACATAACACAAGAACTACCGATTTTATATGTCCTAACCACAAGCTCAAAATTACGGAAGGTTCAACTCACTACTTACGAATAAAATTATTCAACGCTTTAAGGGAATCTCTCAAGAAAAGTGTCAACTCGCCAAAAATATTTTCAAAAAATGTATATAACGTTTTTTTAGGAATAGAGCCCTACAGCATAATCGAATTTTTAGCACATAAGAAATAGACGAAAACATCTCTGTTACATCTGTATTTATGTATATATGTATAATAATCAAATAAGTAAGTATGTAGATAAATATAGATATCAAATTAGTAATTAAGTAGCTTGTAAGTTACACATTAGGCACTGACACAATTTCATTTTGTACATTATTGTAATGACACTTTGAAATAAAGAATATTATTATTATTATTACAATGGCATTTAAGTAATTGATTGATTGATGAGGCACTTAGGTGTTGAAAATCCATACTTAATATTGATTTAATTGAGCAATTGTTAATAAACCAATATTTGAAAAGCAAACAATTGCGTATTTAAGTATTTAAGTAAATCAGATTATCATGTTTAGACTACCAAATTTCTGTATATGCACATATCAGCAAATTTGACATAGAATGAACATGGTGATGCTCTTGTAAATAAGTTATGATCTATTATATTTGTGATACGGTTCCTATGTAAGAATGTTACTAAGGAAGTTCTACGCACTGCATACTTCTTTATTGCAGACCCATTTATTATACGGACTAATTGTTTGGTGCCACTCAGACATTATACACAGATTATTTGCTTTTCAGCATATAGCTGCCATAATAATTGAAGGCTACAGATATTTTCATGAATGCCGACAGGGATTCATGAACTCACAGATTTTCGTTTCTATGGCTTTAGGCTTTTTAAATCTTTAATATTAATTTGCATTAAGCGGTTAGAAACTGACCACGACCGAAGTTGCCCTTTCTGTTTTCCTATACATAATATATTGGGAAATAATTGTTTTTGTGAATGAGAACGACTGTCAATGAATGAGATCAAATTTTAAACGCAAGGTCTTGTCATTAAAAACTAGAACTGAAAAGCTTTAGGTAAACATTTATAAACCGGCAGTAAATGTTTACTCAATTTGTCCAAAGTTGAGCAAATTATTAAGAATAGCCTTTTTGCGTAAACCTCATAGTTTTCGAGAAAAATGTAATGAAAATACTGTGATGGTCACATCACCATTATTTCAGTTTTCTTCACATTTTAGTATTTATAGCAGTATGTATTTTAGATTACTTTTAAGAAGAGAAATAAAGCAAACAATAAACAATAAAGTTTTATTTAAAACCCTCTTTTTTGATTTATTGACTAGAGGGTGGGATAGAGGCTACCCACCCATCCTACATATACATGATAACTTTAAATACTAATCGTTTATGATTTTGTTGCAAAAAACAATAAAACCTTGTATGTAATAAAAAATAAAAAATTAATCAAAATTTAAATTTAAATATAAAATACCATCTGTATCTCTTATCTAATTTACATTTAATGTCTGCCCATCCACCATGCATACAAATTTTATTAATTTACACACTCAAAACTTTCACCTTTTGAATTTTTTTTTTATTCAAAAAGTTTTATAATTCATTTTACTCCAAACCGCGAGACGATCAGTGATTGAAATGTCTATTAGTATATATGTAAGGTGGATGGGGGGCCCCTTTCCCACCATCCAATCAATAAAACATCATCATAAATTATTTAAAAGATTAGTATGAGTAAATCTCTAAGAATTTCAATTATTTTGTGTTTATTTATATTTTACAACTTTTAACTAAAACCCTCGCTTATGGTTCACTGATTGGAGACTGAGATAGAGGCCACCCACGCACACTACATATTCATAATAACTTTAATTGCTAATCGTTCATATTTAAATGTATTTATAAGGTGGATGGTTTGTTCTTTATCCCCTCTCCAATCAGTAAAACACGGTCATCAGAACTATTTGAAAATTTTGTTTGAATAAACCTATTAAATTTTGCAATAATGTTACGTCTATTTACGTTTTACAACTTTTAATTATAACCCTCGCTTTTGTTTTATTGATTAGAGAGTAGGTTAGAGGATACCCACCCACCCTACACATACATGATAACTTTACTTACAAATTGTTGATGGATTCTACATCTTTTTTTTACTTTTCCTGTATAGAATATAGGAAAAGTATGTTTTTTAACGGAAATATCCGTCTTAAGGTCCCCTGAGACCACTCTAATTTCTAGGAAAAAAATTGTGTCTGTGTATGTATCTGTCTGTCTGTTTATCTGTAACTGTGTAATCCTTTTGAGATGAAACTTTAAACTTAGAAATAAAAAAAACTTTTTTAACTTTATTTGTAAAGAATAATGTATAACGAAGTAGAAGTTCTCACCGTTTTATTATTAAAAACTGCTTTCATGGACATGAATTTGTTTTTTTTATTTTTTTTTTCTAAATTAAAAAATATTGCATAACTTTCAAACAAAAATTAAAGAGAATGAGAAACAAAACAAGTTCTATAGCCTTTTTGCGTAAACTTCATAGTTTTCGAGAAAAATATAGGTAAAAATTATAATGGCCATATCACATTTTTACATTCTGTAATTGTTTCTTATTAAACCCACACCTGGCTAGATTTCCAAGTACACATTCCCATTTATATAATAAACTCATTAACACAGTAGGGAGTCGAAAAGGGTGCTTGAGGGGTAATTCTCGAGAAAAGGATTAAATTATCTTAGGTGGAACAAACGTCATCCTTTCTAATTAGTTATATATAAAAGTACTTATATACCTTATAATCCTATTTTCGAAATCTAGTTCTTTGTCATGTATGTGTGTGATTGTGAATAAAGAGGATAAATAAAATAGGATTATAAGCGTACTTTCAAGGTTTACAACTACTTCTACCTAAGTTGACTTAATCCCTTTCTCGAGAATGACAAAAATGGATCTTAGGTAGGGAATTCTTAAAAACAATGTATTATTTTAGGTAAACAAATGACACCCCTACTAATTAATTTTAAGTATAAAAAGTACGCTTATATTCGCAATTTTTTCCTGTTCTTACAGTTTTTGATTACAATTGGATTAAGATCTAAACTCCTTATGATTATGATTCTTAATAATATTAGACAACTTGACACGAAGAAACGATTAACGCATTTTGTTCCTAAAGCGAAACAAAATAATTAGTTGCGTACAATTTACAAAAAAAAACTAGAATAGAAGGATTTATTGGATTTAATTTGACATAAACTCTATATTTAGCCGTACTGTATCTTTGACATATAACATACAAAATTGAAGAAAGAACATACATATAATTCCTCCACTGATTCGATGTACATCAGCTTTATATACATATAAATAGAATTTAGGCGTTTATTTCCTCTTTATTTGAGCAATATAATATACTTGCTTATTCTTATAAAACTCAAATCATTTTTGCGAAATAAGGCTTATTTTAGTTGGAAACAGAATTTGACTGATTCCGACATACACTAATAACAGAGATTTTTATTTGTTGTAGTATGTATCTAATTGTATATTTACACCATTTTAAATTTTAATATGTTCAGCTGAATTGTTTAATCGTAAGACGTAAGATTTGTATTATCATTAGCACTAATAAAGCCTTATTATTATTGGAAAGGAAACAAACATGTTTATATTGTTTGATAAATATATTTTTTTTGATAGAAATAATAGGTGGATATAAAACAATCTATATAATTAAGTGTTAGTAAAATCAAGCAAGCTAGTTTATAGGTTTATAACACGTGGTTAAGACCACACTCAAAAACCCTATTAACTATATTGTTTTATTTCAAAATCAGAATTATGTTAAAGAGTAGAACATTTTTTGACAATCTAAACAAATGAATTATTTTATTATTTTTAATAATTTAACTATTTTCTATTCAAAATTTAAAATGTGTACGTAAACTGTTATAAATTGGTAGGCATTTTTAAGTACGGTCCCTAAAAAGGTGATGAGGCAGACTTGAATTGCAATGTATTACTTACTGTGATTATATTTCGTTATAATATAGAAATCGTTGCTAGTTCAACTACTTAAGGTTCCACAAATTTTAACAGGCGGAAATTATAATCATTTAATTGTTAGTCCTATCTACTTTGTACAGGAAATTAAGACTACCTATTTTTATTTACGTTTAAAGCCACATTTTATATGAGAATGCATTGATATATAAAATTATTCTAAAAATATAGTATATAGTAATTTAATCCGCTTAATTAATTAAAGTAATTGCTTTTTAAACTATTTTGTTTTAATTGAAAAATATATATTTTTCAGAAACTTTGTTTATAGATATTATTTAAATACCGAACTTCATACGTAAAATACGATTGGTTAATATCAGAATTTTCGGCAATTTCCTTATCAATTATAAAATTTCATTTATTTGTACAAATAATATAAATAGAAACCGAAACATCAATTACAAATAAATAAATCATAGTGTTTAAATTTTAAACAAATAAATTCCATACACCTTAGTATCTTTGTAACCAATTATTTCATTGGAGATTTATTATATCTAAGATGGCAAACAATTTAGAACTTTATAATATTTGGACAAAAAATGGAATTGCAATTGGTTATGTATAAAATGATATAAAATTCAAACAGATATTACAAGTGAAATTTATGAATTATAAATGGATAATTGCCAAAATTGTAGAAAATATTGATGTAATAGAATTCTTACCGTTTCGTATTTAAAATGAAAAGATATTATTGACAGCAAAATCATATTTTCAAATAGGCAGATCTACTAAGTGTATACATTAATACTTTTCTACTTATAGATAAACATAGATTTACAATAGTTAACCAAATTATAGAATTACCAAAAAGATCATCATTATTTTCTATTTTTTTATGCATTGCTGAATATACAATTTATCATTTACAAGTTTTTTGTAAACATACTTATTTCTAAAACTGTGTTTATATTCATTATCGTTGCTTTAACCATATTTTGAAAGCTTTATTAGAACAGCTATTATTTTGTAAGAAAATTTGTTTTTAATTAACGCCTGCAAAATATTCTAAACTACTTCAATTATAAAATTGAATTTATATGTAAGAATTTTAAACGAAACAGAAGAATTCATCGCAAATAATTAAATCAGAGTGTTTAAACTTAAAACAATACTTTATTGTTTAGGCTTTTTATTTAAGGCGTTATTTTTTTATATATGTTTCCACAGTAAAATTTAATGTTAATAATTTGACAATGACAAGCTGGACTGGTCGAAACTGCAGTCACTAGAATAAATACTGTTGTCTGATATTTACAAAGTTACAATTTTATTAGAACACTGACTATGTTTTGAACCATTCTAATTTATTATAATAAATAATTATATTACAATCAAGTGATAATGGCCGTCAAAAGTAAAAACTAAAGTCGTGGATATTGTAATATATTTTTATAATATATTATAATAAATTATAGTAGTTCAAAACATAGTAAGTGTTTTATTCAGTGTTTATTATGAATTACCACGTAGTAACGGTCGCAACCATGATTACAATTGTACAAGAATAAAATATATTTGATACAATCACTGATAAGCCATCTTCTCTATAACTTTAAACTTTAAAATAATTGAACAAAAATACAAATATTAAAAAAATTATTTTAACAACTATAAAAAATAAAATTACTCTAATTGAAAATAACATTACAAAAAACATTAAAAATAATGTTGTAATAGTATTTTGATTGATTTATTATTTTCTTATTATTCAAATTAAATGGGCACGTGCGTTACCTTAAATACAAATAATTTAATTTCCTTATCGACCATCACTAAACAATTTATGTAATATCATATCCCAGTCGTGACTATAATAAGCAATACCACTCGTTATATATTTAACAAAATATTCAATTACACACAATAGTATCCGTTGAAAACATAAACAAACATTAACGCTACCTGTTATTACAGCAAAAATCTGCCTCCACTCCTGGTCGAAGATTTTGCACAATTTCGCACAGAACCCACTGAACATCGTGAACCAGTTGAACCGAAATATTTTAACCTGTTGATTCTAGAGATGTGACATGTCTAATTTGGATTTTGTTTCGAAAAGCGCAAAAATCCAACCAACGAGGCGCGCGCACGCTCAGTGCGCTCTTCGGTACTGACGGTCGCGTGCAGTCTCGCCAACTTAATAGCGAAAACTGAATTTGGAATCTTTACGTGCTTGCGAATAAATTGATAACAACCGCTTACGTGATTTTCGTAGTAATGCTCGTTTTCGCCAATTTGTTTTATTGCTAGTCTTAAGTGTCTGCGTAAATTTAAATAAAGGACAGCTGATATTTATAACTGATACAAAATATTTAATTTATAATATTTAAATATTATAATAATTTATAGTTACTATAAAACATTAATAATTATTTATTAAAACTCTCAAAATTCTGAGAATGAAATTAATTAAATAATTCATTGATTAATCATTAAAAATAAAATGATCATATTATTCAAATATCAATATTTCTTCACCATTTAAATATATTTAAAACTTTATTTTTACCTTAATAATAGACTTTCACATAGTAACAATCATCTTTATTATTATTTTATAAGAAAAAGTTAATGAAAAATTTAAAAAATTGTCGCTACCTAGTATTACCAAACCATTAGTGACTCAAAATTACTTGATTTTTTTAGTATAATCCAGCAAAAAATTAAATAAATATCAAAACACCTTGATAAAATATATTTGGTATTTAATGAATATACCTTTTCATGAACTATTCAATAGTATTGGCTATTAATTATTCACATATAAATTTGAGATTTAATGCTTATTAAAGAGTTACTTTATATTTAATTGAGGTTTTATAATAAAACTTGAAAACAAAAATTTTTCAGGCCTTTTTGCAAAGGCACTATGGCTCCTTCAAGCGCAAAATGGTATATAAAATTAATATATTTTGGTTATTTTTGGTGATGGTAATAGTAGTAGTAGGGGCAGATTGAATAAATTCAGCAATTGGGAATTTCGGTTTGGTCAATAGTCGTTTTGTTTCTCTTGTTCATTTCTGTGCTTGTTAAAGCATTCAATTTTCATGCAGTAATTATTCTTGTTCAAACTAGTGAAAAATTTTTGTTTGCATTACAAATTTAAGCCTTTCTATTAAAATTGTTAGCTTTGGCTGTGACAACTGCAAGCCAGTGATATTATTGAAGTCGAGCATCTTCAACATTTCTCTGTTTTCTGAGTATACTTCAATGATACCGTGCTCAACGGCAGACTCGTCTGAAACATAGTTATCACGACGCTCACGTTCCTCTTCCCGAAGCTTGATGGAAATGTCTCTAACCTAATGGTGGTGAAGGCGTTTCATCAAGTGTGTGATCAAACTGACGATTTTATTCCTCAAGGACTTTTTAGGAATGATGGTGATTTCCTCGCAGATGCGCTTGTTAGTATGGAAATCGAGAGTAAGCCGACTGTAATACTTTTCGATGATTACTTTAGACTTCTCAATGGTCTTAGTACGTACAGGACCCATCTCTAACGTCAATAAGCAGTTTCTTGAGTGTGGTAGTTGGCCAGTCCGAATTTCCCTCCCTTGTAGAGGAAATATTTTGTATGTTTTTCCATCTCCTTAATTGCCCCAGATACATTTTTGCAAGTTAGTATGTAGATTCTACATTTTTTAATAATAATACACATTTTTATTGACAAACTACACATATTTACATTTAAATATTAAATAATGTATGATGTATTAGTGAATTAGTTCGTCAAAAGGCTATCGACCAGAGGTCTTTCTGCCTTATTTTGTCCACCGACATGGCGTCAGTCAATGCGTAGATTATATTAAATTTGGGGTTTAAACTAGGATTTATAGGAATACAATATAAGGATAATATGTGAAAGTTGAAAGGCTTTTTGGAGAATTTTTCTGATAGGAATCGAAGGCGTTCTAGGATGGGGATAACTAAAGTGGTATCATAGAGGAGCTAGTTAGGAGGATTGTGTAAAGGATTAAGAGGATACATTTTTCTTTGGTTCTGTTTTGATTTATTTTGTCTATTTTTGATTGTTATCAATAAACTCATATTTGTTTTAAATTTAAATTGTGTTAATTTTCTTGGTCGAAAGCATTTAATGTGTTTTCTGTCTTGCATAACTTAAAAACATATATTATTTTTACACTATTTATTTTATTAATGCTTTACATATAATAGTTTTAAAGGACGTTTTTTAATTTGTAGATTGATATTTAAATTTTTATTATAGTTATCATAAAAAGACAGTAAGAACCAAAATAAATTTTTTAAGTGCTTCAAACAATGTGACAAAAGGCACAAAAAGAAATGTATTGTACACAAGTAAAAGTGAGTAATATAAAGAGACAAACAATATTTGGAACGTATTTATTGAATTTCTGAAGGAAAATATGTGGGGGCGATACACCCCTCGGTTAAAATTCGGGTAGGCACCCACCAGCTCTACCTACAACCTTTTTTAAATTTAAGTAATACTGTAAATATGAAATTAAATTTTTCTGATGACAAAAATATCATTAAAGATTGACCTCAGTTCAGTCTAGGAAAATCAATCTAAATATGCCAATTTAGGAAAATACAACATTTCTACCTAAAAATATACCCCACATAAGTAACATGGAATGATTAATATTGAAGATTATATATTGCCTAAATTAACGTCAGAATTGTTTTAAAATACCATTCGATTCATTTACGAAGACTGGATTATATAATGAGAGGTAGGTTTTTACCAAAACAACAATTTAGTATCTCCACAATTGCTTTTAAATTAAAATTCAGTTAGTTTCTATCATCATAAATGATAGCTAAAAATATTGTGAGCATTATTGGGTTAACTGACTAGTGATTTAAATCCATCAAAGAGACCGATTAACTGCCGCTTCTTCTGTAATTATTTTTCTTAATACATCAATTACAAAGTAATGGCTTCCACCATTAATCAAATTTCATGTTCAGTTTAAAAGAATAGCACTTTTGATTTTAAAATAAAACAATACAAAGTTTTTAGTGCTTCATCAAGTTTGTTTATCTTCAAGTAACTCATCCAATTATTTTACTTTTGATTTTACCAATTTATTTAAGATGTTTACAGTTTATTATAACTTACACATAAAAATATAAGTTTCTTCTTCTAATTTATTTTTGCTTGACAATGTGTTATCGTTGACAGAAAATCGCCATTTTTTGTAAACAATGAGCTTAACCCAGAATATACCAACAGAGTAATTGCAAATTTTGAAAAGAGATAAAGTACATCTAGACGATGAGAAATCGCAGAAATACATGTTTGGAAGTTACCTGTAAATAGGATATACGTTGCTATTTATGTATTTTTCATTTGTTTCTTCTTCTTTCATTTTTAAGAATTATAACATATTTTATTTTTTTGTTAGTGTCCCTTCTTCGTTGGTTTACTTCTTTTTATTTGATTTTTTTCTCCATTTGAAGTTACTTCACGGATATTACATCTAAAATTTATTTTTATTACTTCTTTTAATGTGGTTGTGTAGAGTTAAATCCACTACTAAGTATCATGGAATTTACTCTAGTAATCTGAACTGACCTAGTATTTTTCATTGTTTTTATTTTATGTTACGCCATTAAATATTTAATTTGTTATTATCTACACATCTTTATTATGACTACTATTCTGAATTCTGACTAAACTCTACATTTTCTTCTTTAAAATAAGGTTTTTTTATAAGATTATAGTATGTATAATCGTAATTATGCCAAGAAATATTAAAACGGAATTTTCTTTTCATATTCGACAGTCGTAAATTTATATGTGAAGAATGAAACTTTACAACCATAAATATATGGCAAATAAATCTGTAGCTAAACATTTACGCGAACTTAGAATTAGATTAGAACAAAATATAGGTTTTTATTTGTCATATTTCCCCGCAAAATATTTAAGAGAATCAAAAATATATGAATTAAACTAATGAAGTTGAAAAAAGTTAGATTGACTTAAATAAAATTACTTTAACAACATTTTACACTTTTAACTCTTCATATTATATCACGAAGTAAACACCCTTTGTACGTTGTATAAGAAGAAATAAACAATGTTATGCAAACGAAGAAACTGCTTCACAATATTATTTAGATATCATTGCTATTGTGCAATTTGATTGTTGGATTTATTTTAGATTTGATGATACTTTCATATCCTTGAAACTGTACTTTGTTAAATATATAACATCTATACTTTTAATAATCCGAAAGCTTTTTTTAGTTTTGTTTCCAATGGTTTGTGGCAGTTTTATCTACAGCATAATCCGTCGGTACATAAATGTTATAAGGAGAATAATTTTCGGGGTGATTTGAGTTAATTTGTTTGCACTTTATGTGGCTTATTCGAGATGCCTTCAAATTTTGTATTATTCAACAGTAAATTTAGTC
This sequence comes from Ontholestes murinus, assembly GCA_963969525.1. NCBI lineage: Eukaryota > Metazoa > Arthropoda > Insecta > Coleoptera > Staphylinidae > Ontholestes > Ontholestes murinus. The sequence goes on along the minus strand of OZ018395.1, from coordinate 29,076,262 downwards.
ACCTGCAATCTATAAACATGATAGTTGTGAAATTTTTTGTCTTTAAATATTGTTAATCCTAAAATCTCAAAAATCGATTTTTTTGCATCGTATTTTTGCCTGGTTCCTCTTTTTTTCTTGATTGCTCAGTTGAATGTACATTTCTGTTTTAATTATTAATTGTTTCGACAACGCTACTTAGAGCTCTTTAGTTTCTATACACAAAACTTTCATTTTTAAATTCTACACAAGAAGAAGCAAGGGCAGAAACTAACATTAATGAAACAGCTCGAAATTTTAAAAAAACAAAACAGAAAAACTATTAAATGATCAACAGGATTTATTCTGTTAAAGATATTCATTAGTTGTACTATTCGTAACACGCAAATTAATTTTGTTTTATTCAATGTCTGTCGATATTTTAGCCAGAGAAGTAGTTGTTTCAAAATTAATTTGTTTTGTAGTCTTAGAAAGACTCATTGTTGTAGATTCACGAAATGTTTTCGTATTTTTAAATTATTATATTCATCCTAGCAACCACTGCCACCCACCCACACAAAAAATGTAATTCGAAATGTATTTTTTACCTGAAGAATCCAGATTGTGGCAGTTATAGTGAAGTTAGTTAAAATATATCTAGGATAGTCCGCTCACATAATTTGGCAGATGAAGACCACCGCGACAGCGAAATAAACAACACAAAAGCAACACTAATGCAAAACGGTTTTAAACAAGAATATATTATCAAAATTGCAAATAACACACCAAAACAAAGAACCGAACCAGAAGAACAACCTCTGGCCAGAACATCACTTCCGTACATTCGGGGAACAATAGATAAAATAAGTAAAATCCTAAAACGGCATAACATATCAACCGCCTTCACGACATCTACAAAAATTGGCCATCTTACAAGCAAACACAAAGATAGGATATTTAGAAAACCAAGGTGTACGAAATTCCATGTATAGAATGCAAACAGACATACATAGGTCAAACAAATAGAAGAATTATAGCCAGAATATATGAACACAAAAATGACCTTTCCCAAAAACATACAACTTTTTCTCTTCTACAACATACACTAGAAACCGGCCATAAAATAGACTTCGTAAAAACACTTGCCAGAATAGAACATTTTCACAAAACAATAACCCGCGAAGCCATAGAAATCGAAACAACCCAATGCAATGAATAAATGAGATGACTCACAACGTTTGCCGAATACATGAAAATACATTTTAAAACAGACCGAACTACCCACAACAAATTTCCACAAACTTCGAACAAACATCATTAAATGTCGTCATTCTAGTAGCAATTTAAATATAAACAATGGCTCTTTTGGTATCATTTTTTTCTATTTTTAATTTTTTATTACCTAACTACACATTAGGAAGCGACAATTAAAGTTGATGAGGTTTATACTTACAATTTTTTCTAAGCTTATTGTCATCCAACAGTTTCGAGTAAATTTGTAATTATTACCTATTTTATCTTTACTAGTTACACTTCCTTTACCTAATTTTATATGAATAAATTTGATAATTTTTATGATCTTTAATGTGTGGACAGGTGATAAAGGGTGAGGAAAGAGGTGAGGTCTTCGGACAGAAGGCTCTTTAGTCGCCTTTTACGACAAGCGAGCATACTGGGGGACTATTCTAACCCCGCATCCCCAGGGGTTAAAACACAATACATGTTTTTAATACTTTTTTTAAGTGTTTATATTATAATTTGTTTGAGGTTAAGTAAAATTGACATATCAAATAACCACCCCCTTGATAACTCTACCTGACCGATAAACAATTTAAAAAATAATACTTTTAGATTCGTTTTGTATAAAATAAAAAAATATTTGTAACTGAACCTTACTTTATCGAAGAAAGATAAGTTTCTCAAATGGTTTAAATAATTCCAATAAAATTCAAGAGATTTCAGGCTCTTCTTTTTAATGTGTGTATTTGGTGAGTACTTCCTCGCCAAATACATATGTTTCATGTTTAATGTTCACTTATCATTATAAACTCCTTGTATAAAGCAAAGTGATTTAAATACTTATTGGATAAAGTAAGTAATACTAGTAGTAGTCACAACTCTCTTTATGAATAAAATTATGTTATAAGTATTCTTTGTAATTAATTTTGATTTATGCGTAATATACTGTTTGTTAATTCATTGACAATGGAGGCTTCTACTTCGTTATACATTTTAATCACAAATTAAACACAATAATTACTTTGTTTTGTATAACAGTTATTTATTTAAACGGTGACCAATGGTTTCAATACATTCACGTACCATTTTCAAACCGAAAGTAACCTAAACTACATAACGTGCGGTATTTATATACAAATAGATTATGGATTTACAATGGCATTAAAAATAGGAGTGTATACTAGGTCAAGCTGGTCGTTAATTACTGGAGTTTCCGGATTAGCGCGTGCTTTATGGATTTCCAATGATTCCAGGAGGTCCATTTTACGACCCTTTTCGGCAAAATGAATAACCGACAGTACATCCTCGCCAAAAGAATTATTATTTTCAATTATGTGTTTAGCGAATGACGACTTGTCGATTAAATTTTGCCGAAAAGAGTGCAAATGTTCTCCCAGACGAGTCTTAAAATTACGACTCCTATTTTTAATGCCATTGTAAATCCATAATCTATTTGTATATAAATACCGCACGTTATGTAGTTTAGGTTACTTTCGGTTTGAAAATGGTACGTGAATGTATTGAAACCATTGGTCACCGTTTAAATAAATAACTGTTATACAAAACAAAGTAATTATACTGTTTGTTAATTCTATATGTAATATTGAACATTATTACTAAATTACTTCTTATTAATGAACACATTTTTTATGTGCGTTCATAAAGTTTACTATTCTTAATTGAAGCATTTTTAAATATAAGTAGGGGAAATTTAATTTAATAATCTATTTATTGAAATATTACTTCTTATAGCATAGCTTTGAAGAACATGTAGAATGTAAGGGTATTATTTTATTAGTTTAAAAGTCATAAAAATAAAATCATTAACTGTGTTTACAACATAAACAAATTTTTAATTTCTTTTTAATAATTTTCTAATATGATCAATGTTTATTAACATATGATAAAGTAGCATTATAAATAGATCTACACGCATAGTAAAACATAATTTGCAAATATTTTTTATTGTACTTTAATTTTATGTTACTTATTTAAGTAATATTTGTACTGATGTGTGTGAATTTTTGTGAATCCGTTAATAAAGTTATTATTATTATTATTATTATTATTGTTGTTGTTGTAATCAGCATTATTAAAGAACTTTTGCGAAGGAAATGGTTTGTGCTTAGCTTTCACTTACTCTAAGAAACCCTTCTTTGCTTGCATTTATTTATAAAACTAGATAAAAAACATATTTTTATTTCAGGAAAATATAAGGCGAATTTAATAAGATGGTTTACATATAAACGACATATATGAATTGTATGAATCCTTTTTATAATTTACCTATATCCCATTTGCTTCATTTTTATTCTATTTGGTTAGAGTTTTAAAACCAAAGGTGTAAGATTTAACCGTCGTTTGATGCGTTTCAGCTTAAAAACTCAATCAACATTTAAACCTTATTATAATAACAGTTATTTGTTATGGATATATATCAATCGAATTTAGCACTCAAACTACCTAAATCAAAAATCCCAACGTATATTAAACATTAGTCTTCGATTTGCAAATATATCCCTTCTAACCAAATTTTGCGTTCCTATAGATCCAAATATCTCTTTAAAGTAATAACATCCGCCCCTTAAGATTATCAATTCATTATTTGTAAACCATGGTGGTTAACCTAGCTAGCAACGATACCAAACGGACTAACACTAATTTGTCTTTGTCTATGTATATATTCAATATAATTATCTAACTGACCAAATAATTCTAAAACTTCAGTATAATCATACGAATAAATATTAATAGTTTTATCATTATTATACTGTATTTTTAAATATCTCAAGTACTTATTTTTTTTAATAATTATAACAAAATGGTTATTTCACCAAAACCTTATAGTTCTTTCTTTGGGGGAAGGTCTTAGTATAAACATATCTTTAAACAATGACTTTATATCTTGATACTATTGGTAAATAATCCTATTAAATTACCAGATAAAAATTTACAATTTGAACGTGTCATATTAATATTACCCATGTAATATTAAAATATTCAAAATATTTTATTCAATTCATTTATTAATTGCATTATAAATTGTAGTATATACTAGTCGAACATATCCAGGAATACCAACAATATTGGTTTCTTAAAAAGTCCAAAAGACAAAAAAAAGTTCCATAACTTCTGAGCACATTTTCCTAATCAAATTGATGCAGTTAATAATTCATTCCAAAACCCAAATTATATAAAATGACTATAGCATTTTTATGATGGATTTTTTAAAACACATATATTAATTATTGGATTGATGAGGCTTTTACTTGGTGAAATTCCATTATATAGGTGATACATAAAACATTAGGGTTTTGAGAATTGAGATGATCATCTGCCTGATGAAGCCACTGTGTGGCGAAACAATTGTCGCAGTGCATCGACATTAAATTGTGTAAATTCTCAAAACCCAAGTGTTTTATTTATCACCTACATATATTAATATATTTTTTGATATACGTAGTATCAAATAAATATCCCTTTTTAAGACAAAAAGGCCATATTTTGCAAAATATTTGATGAAGAACATATTTATTGTAAATTCAAGCCTTTCCAAATATCACAATTTCTGTGAAATATTATTATGTAAGAATATTAGAATCTTTTTGTTAGCATGCTGGATAAAATAAATAATACCTAATACATAAAACCTAATACCTTATACCTTATACCTTATACCTTATACCTTATACCTTATACCTTATACCTTATACCTTATACCTTATACCTTATACCTTATACCTTATACCTTATACCTTATACCTTATACCTTATACCTTATACCTTATACCTTATACCTTATACCTTATACCTTATACCTTATACCTTATACCTTATACCTTATACCTTATACCTTATACCTTATACCTTATACCTTATACCTTATACTTATAAATACATGAAGACAATATTATCCCTACCCTCAACCCCCTTTGAGTGTTACAAACCCTAATTTTTCTAAATAGGAAGTATGAGCTTGTGATACAGGGTGACTGACGAAAAACCTTTCTCGCTTATTTTTTATCCGATTTGATTAAATAAAACATCAAATTAAACCATTTTTAAAATAATTTAATAGGATCTGAACTGTTATTTTTTCTCGCACCCAGTTTTTGACAAAATACCATCAACATTTTTTTTTTAATTGCACTGTATATATACTTTTATTGATTCGCAAGGAGATTTTTTTTCTGAATATAAAATTGTAGACAAATTTATCCATACATCAAACTTAAGTCGAGAAATTGAGGATTAAAAAAATAAATAAAAAGTCAAGTATCCATTGTAAACAATATACAGACTCTATTTTAAATGTCAAAAGTGACAGTGACAGCCATTGATACAATACTGCAACGATTTTTAATTATTTCATAATTAAAATGTTGCAATATTTCAAACACTGTACTAGAATTTTGAGTGTAGATTTCTGTAGAAGCACAGAAATCGTTTTTCAGTTTTTGAAATCTTGCAACATTTTTATTAGGAAATTATTAAAAATCATTGCAGTATTGTACCAATGACTGACACTGTCACTTTTGACATTTGGAATAGGCTTTGTATATTGTTTACTATGGGTATTTGATTTTTAATTTTTTTTTAATCCTCAATTTCTCGACTTTGGTTTGATGAATGGATAAAATCGTTTACAAATTTAGATTCAGAAAAAAATCTCCTTGCGGATCAGTACAAAATATATATATTGTAACGGTCATATTTCCATGCCGTTCCAATTTATATTTCGCGCGCAATTAATTGAGGCAATAGGGAAATATGGTAGGCCGTGGATATTCACGGCGGGCCGTGATAAGATTGTTTTAAAAAAAAGACGGGCGGCGACAGTTGGGCATTGACGCGCGGGCAGCGCGTCGGCAGTTTTGAATATATCCAGTAATTGTTAACGAAATAGAATAAATTGTGCAAAGTGCAAATAGTCCAAGCACGTGGAGTACGACACCGTACACAACGGAGCGCATAACATCCAAGGCCCCACCCCGGCTCTACGTAATTAGAGAGCAAATTTGTGAAATTAGCTGGCTGCTGATCCTCGAGCCGAGCGTCGAATTTTTCTTGGGTTGCGGAGAACGCGCGAAATTCAAACTGCAGAGCCACCGTTGGAGACCGGACCGTCACGCTGCGTAACAAGTACCATTGCCACGACGGAAACACAGTGTAGCCAGAGGGTTTCTTTCATTTCCAACGACCACCACGAGGGAAGCAAGGAGGAACGAACAGGCCAGATTTTTGTTGTATTTTTGGTTTTACACCGTACTTGTGTGCGTGTGCAATTTACACGTGTTTGTCAATAATTCTTTGTCTAAGAGAATCATTGTGGATTATTATAAACTTTTGGGTTGATTGGAATCTAAGTCTACACGCAGGAGAATAGTTAGTTAGTTAATTGTTATTATTATTTAATTTTTGTTCGAATAATTATTAATTACCGTACTAGGCTTAAGATATTTATTTGTGTCGTCATCTCGAAGAGCGTGCCATTTCGCCGGTGGTTGGCATACGTTGTTTATTTATTCCGGCAATTTAACAGTGGCCACTGATAACCTCCGGTTTATAATGCTTAAGCTTGAATTCAATTTTCTAGTTTAAATTCGGAGATTTAAGTAATCGATCTAGCCGCTCTACGACTACCTTTATTTAATTGTAATTTTTGTGGCAACCGAATATTTTTGATTTAATTAATAAATTTATCATTATTATTTTCATTTGTGAACGCTTTTAATTTTATTTTGAATTCAATTCCATCTGGGTTTAGTAATTTTCCCTGCGACAAATTCCCAGGGGGCAAAAAATAAAGATTACTTGGCGCCTTATAAATTTGAACCGCCCCCCCCCCCGCGAGCTAGCCTAGCACTGGGAATTGTCAAGCAACTTAAATATTATCAAAATAAAATTAAATTAATACCATCTTAGAAGCGAAAGACGCCATAAGAAATGGCGCCCAAAACGTGGGGCCCTGAAATGTAATTTGTTTGTTACTTAATTAAATTTTCGGTGTTGTTAAGTATAATAGTAACGAACTGAATTCAATAATAAATTAATTTATTTTGACGTTTATTAAAAATCAGAAGATGAGTATTGAATAATAATAGTAACAATTAAACTAGTTAGGAATAAATCTGGTACGGTAATGACCTTAAGGAATTCGATTGCTGATAAAATTTTGATTTAGATTTAGTAAGGCTGCGTTAATGTTATTGTTGTCTTTTATCTGGTTCTAGATTTTTATTCGAGTTAGGTAATTTAAATTGTTGTGTTCTTTATCATATTTGCTGCTTCTGCTTATTGGTAACTAGTATCTGGGTGTCCCTGTTAGTTGTTGGATTTACGGATATTGCTATGATGAAGGAAAATATGGATCCTAATCATTTACGTGTCCATGAGGTAAATTATGAATTACGGTTACGAGGGTTAGTTAGTCGTTGTGAGGACAGTGCCAAACGCAAGGCTTTGCGGAAATGTTTACAATTGGATCAGGCCAGGGGCATTGATGATTATGAATTGGTCGATATCAATTTTGAGGATGAGAAAGCGGAAATAGAGAGTAGTCTTGCTAGTCTGACCGAGGTCTGCGGTGATTTTGATGGAGTTTGTGATAATGTGCTAGCAAGGTTGCGTAGCCGTTTTGTTCATTTAAGAGGCCGTATAAGCAGAATTCCTGCGCGGGAGGAGTTTTCCGACTTCAAAGCTGATTCTCTTATATCAGTATTAGCTCTGGAAGATGAGGTTGATGAGAAAATACCAAAAACCACTAGGGTGCCGGAGACTTCGAATAATTCTTTTCCAGTACCATCTATTCCTATTACAGGTGCAGCAGTTGCTAAAACAACTCCAGTCCATAAGTGGGATCTGCACTTTGATGGAAATGAAGATACTTTGTTTGACTTTTTAGAAAGAGTTCAGGAAATGCAGGTTTCTAGGAATGTCTCTAAGGACTCGTTGTTTGCTTCTGCAACAGATCTTTTTACCGGTCGAGCTTTGGTGTGGTTTCGAAGTGTTCGAGATTCCATTGAGAGTTGGGATTGTTTAGTGTCCCTGCTCAAGAAGCACTTTCTACCTTACAATGCAGAGGATAGTTTGTGGGAGATGATTCGCTCCCGTAAGCAGGGATCGAACGAAAAAATAATATTTTTTGTTTCCGCCATGGAGAGCCTCTTCCGTAGACTAAACAGTCCACCTGGGGTAGAAACAAAAATTAAAATTCTCAAGAAAAATCTGTTACCATTCTACCATCCTCATTTAGCGTTACTTGATTTTTCATCGGTTGAGGAGTTGTGTGAAGCCTGTCGTCGTCTTGAAAGTACGATCCCTCTTCAGAAATCATCGGCTGTTCATAATATTTCCGCCTTAGATAAACGTGCTACAGATCAGGTTATTTGTTGGAACTGCCAACAGAGTGGTCATGTCTCGACAAATTGTAATGAACGTAGACGGAAATTTTGCTATGGTTGTGGTGAACCTGGTGTGATTCGATCTGCCTGTACTAGGTGTTCGGGAAACGGTCAGGGAAGAGGCTCGGTGGCCGCGACCTCTCTCCCTTTGATAAGGCCAAATATGCAGTAAATAAGCAGGAGTGGACTAAATGGGTGGGTATTGTGTCCGATTTTTGTAGAGTCGATTCATCTAAGACCAGGGAGGTCAAGCCGACCTCATTTCATAACGAGATTACGCCCCTTTTGGTCAAAGACTCGAATGACAAGAGGCCCTTTCTGAATATTTCTATATTTAATTTTCCTTGCACTGCTCTGTTAGACTCTGGAGCTAGTTTATCTGTTCTGGGAGGCCCAGGGATGAGTATGATTGAGTCGTTATCTCTAAAAATTCATGAATGTTCTATAAAAGGTGTGGATACAGCTGATGGAGTAACTCAGTCAATCCGTGGTTATGTCTATGTCCCTGTTTGTCTTGAGGGGAAGGTGAAGTCGCTGAAGGTTTTTGTGGTCCCATCAGTTGCTCGGTTTTTGATTCTGGGCGTCGATTTCTGTCATTTGTTTGGAATAAAATTAGATTTTTGCTCAGGATCCTATTTATTTGGAAATCCAGATCCAGCATTTGAGCTGGATGGTCCATTTGTTGGTTTGAATGAATTGAAGGTTACGGGACTAGACGACCTAACTCAGACTCAACATCATCAGTTAACGGAAATTGTAAGTAAGTACAGTGAACTATCGTGGCAATCAGGAACGAAGCTCGGTAGAACAAACAAAACTATTCATATAATCGATACTGGTGATAATCTTCCTGTTAAGCAGAGACAATATCCGTTATCTCCATACATGTTGGAACATCTGTACAAGGAAATTGATGAGATGGAAGCATTAGGAGTCATTCAAAAGTCATCTAGTGCATGGTGCTCGCCCATATTGTTTGTCCGGAAGTCCAATGGTGAATTGCGCTTTTGTTTCGATGGCAGGAAACTTAATTCCTTGACGAAGCGGGATGCATATCCTTTACCGCTGGTAGACCATATATTGAACAAATTAAATGGAGCGCAGTTCTTATCTAGCATTGACTTAAAGTCGGCATTTTGGCAGATACCACTCGAGAAGAATTCTTGCGAAAAAACCGCATTCGCTGTACCAGGTAAAGGACTGTACGAGTTCGTCGTCATGCCCTTCGGGCTGAATAACGCTCCTCAAACACAGCAACGTCTTATGGACCGAGTGCTTGGTCCTGCCTTGGACCCCTTCTGTTTCGTCTATCTGGACGATGTCATCATAGCCACCCCAAATTTCGACAAACACCTAGAAATACTTACGGAAGTATTTTTCCGACTGAAGGAAGCCAATTTAACTGTCAATTTGGAGAAATGCGAATTTTGTCGGCCCTCTTTAAATTATCTCGGGTTCGTCGTGGATCGTCTGGGATTGAGAACCGATCCAGCAAAGGTTTCTGCTATGGTGGAATATCCTCAACCCGAGACTGCTACCCAGGTGAAAAGATTTCTCGGAATGTGTTCATGGTATCGTCGTTTTGTCCCTAACTTTTCGACACTGACTGCTCCTATTAGCTCGCTCATTAAGGGTCGGAAGAAAGGCCAGTCAATTACTTGGACCCCTTCGGCTGAAGCTGCGTTTCAGGAGATTAAACAAGCCTTGATTACCACGCCTATTCTCGCTAACCCTAACTTTAATAAACCCTTTATCATACAGTGCGATGCATCTGATGTAGGTCTGGGTTGCGTTCTGGTGCAAGAGAATGATTCCGGCCAGGAAATACCTGTAGCTTACGCTAGCCGCACGTTATCCGAAGCCGAGCGAAAATATACTGTAACAGAGCGAGAATGCCTGGCTGTGTTATTTGGATTAGATAAATTTAGACCTTATGTAGAAGGTGTTCGATTTAAGGTAGTCACGGATCATCATTCGTTATTATGGCTCCAGAAACTCAAGGATCCCATAGGCAGGTTGTCGAGATGGGCTGTGAAAATTCAGCAGTTCGATATGGAGATCGAGCACCGTAAGGGTCGCTTGAACATCGTCCCGGATGCACTATCAAGGGCACCCATCGAATTGTGTATCATAGATGTTTCTGAAGAGAACCACCTTACAGACCCGTGGTACATGAAAATTCTGAGAGCCGCGGAGCATAACCCAGAAAAATTTCCAGATTGGACAGTCGCTGATGGGAAGCTCTATAAACACGTTGCCAATGAACATGGCTTGCAGACCAATTTTTCAGAATGGAAATTGGTTGTCCCCAAAGATCTGCGACAGGAGGTGGTGAGATCTTGTCACGACGTTCCGACATCGGGACACTTGGGAGTGTACAAGACTCTGAACCGTGTCCGAGATTTGTACTATTGGCCAAGGTTACGTAAGGATGTAAAACGATATGTCAGAGCTTGTCAAATTTGCGGTGCGCAGAAAGATGCGACTACTGGTCGTCCTGGGTATATGGGAAAACCGAAAAATGTTTCGTTTCCATGGCAACTAATAGCTTGTGATATTCTTGGACCACTTCCCCGGTCCTCAAAAGGTTTTGTTTATTTATTGGTAGTGACCGATTGGTTTAGTAAATTTACCTTGATGAAGCCCTTGCGTCAAGCCACCTCAGCGTCTATTGCAGAGTTTCTGGAAAACGATGTGTTCCTCATGTTCGGGGCTCCGCAGATATTGATGTGCGACAATGGGACCGAATTTGCTTCAGACAAATTAAAGGCTCTGGCGAAGCGGTATAAGGTTCGAATTTGGTATAATGCCAAATACCATCCGCAAGTTAATTTTGTTGAACGATATAACCGTACTATTGGTTCTACCATTAGGGCATTTATTAATGATCTCGACCACCGAACCTGGGACAAGGAGATCCACAAGATAGGTTTTGCTCTACGTACCGCCGTTCACGAGGTTACCGGATTTACGCCGGCTTCTTTAAATTTTGGTCGATATGTTCCAGCTAGTGGCGATTATTACGGTAGGGTACGCAACTTGGAGGACATTACATTGGATTCTCATCCAGCTGAATATGCTCGGGAGCTAGATGCTCTTCCCCCCTTATTTCAAGAAGTAAAGAGACGGTTAGGACAAGCCTACGAACGAAACGCTCGTTCATATAACCTTCGTCGACACCCAGTTCCGAATTTTGTAGTAGGGGATCGTGTTTGGTGTCGTAACAAGGTTTTGTCGGATGGAGCTAGGAACTTTGCGGCTAAACTAGCGCCGAAATTTCGATTGTGTCGTATAAAGGAAAAAATAGGTAACCTGGTGTTTAATCTGGAGGATATGGATGGCAAAAATCTTGGAAATTGGCACTCTAAGGATATAAAACCATGGTTTGGGTCGTCGACAGAATTGTCAGGATGAAAAAAAAATAGAAACAAGTTCTATTTTTTTACCAGGCACTGGGAATTGTCAAGCAACTTAAATATTATCAAAATAAAATTAAATTAACACCATCTTAGAAGCGAAAGACGCCATAATATATACAGTGCAATTTGAAAAAAAAAGTTGATCGTCTCTTGTCAAAAACTGGATGCAGGAAAAAATATTAGTACAGTTCATATTATATTAGGCAAAGTACCTGGGAGTAACCTTTGACGCCAAAATGAGGTGGAGACCACATATCACAAAAGCCACCAAAAAAGCTACAATATCATTGGGCAGGTGTCGCAGAATGTGCGGGAAAAATTGGGGACTAAACCCTAAATTGACTCTATGGCTCTACACCAGAGTGATAAGACCCATGATAGCCTATGGAGCAGTGGTATGGTGGACTAGGATAAAGCAAAAGGCCAATAGGACTCCTGAACAGTACACAAAGACTAGCATGTCTCAGTACAACAGGAGCCCTAAGCACGATCCCAACAGCAGCCCTAGAAGCCATCTTGAACATACCACCACTACACATCTTCATTCAAGGAGAAGCCAGGTCCGTATCATACAGACTGATGCATGGACAGACGCCCATAATCCGATCACACGGAAAAACACACCAATGGCTAGAAGACGAGCTGAAGGCTAACGCGATTACAGCAATGCCTAGCGATGCCATGGTGAAAAAATACAATTTCAAAAAGAAATGCAAGGTTCTAATCCCACAAAGAGAGGACTGGGTCGAAGGCCAACCTACCAAAGCAGAATCATGCTGGTTTACGGACGGCTCAAAGACCGACAAAGGGGTAGGAGCAGGTATATACGGCACAAAACCCGAGACAAAGATTTCTGTCAGTCTCACCAAGGACACCACGGTGTTCCAAGCAGAGGCGATAGCTCTTCACCACTGCACAAGAGAAATAGCAAGACAAGACACCAAAAGTAGGTCAATTGCTATATTCTCCGACAGCCAGCCGCTACTAAGAGCACTAAGCTCCACACGGGTCGAATCTAGGCTAGTGTGGGACTGTATACGCGCTCTTAACCGACTTGGCTGTCACAAAAAAGTAACAATCACATGGGTCCCAGGACACGGTGGACATCCGGGGAATGACATAGCAGACGAATTGGCCAAACAAGGCTCGTCAAAAGCAGTAATTGCCCCGGAACCCTCTTGCGAAATCTCCAAAACCGCAGTCAAACGATCCATAAAAAAATGGGTGGAGACAGGCCCATACCTGGTGGACGAACTCACCAGGACAGAGACAGGCGAAACAGTTCCTTAAGAAACAATCGCCAAAATTCACGACCGAACTCCTGAACCAAGACAGGAAAATGGTCAAAACAATAGTAGGCCTGATAACAGGACACTGCAAGCTCAACAAACATATGAGCAAAATAGGCCTGGTGGAAGAAGCATCATGCAGATTCTGCCTAGAGGAAGAAGAGGACTCGTTCCACATCCTATGCCACTGCGAGGGTCTAGCAAGGATTAGATAACAAAAGCTAGGCACTACAAACCCAAGCGCGGAGACATACCCAAGCCCCTCTGGCAGGGCTAATAGGACTAATCAAAGAGGCAAAGCTAGAGCTGGTCATCTGAGATAAACAGGGATCCACAATAGACCTGGAAAGGTCGCGGTGGAATAGGCGCTGGTGCCAGCCATACAACATCTAATCTAATCTACAGTTCATATTAAAGTCTTTTAAAAATCATTTAATTTGATGTTTTATTTATTCAAATCGGATCAAAAATAAGCGAGATACAGCACCAAAGGTTTTTCGTCAGTCACCCTGTATATCATTCGAAAGGTATCTTCGTTCTTTGTTCAAAAAATGCCATTGTTTTCAATTTTATTAAAAATATTGACATTATAAAACAAAATCTTTTAATCTTAAATTCACTTCAATACCCTAAATATTGTTCATAATGTAAAACAACAAAATATAAATATACAAATGTCAATGCAGTAGATGTTCAATATGCTTACCGCGAACGTCTTGGCAACATTATAATGTTAAATAAAAGTTTCTTGTAACTTTATTTAATATGTCAGGTGTAACCGATCTAATCGCAAGCGTGATTCAAAATCATGTGGTATAGTTTTGTATGCAAACTCTTCATATATTCTCATAGAAAGAAGTCCAATGGTGTAAGATCAGGTGATGTTGCTAGCCATTCTATCGATCCTCGCCTCCCTATCCAGCGATTTGGAATTGTTAATTTGAGGTACTGGCGGATATTGATTCGGTAATATGGCGGTGCTTCATCTTGCTAGAACCATATCGTATTCGCTGGAATTTGAAGCGCTCCTGGGTCAGGATATAAATTTGACAAAGCACGATATCATTTTGAAGTAGTGCTAAATATTTATCGCCAGTCAAATTCCTCTCAATGGAAAAGGACCAATGTTATGGCTTCGAACAATTCCTCACAAAACATTAATATTTTGAGGATATTGTGTATGTTCTTCTCTTATTCAGTGAGGATTTTCCGTTGACCAGTAGCAATAATTTTGATGATTAGCATAACCGTTAGGGAAAAGAGAGCGTTCATCAGAAAACATAACGTCTTCTAATTGGATAATATTGTTATTCAATATTTAAATCATTTGTTAGCAAAAATAAGTTCCCCTATCAAAATCGTCTTCCATGAGGTTCTGAGTTGGTGTCACTTCATAGGAATGCATTTCAATTGCTTTTAGCATGTTTAGTATCGATGTAAGGCTAAAATTAAATGTTACGGATGCTTGTCTAATTGATGTATGTAGGTTTTCCTCAAACTCAAGCATCACATCTAATTTGGTATCATCACGCAGTGCTTTTTTATTTGCCTGCCATACTCGCAAAACTGCTTCTCTATTTGAAAGTTGGCAGCCACCCACCCTACATACATACATACCAAAACAAGTTCTGTGTTGTACTTGAGGAGTTAGAGAAAACTCTAATTACTATTAAATAGAAGAAAACCTATATTTTCTAATTCAACAGTTTATTTAGGAGTTACAACTTGATCAAAAATACTATAAATAGTGCATTTACCAAATTTGTTTATTTGAATGAATTACCACAGGCCATATTTAGAAAATAATTTGAGTTATTGACCTTAGTTCAATAATTCACCGTATCATATATTTAATGAAAATAAAAGAAATAAAAAATGCTAGCTTTGAATAATGAGGCATCAATTATTTTCTACAAATTTAACACTTGATATCATAGGTATAAAGTAATAAATATTTAAACTAAAAAGTTATTTAATAATTAGAGTTAACATAGGATCAAACAAAAAATACAGGATGTCCCAAAAGAACGTTTATATTTCATATGCGTATGTATGCCATTCGGTAGTATGGCTCTTACGAATTTAGTCGCTATGAAGCGTTTTTAGGATGAACATCATCCGTTGTGCGTTCGTAAGTTTTATAAAAAAATGTGATTCGACAAGTGCAGCGCGTAAAAGATTCTGCAATAATTTAAGTTTTCGCCGCTTAAATGAAATAACAAGAAGCCATCTCATTCGAGAATTGGTAGAGTTTGAAGATACCAGTACAACATTGGAATAAGCAAAAACAGGTCGACCAAGACGGCTGGGAACAGTATTTAGCAGTCTGTTCGTCCATATTATCCACAAAGGTCACAGCTGCATCCACATAAAATTTAATTGTTACAAGAAGTAAAGGCTCAGAGTGACGTTCATTGTGAAATGTTTCCTGATAAATTAATTTTTAGGAGAGGTGATATAGATTAGCCTCTGCTCATTTAACTGTGGATTTTTTTGTGTGGTTATCTCGTATCAAAATTAAGCCAATGGACTAACTTCTGTGGCGCATTTTAAAGGAAACATCTATCACGAAATGGCAGCCATCACAGAGTCTACCTGCCGAAAATAATTGTTTTTAGTGTTTAAATAAATGAGTGCCGTGACTTCAAAAGTTTGCATTTAGACAATATTAATTTTATGAAATAAATTTCTAAACTATATAGTTTAATAAGTAATAAACACATTATCGATAGATCACATTCTATTTTTTTAATGAATTAACTAAACATATACTTCAATATTTGTAAATGTTTAACAAGATCTTGTTACTATATACTTTAATTCATTCAGAAGAGTAACTACCCCTAATTTAAAACTAAACATAAATTAAAACGTTTCAAGCAACGCCAATATGTGCCAAAATATGAACACAATTGGCTTCTAGGCTTCTAGGAACAAATTGATAGGGATAATATCAAATTTGCACTGACAATTATTTTCTTTAAGTGACATTACAAGAGTCAAATAATCATGCTTCACATTTAGAAAAGGCGACTAAATTGAATTCTGCAAAGAGCACAATATTGAATTGTCTTAAAATTAAAACATGCAATACAATTCATTTGTAGTTTACATGGAAAGTAATAACAATAATATAGGACGCATTCACCCATTAAAAATTGGCGCAATATTGCACAAGAACATACAATTAAAAAATGAAATTAAAGAAATTGCACGAGTAGGTAGGAACCGAGTAAAAGTAATTTTAAAATCTGCGAACTCAATGGTACAAAACCAAATATTTTTAAATGAACACAACATCATATTCCTAAACATGACGGAAAAAAGGAATAATTAGATTTGTTGACACTAGTTTTGAAGAAAGGTACATACTGGAAAATATTATGTCTGATATAGACATCCTAAATGTACGTAGATTCACACGTAAAGTCGTGGAGAATGGCACAGTTAAATACCTCCCTCGTAAAACAATGGTTATAACATTTGCAGGTCTTCGACATCCAAAAACTGTAAAAATTAATTACGTAAACTTCCCAGTGGAGCCTTACATCCAACCCGTCAATCAAAGTTTTAAATGCTTCAGATATGGCCATACAAGTAACCAGTGCAACAACGGCAATCAATATTGTCGAAACTGTAGCTCTGTCCACGAGGGCGTCTGCCCTTCAGAAAAACCCTTCTGTATTAATTGCAAATCAGATGAACATGACTCTACATATAGACAATGCCCATATTTTAAAAAACAATACCACATTAAAAAGATTATGCCCGAAACAAACTTATCATTCATTGAATCGAAAGAAATATTTGAAAACCCCACATCCTATAGTAAGATCGTTTCGACGAATAAATATTTTGTGCTATCGGACAACGTCGACTTCCCGGAAATCAAAGAGAAAAGACACCCCCCGAAACCACTTTTAAATGACGATGAAAAATATAGGCACCAACCCTCCCAAAGCAAATCACTTGTAACGCAAATAAATGAAATTACTAAGCGCCAACATCACACGAAAAAACGCAAAACGGAGAATATTTCTAATAACATTAAAGAATCAATGTGTGCTTCCGAATCCCCATCGCGAAGATTTTGTTCAATTCAAGGAAGATTTAATTGATGGAATATTAACCCTAGTAAAAAACCTAATTGAAAACCCTCATCTCATACAGGAAGATAATTTCCAAAACGACCTTAAATTCAATTTGCCTGTTACATCAACGATCTTACCCTTCACAGAGGGCCTAATTAATCCAATGAAAACAATAAAAATTGCTCAATGGAATTGCAGGTCAATTATAGGTAACAAACACAGTTTTGTAAACTTCTTGATAAACAATCCCATTGACATTATCATTTTAACAGAAACCTGGTTAAAACCTTATCTTAAATTTAGCATAAAAAATTACAACACAGTACGTAAAGATAGACCAAATGGAAAAGGAGGTGTTATGGTTATGGTTCATAATTCCATAAACTTTCAAGAACTTATACTAACACCCAATATTAATATTGGCATAGAATTTTGTGGTGTAACTGTATTGTTACATAATAAAAAACTCAACATCCTAAGTGTATATAAACCCCCATTGGTAAAATCCAGCCTCAGTGACTGGGTTAACTTATTTGACCCAATAAAGGATAACTGCATCATAGGTGGTGATTTCAATGCGCATCACCCTTTATGGGGTTCTCATTCATCCAGCAACGAAGGACAAACCCTTGTTAGTTTAATACACAATTTAAATTTAATTGTATTAAATACCGGTCATGACACCACCCAATCAGAATAAATCTGTGGTAGATATTACCCTATGCTCCAGTAACTTAGCCACATCATCCAAGTGGAAAATATACCCTTAGCTCTGGCCACTTTCCAATTAATATCACCCTGAATTATAAAATTTTACGTAATTATTTGGCAAAAAGTACCAGAAAATATTATAAAAATAAAGCCGACTGGCCTAATTTTCAAAAATCCTTGGAAAAAGAAATAAACGGTAATGTCAATGCAAATAATGATATCGGCAAATTTTATAATGCTCTCTATGCAAGTGCTGATGCATATATACCTGTATATAAAAACCCCAAAAAAGTATAATCTCGCCCTTGGTGGGATGATTGCTGCAATTTGTCCGTTATAAACAGAAAGAATACCTTGGATGAATATAAACGTAATCCCAACTTAACTACATTCATTGAAGCTAAAAATAAATCTGCAGAAAGTAAGCGGTTATTCAAAAGTAAAGCAAGAGAAAAATGGATGGACTGCTGTAATAACATTAACAAAAACACTCATATTGGAACAATTTGGCATCAAATAAAATCTCTTGGTGAACAACATAACTCACGGAACCCACACCCAAATAATATCAATGAAGATTATCTAGACTATATAATCCCTAAATCAGTACCATCTAAAAACATAACATTAAGTAATGATTCTAATAACACACTGCATTTTCTTTCTGAGCCATTAACCATGAGTGAACTTATGCAAACGATAAAATCAGGCAAATCAACAGCCCCCGGCCTCGATGGCATCACTAATGACATGATTAGCCACTTTCCACACAATTGCAGAGAATCCTTATTGAGAATTTGTATTGCCTGGTGGTGCGATATGACATATAATGATGACCTTAAAACATCTGTAATAGTTCCAATACTAAAACCTAACAAAAATAAAGATGAATTGTCATCATATAGCTCAATACCCCTGCTCTCCAATATTACAAAACTTTTCGAACGCCTTATAAAAAATAGATTGGAATGGTGGCTGGAGCACGAGAATAAACTGCCACAAAAACAATATGGTTTCCGGAAAAAAATGAGCACTATGGAAGCGGTTTGTGATTTAGCTACGAATATCCAAAAATCTCTCTCAAAAAACAAAATTAAAATCCCAGAAAAAGTTGCTGCATATATAATTGCCCTTTACAAAAACAGAAAAGTGTGCACTAGATAAAGAAGGTAATGTAAGTATTGAAAGAACTACTTCTACAGGAATTCCACAGGGCTATGCCCTATCTCCCCTATTATTCAACGTGTATACCCTAGATGTACATAGTTTATTTAATAATCAAAAAATAGACGTCATTCAATATGCAGATGACTTAGTATTTCATGGACATTTCAAAAATATGCAACTAAGTAAACAAACTTTACGAAATATAGTCAAAACAATTTAAAACTATGCGCACAACAATGGATTTTAAGAACAGTTACTGGTGCAATGATGTCCACACCAATGGACACTATTTTAGCAGAATGCCATGAACGCCCTTTATATCTGCGTCGAATCTATTTAGCCAAAAAACAAATTTCAAAATATCAATTTTGCAAAAAAAGTAATATAATAAATCAGATAGCTAATCTCAATATAAGTATTTGACCAACAAATATTGGAGTAGAAAGAATCCTCCTCCTCTAACCACAGCTTTTACAGAGACGAGCTCTATAAATGAATACTTTAAATGCGAAATATTACATAGATACCTGCATAAATATAACCTTCCCTACTTGAATATCTGTACAATTATTCCCATGTATAAAGACAATAACTCCTACAATAATGCTATCCTAAACATGATATTAAGTATATTTTGCCCAAATAGTATACATATATACTGTGATGGCTCAAGACTGGAAGGAAAGACGGGGCTAGCATTCACTCCCCCATAATTAAATCATTTTCATTTGGAAAGAATAAATAATGATGCCTCTGTATCCACAGCAGAATTATATGCCATTCAGAAAGCATTGATCTGGGCTGTAGATAATACTTATACAAATGTTGCTATTTTAACTGATTCTCAAGCTTGTCTAGTCGCACTTAAATCGAATGCAGCATTTGATAACAATTTTATTATATCAGAAATTCGTCAACTGGAGTCGGAAATAAGAAATAAAAATAAACATGTTCACTTTGTCTGGACTAAAGGCCATTCTAAAATCCCAGGAAATGAACTATCTGATACACTAGCCAGGAAAGCTACATTACTCCAAGATATATCTCATTCTCCGATGCCAATACAAGACGTATTCAGAAAAATAAATAATGAACAAATAATCGCCTAGCGTAAACGCAAAGTATGGATCACACTCATTATAAATATTTTCACCCACAATTACCACAAAAGCCTCCATATATATTTAAAAATTCACTACCCCGCCTTCTGACAACCACTATAATCCGTATCAAAACGAACCATGGAAATTTTCCAGCACACCTTCATAGAATTGGTATGAAACCTGATCCGTTTTGCGAGTGTGGAGAATTTGGCGACTTAAACCACACTTTCTTTAGCTGTTATCTAAATTCTAGGCCTACAAACATATTATTGAATAAGTTAAGAAAGCTATGCCAATTCCCCGTTAATTAGAACAATACAATTAATTTAAATGATAATAATATATTTAAATATTTACAAGAGTTTCTACAAAAAACGCGTATTAGACTATAAGTTTCAAACTAACATGTATTTCTCTGCTGTTTATGTTATCCAAGGGCCCCCTCCTGTAAACGTTAACTCCTAAATGTCATGATGGCCCTCATCGATTACCTTCTCCATGATGTATCCCAGTCTAAACTTCATTAGGATTAAGTAAATTTATATACCGGTCGTAACTGAATGGCTATAATAGCCAAAGTCAAAAAAAAAAAATTTACAACCCCTTGATATTTTCAATTGCACACAGGATATAAAATTACATACAATCAAAACCACAATAATATTTTGTATTATCTAAATTGATAAATACGAAATATTTTAGTACATTTCTATATTATCATAACTTATTTATTATTTCACTATATTTTTATTATGATAGATCATACAAAAATGGAAATTACAGAGATCATTAAATACAATAATACATGCTTAGTAATGTAGGAGCCATCCCTCTATAAATATTCAGATACTTAAGTCTTGTTAGATAATATTGCACATCAGATTTATACACATGAATTAAAATTAGTTTCAAGTTAATATAGGCCGGAAGGAAAGTCGGTTAATTTACTTGAAGAATGTCGACTTCCCGTTGTGGTGAAGAAATCATTTTTCTTCATCCCTTGGCTAATATTTTGTCCCGAATACATCCCCGCGTTTCCGTGACCCCGTTTAATAAGAAAACTGGCATTTGTTGCGCGTTTTTCTTGTATCCTAGGAAAATAATACCGACTCTCGGCAGCTGGCTTCTCTTCGAATTTTTGCACTGGGAGAAACATCTTCGGATTGTCGTATTGTTTATTCGTATTATTTCGTACCGCCCGATCATTTCCAACATCACTTTTACTCTTTAAATCTACTTTCTCTGTGACGACGATATCAATCATCGTACCTAAACCATCGTCAATTCTGTCGAGGCTTTTCGCCTTTTTCCGCTGCACTTCCTCCTCTTTCCTTATAGAAACTTGGGACTTGTACTTCTTTTCTCGTGCATCCATTATCGTATTTAGAATCATCCTATTACCACTATCCTTCTTTTCATCTACAGCACCGGTTTTGTCAACTCTAGGAAGTTGGCATTTTGAAGCGCTCAATAAGGAATCTGAACTCTCATCGCTAGTGTATGCAGTTTCGTTTTCAAAAAACACTTCCTTATTGTAATAATCTTCTGTCGGTATATACAAGTGCACCAAGCTCCTAGTCTTTCTTGGCGGTTGCGGATGCAAATTTGACGGTATTATCTCGCTTTCGCTGCCCAGGTACGAATCGTCGATTGAAACATTCGAATCGACCCTCATTTGTATCTTGCCTCGGATTTGCGCTTCTTCAATGCGCGCCCTTTCCGCTTCTTCGCGCTTTTTTCTTAGGATTTCTTCGTTGTTAAAATCTTCCGTTTCCGCGTCGTTGATGATATTTCGTAATTCTTCTATCACCTCTTCGATCGTTGTCTCTTCTTCTTCGTCGTCATCTAACATCAGGCATTTGTTGTCTGATTTTATGGAAGGTGCTTTTAAGGGGAGAGTTTCGTCGCAATAGACTTCGTAGACTGAGGGTTCTCTCTCCAGTTCCTCTGGGGTTATACTGCGCTCAGAAGAAGATATGCCTTCATCTTCTGGAGTTGATCCATCTAAAACAATTTTATTTAATGTTACAATTTGAAAACTCACGTTCACTTAAATAATTTGATATTACCAAATTATTAAATATAATTTTAAAAACTGTAGCTTGACATTATTAAATAATTATTAATAATAATAATATTAAAGTTCTTTACGGTATAGAATTGGTTTTCTAATTATTAATTAATAATAAGTTATAACTAGAATACGTCTGTATAAATTATCTCAAGTACTAGACATATTAAAGAAACTATCATATTTATACTTTTTAAGGTAATACACTTTAGTTACATATGAATTTGATATATTGTATAATATATAAATATACCTCTTTTGTTAAGGCTAAAATTGCTGTTTGTGCATTTCTTTGGTGATTTCCCAGACTTCAACGAAATCACTTCATCTTCGAGTTCGCTGCATCTCTCTTTTAAGCATTGTTCCAATGATATCAGTATACCCTTCTCTTCTTGAAGAATCTGCAAAGAAATCGTGTTTATATGGTTATGAATAGGAATAATTTAATTGATTTAGTTTACCTGTACTCTTCTCTCTAGAAGTAAAACTTTGTCACGTAAGGAGTCATTCTCTCTTTCAGCATCTTCCAGTCGTAATGTTAGAGTTTCTACGTCGACGTGGTTTTTGCTCCAGCGGTCCAACTCGGCGAATATTTGTTCTGCATGTGGGGAATTTATACTAATATTCTGAAATTTATAAATATAAATACAATAACTTGAAACTTTGCTTCACAGTTGTATATTACTAATTATCTGTTTTAAAATTATCCATAAGGAGTAAATAAAGTTGCACAAAAAATACCTTTTTAATTGTGGATAAATCGAAGCCAGCTTGCTCCAATTCTGCTTGTACATATATTCTCTTCTGCATCGATCCAGCAGTATCCAGGAATGTGTTGATGAATCGCATTCCCGTAGCTAGCAATTCCCCTTGGCCGCCAGCGGAAGTAAGCATTCCAACTAGGAAGCGAAACCTGACCGGCTCACCAAATCTCAACCGCAGTGTAGACAATGCCTCCGACACTGAACAATTCCCATTACCAATTGGCTCACAAGATTTTGTAAGTAACTGCAATGAAGAAGAAGAAGAATATGTGATTATTATGTGATTAAAAATATTGATGAAAGATCTTTACTATTTACGAGGGTACCTGTGTTAGGATTGAAGAAGAAATTTTTTTTCAACATTTTCTACCTTTAGTAAAATAAAGTTTTCTTTACGTTTCTATTATTTCTTAAGCTCCTTCAAAAATACGACTTATCAAAGTTTTTAGAAAACACTTCAATTTCGACGATAATCTGAATTTTCCCCTGATCAAAATCTTCATGTTGGGGAAACAGAAAGAAGCCGTAGAAAGCCAAATCAGGTAAGTACGGTGAGTGCGGCAGCAATTTGTAATGTAGTTCTTGGAATTTGGCCGCGACAAATCTGGATGATTGCGTAGGTTTGTTCTCGTGGTCTAATGAGTAGTAATAATTTTATGTAAATAATTTATAATATATATGTTTACCTGTAATGCAATTATCCTGGATTTATTAACGTTGCTCATAATGCAGACAGCTAATGTAAATAGACCTGCAGATGAAGCGGCCAGTTTTCGTATACTCTCCGAATATCTAACACAGCAACAAAATAGACATTGTAGACATGCCAGCTCATCCAGGAGAGCCCTACGTTGAATGGCCGGAGGAATTTTTCCTCCTGTTCCGGTATTGCCCGAACTGTTGGACGCTTGACTTAGCTGTATTGCTCTCAGAAGTTCTAGCAATAAGGTCACGCCATCGAGAGGATCGGCAACAAATTCTTGAACAAAGCTGAAAAAAATTGATATTATAGCATTCATTATAACATAAATTGAGAACTGAAGAGGTTATTATGTTATGATTTTACTAAAATGAGAACGTCGTCTATTTGCTGTAGGAAAATTAATTTTAATTTTTAATAAAGTTTATTACTTTTAACTAAATTAATATCAGTAATTTCAATTGAATTAACTAATTAGCTACATTTTTAATTTAATATTATGCTCTAGTAATAGATAGTTGAATACTACTATTATGTAATAATGTGCCTTGTGTGTGATAATGAGAATTGTATCTACACTTCACTTCATACGTTTTGCAAAGCGATTTAACTAAACTACTAGTGTACTGTTTGCTATTTTCGGTTAAAATTATTTTTGGTACCAGAAATATTTCTTCTTCAATTTTCTTAACTACAATAGAAGGTGTTGCTTGTCGAAAGGAAATAATAATGAGAACTTGCTAAAGTAATCTTTTGCAACTAAGATATATTGATGCCCACATGAACTTCTAGACAAAGGGCCCACTAAATCCACATTGATCATCAGCCATAACTAATCGATTATTGGTTGTTGTTGCATCAAACCTCTAGGTTTTTCCTGTTCGGGTTTATTTCGCTGACAAACATCACACTTTTTAACGTACTTGGACACATCACTTTTCATCTTGGACCAATAGTACTTATAGGTCACCCTATGATAAGTTTTATAGATGCCGGTATATACAGCTGTTGGAAGATCATGGCAGTTCCTTATTATTTCGCTTCTAGAGCTTTTTAGAATTACTAATTTCCAATTATTACTAGATTGTTTACCAAAAAGTTACTTCGAACATACTTATATAATTGAGAATTTTCAACGCGTCATTGAGGATATCGTAAAGGTTTTTCTCGAACTAATTGCACTATAGAATTTACCCATTTATCTTCAATATTACCAGACTTTACATAGTCAATTACAGGTATACTTCTAGAGAGAGTATTGGGAACTATATGGTTTTTGTCTTTACGATGTACGATTTGAAATAAATACTGCTGCAACGTAAGTGCCCATCGAGCCAACCTAGCTTATGGATCCTTTAAATTACTTAACCACACTAACGAATAGTGATCTGTAATAACTGTGAATTCCAACTCCTCTAAATAAGAATAAAGCTTTTCTACAGCCCAGATAACAGGCAGACATTTTCGCTCTGTGATATTATATTTCCTCTTAGCTTTAGTTAGTTTAGTACTTCATTGTGAGTCTGTGTAAGTACCGCCCCAATGACGTATGCGCTTTCATCTCTTGCAAAAATTGGGACACCTTAAAATAGGAGCAGAAATCAAAGCCTTCTTAACTAAATCTAAAGCACGATTGCATTCATCTGCCCAAACAAATTTAGATGATTTCTTCTATAATGCCGTCCAAGGTTGAACTAGGTTCGCAAAATTTGGAATAAATTTTCTATACCATGAGGCTAATCCTAGTCTACAAAACACTTCTATCAATATTTCACAGTGTTTTTCGATCATTTAAGTTACGACGATGATATCATCAAGGTAGAGTACGTTCCTGACACATTCCTAGGCACAGGTATATTCAAAATAGCTTGGCTTTTTCGGGATCTACATGTATCCTCTGCTCATTAACAAGGTACCCCAGGTACTTCAACTTTTCTGCAAAACTGACATTTATCTTTTGATAAGATTAAATTTTCATCTCGAAGTCTACAAAACACTTCTATCAATATTCCACAGTATTTTTCGATCGTTTAAGTTACGACGATGATATCATCAAGGTAAATAAAGACGAAAGGTTCAAGGTCAGGACCTAAGACACTATCTATCAGCCTTGTCAAGTTGTCGTTGCATTATGTAGCCCAAAAGGCATCCTGTTAAAGCGGTATAGGCCTCCTCCTGGTACTGTAAAACGAAGGTAATCGCTTTGTCTAATATAGCGGAAATATATGGTAGTGGATATGCGTCCCTTTTAGTTACAGCATTTAATTTTCGGAAATATACACAAAGTACCGTCTTTTTGGGAACTAAAATAACAGGTCGAATAAGATTTTTCGATAATGCCTTTCTCTAACATAACATCTAACTCCTTATCAATCAAACGTTGCATATGTATGTATGAGGATACCGGATAATATCGCTGTTTTATTGGTAACTATTTCGTGTTCAACGGCACTGTGCAACCTAAATCATCCCCTACTTTAGTAAAATACTCCTCAATAAGTTTGTCTAAAACAACCTTTTATTCATTATTCAACTATCGAATCGAATGAATCGAACTGAATCGAATCAAAATAATTTCTGTAGAAAATTTCCATACATCATTAGATAAATCAGGAACCACTCCTATTTTCTTCCAAAAATCTATTCCGAGTATTAAGTTATGCTTAGGTACAACTGATTCACTAACAATAACTAATTTATCGATTAAGTTTACAGACACAACTATTTATAAATAAAAACACTTTGTAACTTTGTTTGTATAACACTATTTATTTTCTGTTTACTATAGTTTCGGCATCTCAACGTGCCACTATCAAAACATACAATGAGTTAAACTACAATTACAGGTATATTTATAGAATATGTGTATGTAGAATTGTATGTTTTGATAATGGCATGTTGAGATGCCGAAACTATAGTAAACAGAAAATAAATAGTGTTATACAAACAAAGTTACAAAGTGTTTTTATTTATACTCAAACATGTATAACAAAGTAGAAGCCACAAAAATGAATAATACAACTATTTATTTTCGCTACCCTGACATCTGAAATCTTAGTGTTTATAATTTTTAATTTATTTAATTTTTGACCTCCTAAAATAGTATGACTAGCACCAAAATCTAACAACTTGAATAACTTCAAATCAAAAACTTCCTCGCCTAAATGAGGACGTTGATCAGAGTTTACATGTGACAAGATTTATTCTATAATAGGCCAAAATTTGAACGACACGACTCCATGCCCTGCTTTTAAGTTTCCCTGACATTTAGGACAGTTATGAACTTTAAAGCCTTCCTTTCCACACTTAAAACAATGAAGTTTACTACGATTTAAACAATTTCTAGCTAAATGGCCCGCCTTCTTAAAATTCCAAAATATGTTTTTATTGCTTCTCTCGTTATTAATCGAACTACAACACGGACTCTTTTCAATGTATGTATAAGATAAGTTAGGTTCAAGAACATTAAAAGAAAGATGGGCAATACGAAAGAACTAGGAATAAAGATCAATACGATAAAAAAAAATAGGAATGATCTAATCCAAATAGATGCCACTAATATTGATCAAAAAGGATGCAAGAACCTTAAAAAAGAAATAGCCAGCAAGATAGGCGTGACTCCAAATATCGTAGGCCAATCGGTACCTATTTTCGTTAAAAATATCGACGGGACAATGACCAAAGAGGAAGTAGAAAACGAAATAATAGCAAAACTGAATATGCAATAGTTAATCTATCAGCAGAGCAAGCCAGAAAATCGATAAAAGAAGGAAAATTAGAAATGAATTGGGGAAGATGGCTCGTGGAAAAGATGCCAAGACTGATAAAATGCACCAATTGCCTCAAATATGGACATAGGAGCAACGAGTGCAGAGAAGAAAATACAGCAGAGCAAGTATGCTTCAGATGTACAGAGGGTGGTCACAAAGCGAAAGACTGTGATCGGGAACTCAAATGCTACAGCTGTAAAGAAAGTGGTCACAAAGCAGATTCCTATAGGTGCTCAACATACAAAAAAGCGATTGCGGAGATGAGAAGGAAAAACAATAGCGGAAACCCCAAGAAATGGAGGCGAGAAGCGCAAGAGGAAAATTTCTCCAAACACCATAATGAAGACAAAAATATTACAAGTTAGCGTAGGCAGGTCCAAGAGGGCGATGGACCTGATACATAAAAAGTGCCACGAAGAAATGATAGACATAGCATTAGTAGCTGAGCCCAACAAAAATATGGCGGAAAAAAGTAATAGATGGATAACGGACAAACAAACTGATACGGCCATATACATCTTGAAGGAGGCAAAAGCAACCAGCCCCCTAATAGGAGAATGTTTTGTGGGAATAATATTCGAGGGAATCAGAATCATTTCGTGCTACCTGACATCCAGAGCAGATCATGTGAATATAAAAGAGTTCCTGAATAAACTGTCGGCGAAAATTGATAGTTACATAACTCCAATAATAGGTGGAGATCTCAATGCCAAGGCACATGAATGGGGATCACCAGTTGAAGCTGTAAAGAGAAGACCCGTATGCGAAAGCAAAGACCTCAACATTCTAAACAACGGAAGGGTGCCAACATTTGAGAGAGGCAAGAGCTCATCCTTTATCGACATCACAGTAGCAACCGATGAAATAACCAGAAAAATAACAGAGTGGAGAATTGACCAAGAAGAAAACATGAGCCTCCACAACAATATACATATACAGATTGAGGAAAAAGAAATAAATAAAACACAGAAGAATAAGAATAAAGAATGTATATACAAACCTACAAAGGATGAACAACTCATAAAAGAGGCCACTCTAAGAGAAGTAGCTAAAACACCGGAAAAGCTAGGAACACTACTACGGAGAATTTCCAATGCCGTATACATCAAGAAAAAAGAGGAGAAAATATGCAAAGTACAAATCTACTGGTGGACGAATATAAAGAGTCAAAAAAGAAACTGGGCAAGGAGGTAGAAGCGGCCAAACGAGAGGCATGGAGGAAACTCTGCGACGAGCTGGATAGCTATGTATGGGGCAAGGGCTACATATAGTGTATAGTGTTATAGAACTAATAAACGAAGAGCAATTGAAAGTTGCCACAAAGCATAGACGATATAGCTGAAGAACATGAGATGAAAACCAATACAGACATATGCAGATTCGAAGAAATAATAGAAGCAGGAAGTAAGATAAGGAAAAACAAGGCACCTGGACCAGATGGAATCCCAGGGTAAGTAGTGAAAGTACTGGCAACGAAATACCCGGAATTTTTCTTACCAGTAATGGAAAACATCTTCAAGACAGGAATGGTCCCAACAGGTTGGAAAAGATCAAAGCTGGTCCTAATCGAAAAACCAAAAAGAGAAGGAGAAGAGACTACATACCGACCGATATGCCTACTCAATACTACTGCCAAGCTTGGCGAGCAGATAATCGCTAAGAGAACAAGAAAAGAATTGACACAAAAAGAAGACCTATCAAAAAACCAATTTGGCTTCAGAGAAGGACGATCAACGGTAGAGGCAATACAAACAGTGCTAAAATACCACAAGAACATTAGGAGATATGCAGCACTAGTGACGCTGGATGTAGCCAATGCCTTTAACACTATCTCGTGGAAAGTCATTATACAGGAAATGCGGATAAAAGGAATAAGTGGATATCTCATAAAACTAGTCAACAACTATTTAAGAGAAAGAACAATACTAGTAGATGAGTCAGAGATCGAAATGAAGTGCGGGGTTCCCCAAGGGTCGGTTCTGGGACCCTTGCTGTGGAACATCGCATATGATGGACTCCTTAAACTGCAGGTTCAGAAAGAATAAAATTAGTGGGCTTCGCAGACGACGTGCTCATAGTGGTCCATACGAATACCAAAGACGATCTAATAGAACTAATAGAATAGACAGTGATAGATATTGACTATTGGATGAGAGAGAAGGGGCTCCAGTCTGCACCATACAAAACCGAGATACTGTTATTAAAAGGAGGACGAAAGATAAAAGCCATCCAAGTAAACATATCCGGATAAAGCATAGAAAGTAAAAATACAATAAAATATCTAGGAGTGCATATTGGAGTAAATAGAAACATGGAACATCATATTATAAACACAGTCAAATAAGCAGAAAAGACAATAACTAAACTTAACAGAATTCTTCCCAACATAAGAGGCCTAAAGGCAAGCAAGATAATAGTGGTCGCAAATGTAATAAATTCCATCATCCTTTATGCAGCCCCGGTATGGGCGTACTGGGTAAGATACAATAAATACAGAGACTTAATCACGAGGACACAGAGGAAAGTCCTACTGAGAGTTTGCTCGGTATACTGCACAACCTCAGCCAAAGCCCTTCAAGTAGTGGCAGGATGTACGCCGATACACCTCCTAGTAGAACATCCCACACAATAATAACTAACAAGGACACAAGAAAAAAGTGGGAAGAAGAATGGGAGAAAGAAGAAGAAGTATCAATGGACAAAGAGACTAATACCTAATATCACGGATTGGATAGATCGAAAACATGGGGAGATCGACTACTACATATGTCAACTACTCACCGGACATGGAAGCTTTGGACAATATCTAGAAAGGTTCAAGCTTAAAGAAAATAATGCATGCCAGTATTGCAGAGCCCAGGACACTCCGGAACATATCTACTTTTATTGCGAGGAATTCCAGGAGGAAAGAGAACAGTGCAAAACCAAAATAGAGCAAAACATAACACCAGAAAACATTACAGGATTGATGACTAGAAACAAGAAAAACTGGGACGTAATTAGCACATACATCAGAAATACAATCCAAAGAAAGGAAACAGATGAGAGGAAAAATAAGACTTAACTGTAGACAAAATCTAAATCTCCGGCTCTCCTGAAGAAGAAACCAACGGTAGAATGAGCAGACGTTATGGAGCAATATAAAAGGGTTTTTTAGTGCGGTCGGGCAAACCTTACCTCTGGGCAACCCCAATTCTACACGAAGCCATACCACCTAAGACTGAAGGTTTTTTTTCAAACAGTTTTTCATCATAATCAGAGCGTTGAAACTCTTCACGTAAACCCTCTACTAAGTCAGCCCAATTACGAAAATAACGTCTATTAGCTCGATACCAGATTAAAGCATTTCCAGTGAAAAGATCAATTGCAGAAGTAAACAGTTCCCCCGAAAATGACAAAGCCCACTGATGAACAGGTACATATTTTATATTTATTAATTTATTTAAGACATCTTCGCTTTCAGAACTGTCAGACGAAGAACCATCCGATCCTTCTTCATTTAAATTAAGTCTGGAAATATTTAATATACCCGACTTATTTAAAGTCTATTCAACCTTAAACTTTTTCACTTCCAAATCTGACACACACGTTACTAACTGAAAAAGCAAATTTGATTTCTTATATTTTCAGTATTATCATCGGTAGGTAATCTATGTATTCTATTAAACAGATGAACAAATTTTGTCGTTATTTTTGTGTAAGTTGTTGATTCTTGAACTCTGCGAAATTGACAAGCTACGTTTTAATTTTCTTAATTTTACTATTATTTGTCAAATTTATCAGCAAATTTGAACGAATACGCAGGGAAAGAAAATGTTGCACTTCAACTAACATATACCCTAATACCCCTCTAACTTCCTACTCATATTTAAGTTCTCTTTGACTCAAGCGATTAATTTCTAATTTGGAATTCATTGTACACAATTATTATTTATGAACATCTCATCAAATCATATATATTTTCTTTAAAAATTTAATATTACGGCTCTTTTAGCCCTTATGTTCTTTGAGCATTAGCAATAAAGATAGTTTAGCTTATATGGTTCCGTTATTTCTTCCGTTTGTCTACGTGCCAGCTACTGACGACTTTAACTGACCATCTACTGTCCTATCTGCCTTACGACACCATGGCCCTCAGATCTCAGAAAGCACCTTAGGAATTCCAGAACGATAACCAACTCCTTTCCCCCCCTCTAAACTCTCTCTCTCTAATCCTACTAACTTATAAATTAGAGGAAAGCGACAGGAAATTGTTTAATTTGGTTAAACCAAACAAAAAGAACCGCAGACCTTATTCGGTTCTTAAAATGGACTTAGACTGGAATATAAGTGAATTTTCCTGCTGATTTTTGGGTGAAAATGAAATACGATCTTACCTCCAATGGTGATGATAATCTCAGGTAGGTAAATGTGAATTTCTACTAACTCCAACAAATCTCACAAAATTTTGAATATATTTTTACGATATTCTGAATAAATTTCGAAATTTAAACAATTCAACGACATTTATTTAAATACGTATAGATGTGCATCCACGATCACTATTAAAAGAATTCTAATAACGCTCAGAACCAGTAAAAGTCACCGGCGCGGTGAAAACACCACAAAAAGATGATGATGTATTGGTACGATGTTTTACCATAATGATATTTACTTTTAATCACTGATATCCATGCTTTTCGTTTATAAACTAACATCAACTTAGTTTCCTGTCTACTACGAACATGTTATTTGTTATTTCATTGTGAACGTCAAGTAGTGTTTTTAATCAAAATTTCAAAAAATCCACCATTTTAATCGCTTTTATACATAATGCAGCCCGCCTGCGTGACTTGCTCACCAGCAGTGCCCATCACCGTCAACAATCCTGCGAACTGCCCACCATGCGCACCACCATGCTGCGACCCTTGTCCGAAACCTCGGAAGAAATGCCGCTACATTCAACCGGAGCGACCGAAGAGCTACAAGCCCAACCAATCATACCGCTACCCTGTTCTGAAAATGGAAGATGACACCATTTACAGGAGGTCATATTTACCGGTGGAAGGAGCCAGGCCCCCGCACATTTTGCCCAGGCATAATATTTGCATTGGTGAAGGACGGATATCTGATTTCACGGTGAATAAGTTGTCATACCAGGGGCATTGCGCCCTACCGCCTTGTCCTATATTACCTTGCGAACACAAACTGATTGGAGAAGGCCCTATGCAGGACATAACTACGCAGAAGCACGATTATGTCCCGAAACCTTATATGAGGACCAAGCCAGTTCTTCCAATTAAAAATCTCTTCACTAGCGATTGTCCATTAAGTGATCTTACTACTAATAGGTTATCGTATATGCCTGTTGATGTTGGACGGTTTTCAGCAACACCATTTGTACCAATTAATGAAATTTCTTTACCTTGTGGTAAGTTTTTTTTTTAATAATCCATAATTAAGGTAACCACGCGTATAAATTAATATCTGTTTAATCTTGTATTAATTTTCATATTATATTTCTGGTTGAAATCTCATTTAATATCGCCTCTTTACTAATTAATAGTAAATCCTATAGTTCAGTTTAAAAATATGATCCAACTGTTAAACCTAATGGCTTCTCTTTTGGTGAATGATGTCTTCTAATTCCAGTTCGTGATATAAAATTAATATATATGGGTTAATTCTATAGAATTTTTATATTTATAATGGTAAATATGAGGTAAAAAACTGTAAAATATCTTATTTTCAATTTTTGTAGGTCGAATGGAAGATAATACCGTTCAAAAACTATCGTACCTCCCATGGCAGCCCCAGAAACCCGAAGATATGCCTTGGAAGATCCAACAAACATTCGCCCCGCCTTGCCTACCAATGGAGGACAACACCACCCAGAAACTGAGCTACATGCCACCAGGAAAGTACGTGGAATGTGCGGGCGATGGAATCGATTGCGTAGACTGTCCTAATCAACCATGCGAACCAGTCCCTTGTACTATGCCTTGTTGCTGTCCAAGGGCAGCTTGTTAAGACTTTCGAAACACATAAAATTCCCGTCGCTCACTGTATACACCTCGTTTTCATATGTACATTTTATTTCTTATAAATAAATTTTTATACGGCTGTGTGAATACGTTTAATTGCCATAAGAGGTTTTT
Source organism: Ontholestes murinus (assembly GCA_963969525.1). NCBI lineage: Eukaryota > Metazoa > Arthropoda > Insecta > Coleoptera > Staphylinidae > Ontholestes > Ontholestes murinus. The sequence goes on along the minus strand of OZ018395.1, from coordinate 29,042,440 downwards.
GAACTTGACTGGACGATAATGAACTTGCATAATTGGCGGCTTCCTCGTTCGTTGAATAATACGGTCCGAAAATGAATGGAGCATGATTTAGGTCAACTGTTTCTCAAAGTAAATAACAGATTGCTTGCCTAATCGACATAGTTGGATATTTATTAATTAATACAATTCTTTGACATAAGGTGGGTTTACAATAAGATTAAAAAGTATGTTAAAATAGTAAGGGCAAATGACATACAACAAATACTGAAAATAATATATTCATAATTATATATATTATATTATAAATAAATACAAATATATTAATTATTATTATTCTATAAATAGAAATTATATATTTTAAATACTTCTAAGTAAACATAAAATAAAAACATTATAAATGTATTCAAATCAAGCATACATGGGTAAAACTTCATTCTAGAAACTTCAAAGTAAATTTCAGTTTCGCTGAAACTCAACCATACATTAAATATGTAAAATATCGTTTAAGTAAAAAATAAATTTTGCCAAAGTGGTCATGCGGAATCAAGATCAATCTAATGAAGACTGTTACCAAGGAACACCAACTGAAATCATTCTGTATATATCTCCGCAGGACTATCAGGTATTCGCTGCTCTTTGCAGAAGTATCGGGGTAACCGTAAGATCATCTATAGATAATACGCATACTTCTGATTTAGGTAAGTCTTTAGCAGTTAATAATATACTTGATACAATAACTATATTGGTAGAGAGACAATTTTGCAAAGAGTATTTGTGTGCATGATTACAATTCGGCTTAAATAAAATTTCAAGTTCTGAAAAAGCCAGTCGGATCTTGAAGAAGACCAATACAACTTGGCCAAAATGTTCGAAAAGGTCCTTTCTAGAACAATCAAATCATAATATTTTATTTAAAGTTATATAAATAAAATATTATGATTTTATTGTTCTAGAAAGGACCTGTTTTATTTATTATGCATAATTATTTCGAATTCTTATCATTTAAAAAAAATAAAAACTATATTTTAGAGAAGCACACAAAACATTAACTTTTCAAGGAATAAAGGCTAGAAATGAGCCACAATAACTATGCATCAACCTAATATATTATATGAACGCTTGACTAATCTCATTATTTAAAACAGTGTAAAAGCATATGATCAAAAAAATATTCCTAATTAAAGATATCTACACACCAAGGTAAAAGTTTTTGAAAAATTGGTAATAGTAATTTAATTATATAGATAAAGATCCTAACAACAATGAAGGAAATAATTTGCAAGACAATGAGAGTGAAGCCAGTTTCAAATCATTCGACAAGGAGGATACTATAATTGAATATCCTTTTAACGGCGATTTAGACAATAAAACAGATGATTTGGCAACCAACAAGAAAATAATTGATGAAAGTGTAGAAGATAATCACGTATATGTAAATAAGAGCTCACCCTGGTTTGAGAATGATGCGACTAACAATTCTGATGAAGGTATATACACAATATCTTATAATTATTATAAATTTAAATTAATTGCAAAAGCTACAAATTTAATATTTTGCAAAAATATTAATAAACACAGTTAATTATATTTTTAAAGGTTCATCAACTGTAACACCAGAAGTGTATTTGAATACTTCAGGATCTTCAAATGAAATGACACAAACTTCTCAACTGGAAGATACAGAAATATATGCGACAACATCTGTTCAAACAACACTAACCAAACAAAAATCAACAAATACGCAATCAATTATTAATGGTGGTAAATTTATAAATTCTGATACACCAATAGCAGAAAAACATCACCACTATCATCACCACGTACATCCATATATATTCGCAGGCTCTTATCTTCATCCCGATATTGGTAAAAATTCTAAAATTTTTACTAGTAACCCAGAGACTGTATCACAATCAACTTCAAAATTAACAGAAGGTTATATGGAAAAATCGATACACGATGATTTTATGAATGGAAAGATTATATCCGCTAGCAAAATGCTACTTTTAAATAATTTATCACCTAAAACAAAATTTCCTAATGTTCCTATATTTCACGTAACGTCACAGATTAATCCAAACAGTAGTAAAATACATTTTGATAGAGTGATACATTTAACAGATACTAATATGATGCCAACCAGTAAAGCGACTGAAGATAAAACTATCTGTTTAACTCAAGAAACCAACAACATCAAAATAAGGTATTTAAATAAAAAGAAAAAGCGTTTATCTATCTTTTGTTCATGTGAAAATAATTCAAGCAATTCAACGGTAGAAGAAAAAGAGGTCCTACCGAGTTATCCATTTTGTGACCACAGCGGCAAAGATCATTACTTTTGCGAGAGCTGCAAGGCAAAGTCGGAGCATCAAGAGGAAGTTACAAAAAATGAAGATAGTAATTGTATTGAATCATCTTCCCTACATTCTGCAAAATTTAATGCTGCCAAATTTTTAGAATCTGAAAAAGGTGGAAATATTAAGTGTTACGAGATAATTATTAGTGGAGAAAAATATTCATCAGAAGATTTGTGCAAATCGAATGGATATAAAGAATCAACATCAGACGCCAATAATAAGTTAAATATCTCGGAATGTTGTGATAATAATACACTAATAAATAAGAATTTAATTGAATCAATACTTCATGATGATGCAAATTTGAAAGAAAACAATATATCAATGGAATCATCTCCAGAAGATATTTTTCGTTTATCATCAAATAATCCAATTTCATTAGGCGACGATAGTAAAAATAATTTATTATCAGGTGAAACACAAAACATATTGACAAATATACCTTCAGGTATTAGTTCAAACTTAGCTGAGAAACCTACTAATCCTGAACATTTTCAAAAAGTAACAAGTGTACATAAAGAGCTTCAAGCAAATCAAGAAGTAATCGTAGGGAGATGTCTAAGATCAGTAGGTGCATTAAAATTAACCAATATTCAAGAAGAGCCTGTAAACAATCATAATCAAGTGAAAGATCCTATATCTCTAGAAAATATAACTGAATTAAAACAATCAAGTTCTAAAATAAAAATTACTAAATTTCCCTCCGTTAATACTATTTCTAAGCTTAAAACCACAGCATCTGTTCAAAGATTTAACAAACCGGAAATTGATGTACATGAAACAAGTCCTAATAAGGTATTAGACAAACCTGCTTTAGGGGTTAAAAATACTTCCTCATTAACCTTTACTGGCAAAAAGTTAAATCAATATGATAAAACAAAGAATCTTAATGATATTCAGTCGTTGCATCTACTTAAAAGCAAATCATCAGAAGCAAAGAAAAAGAATCAACCAAAATGCGACGATGAAAGTGAGAAGAAACATTCTGTAGAAAAGTTTAAAACTAGGATAAAGGAAAAAGAGCCAAAACATATAAACTCTTTCCAAAAAGCGAAAGAAACTTCATCTATAGATAAAAAGCAAATTCATATAAAGAAACGCGAACAGAAAATTACAAATATTCCAATTGCACGTAAGCCCAGCAGAATTTCGATACCAAATATCGTAACTAAAGAGAACACACCAAATAATCGTACAACTTCTGGTATTCCAAAGAAATCCAATAATGCACATATTTTTAAAAACGTGGTATCAGAGAACGAAACGATTATTTTGGAGAGAAAAGATGAAAACTCTCACGTTACTCCAAACACAATTAACACTTTTAAAAGTGAACCCAATGTATCTAAAATAAAATCAACCTTAAATATTAAACAATCAGGGAATTTACAAAAACAGGAAACGCCGTCAAGTACATATAGAAAAAATATAAGCAAAGAAACGTGCGAAACTAAAGTAAGGCATCATTCTGAAAAGAGTGATAAACCTTTAGGTAAAATCGATAAAAAAATTAATAAAAAGCAACCAAAATTAACAATAGATAAAGAATTAAATAATTCTGTAGTAGCAAAAAATAATGAAAACACAAGCAGAGTTCCAGATGTATCAACTAGATCACCAAAATTGATTAACTTTAATCAAAACATTAATAATTTAGAGAAGTATAATATGAAAAAGTACAGGGATGCATATACAAAGGAAAATGTTGAGAAAAGAATGTTAGCTACCAAGGCAAGAGCTTCAAATGAGAACATGAATAACAATTCAAATGGAAATGAATTGGTTGCAGCTAAAAATAATGATTCTAAGTGTAATAGTAATAAATCGGAAAAAACAAATTGTGATAAATCAAATTCTAATATGAACAAGGCGATAATTCGAAAAGTTGACAATATTACAAACAAATCTTTGCAAAATTCTAATTTGAAGAAAAGTCATTTGCCTATAAAAATAAAAAACGTTCAACATCAAGTTAATAAATTGTCCCCAATCAATAATACCTCTTCTAGTTTTACAAAACAAGAAAATACAAATCTTAATAAGTCTGCCATTTCTTTAAATTTGACAACACCACCCGCATCTTTAGAAAGTAAAACTGATTTTAATGTCGAAGAGTCGAAAATAACAAATAACATAATTGGAAATAATATACCATTGGAAATTGAAGGTAGTAAAAGACGTCCTTTATATGTAAGAAAAAAATGTCCAGGTCAGTCAGCTCTTCGAATTAAGGAATACGTCAATCCAGTCCTTTTCTATTCACCGTTAAAACATTTACCCGGTGAACACAAGGCTGATATTAAAGAAGTGCATAAAGCATTCGTTGATAAACCTGTATATATACATGAAAAAGATCCCGAAGAAGTAGGCTGTGATGTAATTCACGAAGAATTGGATACAGATGTTGAAGACAATGAAAAAACTAGTACATCTGAATGTATTTCACGGGAGAACTCAGATACAAAAATAAGCTTTCAAACACAATCAAAAGGTGTACAGAGTACTCCACATATTTCTATAGATAATAGTACTTCAGTAGATTCAATCAAAGCTGATGTCAATTCTTCTGCAAAATCTCTAAACGCCACCAATATACCAAATTGGCACGAAAGTTTTGGTATGATTAACCCTAATACGAATATGAATACACCAATTATAAATGTAATGTATGGTGCTCATAGCTTCCACCACTTTCCGAACGCTAAATGCAATTGTAATTTTTATTCCGGCTTCTCTTACAATTACTGATAAAATGAGGTGTTCTCTTTGTAATACCTTGGTTGATCGCAATCGCTGCGATAAGCCAAAAACCAAAGCAAGAAATTCCCATCATGCAAAATCTGCTGATACCGATATAATAGAAATTATGCATAAGAAGAAAACGAAAACTGATAAAAAACACAACCAAAAATCTAGCAAATTTAAACCCGTCACATGTTGTATAAGAAATTGTGATCATGGTTCATTATTTACTTGTGAAAATAAAAATGAAACAACAAAAGCACGCAATTATAGATGCGTTCCCGTCAAAACAAGCACTAGTAATTGCAATAAAATAAATGACAAAAAAGAAAAAACAATTGTTTCGAATGTTAGAGGTCACTGTAGATGTGTAGAATCAAAAGGAAGTATTAATGTAGAACGAAAAAAGCAATGTTGTTCAAATCTGCAAAGTGATTCTCCTCGACAGGTTTGCTACCCAACATATTCATCCAATCACGAAGCAGATAAGTGCTGCAAGAAATCATCAGTTGAACCAAATTTACATGTTTGTAGTAGCATTATATCTTCAAATTTAAAAATCAAGAAATCATCAACGATTATCAAATCTGAAGGCAACAAACAGTGCTGCAATTCATTTTCTAATAATTCTTATTATAATAACATAAAATTGCCGTTGAATGATGACGAATGTTGTTCAAAAGGATCAAGTAAAGGTAGGCGTGTAAAAGTTTTGGCAAAATTTACAAACGATGCTCTGGTATTTTCTTTCTCTTCAAATCAAAAGGATCACAATTGTGAACATTTACAATATTCAGGCTGTGATAAAAATAATAAGAAAGAATTAGCACGTTCTTCATGCAAAAAGTGCAAATCAAAAGATTCCTTGAGAAAATTGAATTGCTGTTTAAACGAAATAAATCCTAGACACAAATGTTGTGCTGAGGGATCTAAAGTTAGAGGCCCTTGTAATTGTTTGATATGGCAAAATTATAGGTTTCAAAATACACACCACACTTGTTTTTGATGAGGTTTGCATATAATCCATATTCTTAAAATTAATAATATATGTATGGTTGGATTAGACAATAAATTTATGTACTGACATATTTAAAAAATTCAAATAAAATTTTACATACATCTGGTAGTTTGATTGAGTAGTCATTTGTTTTAAATAGTCTTAGTATTATTACGAAATAAGCACAATTAAAAATATTCGGAGACATGGTATTTTTTATTATTAGGTGATAAATTATATTACTTGTAAATTTAAATAATTTGTTGTAATATTTAAACATTTGCACTAAGCCAATACACTTATAAAACTCAAACCTTTATAACTATTTTTGTCTCAATATAACAAAAGGTGTTTAAAAACTAAGAAATATATTAAACTTAATGTCAACTTGATTATTTAATTATGTTTTCTACGAGTTTTTCTAAAATAAATTTTGTTTGTAGAAAAAATAGCAATAGTTACAACATAAGAAAATATATTATTTTCATACATTCTTATATCTGATCAGTTAAATAAACAATACTTTCCTATTTGAAACTATATTTCAAAATAAGAAAAGCTATACATTTTTCTAGTATATTTACTAGTTAATAACTTCATATAAAATTGATAGGGTGATCACTAAATTACTAAATCTACAAAAGATTTAAGTTTAAAATAGAAAAGCGATGTACATACCTTGGATAAGCCAGTCTTAGATCATTTCGTAACTTTGATAGAAGTTCTGTGACGGTGCCGAACTGTCTAAGAGTCATTTCGCTTCCAGAAGATATCAACATTGGATTCCTGTAGTCTCGATAAGTCCCTCCTGGTGTTTTGACGTTATCAATTTCTGATACCGATAATCCAGAATACAAGCCGGGGCCATTTGCTGGTGGTCTCCTTCCCCATTTCTTCAAGGAGAGAGCATAATCTTCTGGGTTGTAAATTGGGGGTCTTTGCTTCTCCTAAACAATAAGAAAGATTACGTTACCCTCACGAGAATCAAATTTCATATTAGGTATAAAAGAAAATTCATATGATCTACAAAAATAAACAAAACATTTAAAAAAATGATAAAAACAAAATTTGACAAAAATTGGAAGGTACAATTAATATTATAATAGGAATAATAAAACATTTAGAAAACACAGTAAAAACTAAACAAAAGAGCCGACACAATTATTATCAAATATGTATTTATAGTTGCAACTATTTTAATAATAATTTTAATATAATTACAATTAAACGCAATTATGTTCCTTTTTGCTTGTGTATATATAAAGAAAATATCTTTTTATTCCGAATAGGTAATTACGGATTTCTTGTGTAATAAGTGCAGCGCGGCTTCATTGTTTTCCATTATGATTGCTGTAGTTAATTTTAATATAAGAAAAAATTGCCATGCATAATCGAGCAATTAGCACCTCTTCTTAGAATAAAACAATGATTTTAGTATTGCAAATGGGGACAAGGGAATATCTATTAGATAGGTATTGTATAATAGATAATTAGATCTGTGGTAAGTGTGAAAGAAAGTAAAAGTGTCATTACTAATTTGTTATTACCAAACATTTAAGACTGCACATCATTTAATACTTATCATAGTTTATAACCTTAAACACAGCACGGCTAGAGTTTCGACGATTATCCTCACTATCAAGTGAATTATAAACTGATGAAGTTTTGATTTTATAACTATTTTGAGGTGAGGGAATATATCTGCCGGTAGTTATTTACGGATTATTTCGGGATGATGATTAAAATTAAATCAAACTAGTGGGTAGCAAAAAATGCAAGAAAAACTGGAGAGAATGGATTTAAAAAGAAGTAAAAAAATGGTTCCGGACAAGAAATACTACATAAAAATACTACAATGTGAATTAACATCCACAATACACTCAGTGGAGTTCGAACTAATGGATGATTATGTGAGAGAAAAAGTAGTCCGTAACTCCCACAAGAAGTACACCGCCCATACGAGAAAATTACGTGTCCTTATATTAGAAAGGGAAAGGAAAGAAAAGAAAAAGCACCCCAAAGAATGTAAGACCAAGTGTACTATATAACAGTAATGTGATGTTCAACAAGAAGGAAATGGATTTTTTTTAAACTATGTTCTAATTATTCTCCAAACATCGTTCCAAAATATTCAAAGGTGATAATAGAAAGTAGTAGAATAATAATAGTAAGTAAGTAAAGTAAACATAAAAGAGCCAATATTACAAAGAATTTAAAATTAAACAACCAAGACAAGAAAATTAATAATAATTTGATTTTTACAAAAACCGATAATAGAAACTTAACAGTAATTTTAGGTTATATTTCGTATATTTCTAATCATTTTTTTGAATAATCAATTCCAAAAACTTCTAAAATTTACAATAAATTCAGATAATTTAAATTTTCACCAACATAGTAAAAATTATTTGTTCCCTATGAAAACAACTTGCTCCAGATTATATGGTTTAATTAAAATTCATGAAGACAATTATACCATCCGCCCTGTAGTTTCTTAATTTAATCCTCTCGCTTATAATATGACATCTAACCTCAACCTTCTCTAAATAAATATTTAACACATTTTAGAGACCCCTTATCAATTAAAAATTCGAAATAACTAACCGAATAACTTACTAACTAGAATACTACCTAACCATAAGCTCGTATCATTTGAAGCATCTAATATGTTTGCAAAAATTCCACTCAAAGATTACATAAGATTAATTTAATAGTTAATACTTCAGCTGTTACATTATTGATTAAACATATATATCACAAGGGTGGATTTATAAAATAAACACTTGTTTTATTTCATAAGTCATTTATAAGTTTCCTGACATATGTTTCGACAATTGCTTGTCATTTTCAAAGGTTACTGAAGTGTGGATTTTTATCTATTGGTATATATAATTTAGGGTAATTTTGTAATTATGTTAAATAAGACAGTCCGGAAAAATTATGTTATAATTTGTAATCACAAGCAATTGCCGAATCATATGTCAGAAAAACTATAAATTAATTCTGAAACCAAAGACTTAAAAATTTATAAATCCACCCTTGTGATTAATTAAAAAAGCATTTTGAAAATTGTATTATAAACGTAATAATTTAAGCAGAATCTATACATATTTTAGAAATTATTTTAGATAATAATTACTTTTCAAAACAAATATTATAAACAAACAGAAGAGTTAGAAATAGATTCACCTTTGAGCCCATTGCTGGCTGAAATATTCATGTGCAACCTAAATAATTTAACTTGAAATTCTTAATTAAGCACAAAAATACAAAAACGTGATTTACATACCCAGGTGATAAAATAGCTTCTGTAGGTACTAACAGACAATAACAAAATTTTTAGACTAGATCAATTCCTTATACCTTAATATAATATTTACAGTTGAAACCGAAACTAATAACAATACAAAATTCCTAGATCTCTCAATAACCAGACCTAAACAACCACTAACTTTTGATATATATAGAAAACTTACATACACAAACCGAGTAATTCCCAACTGTTCTAATTACTAATTATATAAACATAAATTAGCTGCTTTCAAATCAATGGTTCATCGTGCATTCAAAATGTCTCTCTCTGAGTTCTCAGTAAACAAAGAAATAAATATCATAAAAAAACATTTCTGCTTCCATCAGGCACAAAACATCAATGATCGACAAAATAATCAACAAACAATATTTAAAAAAATATATGCAGCTATCGAAACACAAAATCCACAATTTTGAGATAGTTTTCTTACATATTTTGGTATTATAGCAAACAAAATTGAGAATATTTTGCAGAAACATAACGACAATATGGCATTTAAACCATCCACTAAACTTAAAACTTCGATATTTTACATAAAAGCAAAAATTACAGTTACTCACAGATCAAAGATATACAGTTTGGAAACTTTAACTGGAATAAAATTTAAAACTTCGATATAGGTGAAATATTCCCAGTTCCCGGAAGTGCCCACCCACCTCCGATCTTTTTTTCAAATGGAAAGGTATGTCAAATGGCACCTCGTTTGAAATATCTCTTCGTAGTGAATACAACACACTATTTATTTCTTGAATATTTTCAAAGTCCAATTGATAGTTTAATAATATAGCATGCGATTAGACTGAGAGAATATTTACACTCTTTTTGACAAAAACAAATAGATTTTGGAGAAGATGCAGTTTTAGTCATTCGTTTTGCCGGAAAGGGTCGTAAAATAGTCTTCTTTGAGTCTAGAAATTCGTAAAGCCCGGACTAACCCCGGAATTTAAGTAATCAACTATCTGCTGGCCCTGAAGTGCACCGCCATCTTTAACTATACTAAAACCTTTTTACTTACGGTTTGAAAATGACACTCTAATGTTTTGAAACTATAGTCACGAAAATAAAAATTCAGTTATACAAAGAAAGTAAAAATTAATAGTTATTTAAGGTACAAGTGTAAAAAGTGATGCTTTATTGCACGAACTGGTGTTTAAAAACACGAGCGAGGAACGAGCGAGTTTTTTTAAAGCCAGGAATGCAATAAAGAAACTTTTTACACGTGTGCCTTACAAAATTTTATCTTCGATCGTAAAGGATTTCAAAGAATATATTCTTATGAGTAATATTTTAATGCCATTTCAATAATTCAATTAATGAAAACATATTTTACCCGCAGTGCACTAATGAAAGCGTTACTTAGCAACCAGTAAACAAGTTGCACAAATGTAGGCCGCCATTATTATTTATGGAAAAAATGTTCGCTTTATTGTAATCGCTTCGACTTGCATTAAATGAAATCTTCAGAGTTCTTAAATCTGCCATTTGGTTTGTATTATATATTTTATTTATAGTTTATTAGTTATTTGTATCAATTAATAAAAAATTAAGTTTTTCGTCGAAATATATTCATCTGTCAAATTTGACAATTCTGTGCAATAAAAACAGTTTGACATTACCGTGCAATAAAAACGTAAAATAGCACTAGTGCTTTAAAAAGCCACTTTTACAATGAAATATGATACAAAAAGCGTCTACTTTCTGTACGATCGTAGATAAATTTAATTTGTGATTAATGATGTATAAAGAAATAGAAGCCTCCATCCCTTACTATGCGTATTACCACTATAAACTTTTAATAGTAAAAGATAGTAGGTATGTTAGTTTAGCGTTAAATAAATATTTAAGGGGAATCTGTGAAGGCCAGCTCGGATTTTAGGATCTTTTGGATCTTTTGTGTATAACTTTCTTGTTTATTTTTTTTTAAATACGTGAATGAAGTATATGCCGATTACTCCAAAGCCTTAACTTGTGCCTTTCATGCAATTTTAGTGAATAAAATGCGTGCTATGGACTTTGAAGACAGTATAGTAAAATTGATTCACAGTTATTTAATCTATAATTCAATAGCTATGTCATCTGGAGTTCCGCAAGAGCCACATTGTACTCTATTTTATTTTCATATTTCATCAATGTTTAGCATTAGAAAATTTTATTATTTTCAGATCACTTTTAAACATTTTGGGCGATAAACTCCACCAATGGCAGTATACGCAAGTTGGTTTAAAAGATTAATCAATCTGAATATATTGGTGGGTTATTCCATATTAAATTACTTTATTCAAAAGCTTTGCAGATACTTAGATTTGCTAGAAACTATTATATTAGTATTCAATAATGCTACACATCTGCGATTAAGGCCAGTACTTTGTGGTGTATTTTAAATAAGGTAGATTCATAAAATATACTTGGTTGTAACCGTGTGCAATAGCAACCAAATATATTTTATTAATATATCTTATCTACATATTTGTTTAGAACCAGAACGTGAAAATGCAACTTTAAATCCGATATATAGTAATAAAATTTATGGACTTTAACATATACAACACCATCTTTATATCAGTTTTTAATAGCATTTGCAGAATTCATTACAGTTGCAATAATATGACAGAACTATTAAGAGACGAATATGTGGTAGCCTATAGATTGGTAAATGTTCTAATCGATTGTAATGAGCTTCCAAGACACTGGTCTATTAAAAAAAATCGCAGATTAATTTTATTTAGAAACAACTTTGATGTTAAGACTAAAATAGTTTGCATAAGCCATAAATATGAACAATAACTTGAGTATACATATAAACATAATATTTATGTGTAAATATAGTTCTGATTGGAGGGAATCAAACAATAAATTAAACACAATAAAAAAGAGAATAATAAACTAAAGAGCAAAAAAAGCAAAAACAATAAAATATATAAAACAGATTAAAAGAACTAACATATGCATACAATATGAATAAGTTAATGAGCATACAAAACAAAAATATATAATTGATTTTTAAAAACAGAGTAAAATAAAACATGAAGACATATAAACTAATAATACAATACGATTTAAAATACATAACTAATATAACTTATTCTACTTTTGATAATCTCGTCCCAAGAATAGAAAGCATAATCATGAAAGTTTCTTATCCTTATGTACATTTTAAATTGTTTTAGTGGTAGGTCTTTAACTTCTTGGGAAGGTCCGTTTCGAGATTTTTGCAGTCTTAACTGTTTTACACCAATGCTGTTTTTGTTTTGTATATTATGAGCATGTATAGTTGCAGATGTCTGCAATTTGTGATATTCTTTTTAACGTATATAAGGCATTGAGATATAAAAATTGCTGGTCATGATACTCAATTTCTGAAATATGGCTTTACAGCCATCCCTATACCCATTCCACCTACTATGCGTACTGAACTTCGTTGGAGTTGAAATATACGATGTAAACAGGCTGAATGCCCCCACGCTAATAAACCATATGAGATAATGGAATAGCATGTGGCAAAGTAGGCAGCTTTTAATGTTTTTCTAGTTATTGTATGTGAAAAGTTATGCAAAAAAATATATTACTACATAGCTTATTTGCTAACATGTCACTGTTCTCACTCCATGTCATATGAGGATCTAAATAAACCCCTAGAAATTTTGCGGATAATGTGATAGTATGATCGTGTTTCCTCAGAGTAAACAGCGTACAAATTGTTTTATTTCGATTTAAAAGCAACACTTGTTACTGGTAAACCAATCTTTTACGTTTGCTATTTGCTCTCTTACTCTTAGCAATTGACTCGTCGAGAGTTATATTTCTGTTAACTAATAGAGTATCGTCAGTATAAATAACATTAAAGCTAGCCATAACGTAGGATGGTAAATCGTTAATAAATATTATGAATGGAAGTGGTTCTGAGATTGACCCTCGAGGAACTGTTATCAATAGACAGTGTGCTCGATGTAATACCTCCGTATTTTATTACTTGTGTCCTATTATATTAGTATTGCATCTATCTTTGATTTTTCAAAGCGAAATCTAAAGTGCAAATTGGCAAACATATTATTATCTTTAAAGTATGTTTTTATTTTCAATAATAACAATTTTTCCAATAGACCTAAAATTTTGTGGATTTTTTATATCGCCATTTTTATGTATTGGAATTGCCGAAGCAATTTTCATTGCATTAGGCATTATTGATAATTTGATACATTTATTTATAATGGAGGTAAGTGGCAGAATAAGTAACTCCTTGCAAGATTTTAATATATCGGTAGATAGTCCATATATGTCCTTACTTTTACTGCATTTTATGGAATGAATAGCATGTCTTACATCAGAGCTCGATAGTAATTTAAATGAAAAACCGACTGGATGAAATTTGAAGGATTTAAATTTATGTATTGAATAGAATCAACAATATTTTGACTGCAGGATATAAATTCGTTAATAAATTATTCGCTGGTTATATTACAGGGTTTATCACCATTATGTTTTATTTTTCGCCCAGAATTTATAATTTTCCACATAGACTTGGCCTTATTATTATAATTAACAATAAAATCATCATTGGCTTTCTGTTTAGCTAATTTAATATCTTATTAAGATGAACATAATGTTTTTTTGAAGAGCATCATAATTTAGATTTAAGTTTTCGCGCATAACACGGAGATCATTAGTGAACCAGTAAATATCGCTAAATGATATTGCTAAGGATAAGCAGACATAATGATCTAGTTTGTGATTCTTTAAATTTTATATCGTATAATACTTATTACTACTAATTATTCTTTAAAAAATAAATTATATGCATCTAACGTTACATCAATTTCATTTTTTAAATATATTGTTTTATGCAGTGCGTAAACTGATATTATAAGATGAACTAACTAATCGTGAGATTGAGGCATTTTTGAGCATTAGTGCGACTAGCATCCATTTAATGTTTCATGAAAATTGGGCTATTACATAATTTCTTCGCGTTGGACCTCACATAATTTAACTGTCGCTAAAAAGGATAGCGATAATATTGTAACAATATGAAGCGAAATTCAAAAAATTATATGTTCGAACATTATATCATTAGCGTAATGTCGGACAGTCAAAAAACATTCTTCACCAGGATAAATAGAGACTTCTTGAGAACCGAAAACAGTTAAATTGATAGAGTAATCCGCCACACAACCCTGATTTGTGGACTAATTACTGCTTTTATTCCCACAAATAAAAAATAAATTACAACATTTTCCGATACCTGAAGAAGCAATTGAGGCATTCAAAATGCATCTTTAGGAGATACGTTAGTCGGATGATTCTAACTAAAACCATGTTGATTTCTAAATAGGATAGCGTTGCGATTGACACATAGAAATAAACGATCTCTCTGATTTTAGAGAAACAGCCAAGCAGTAAGTTTAATCTATAGTTAGTCAGGGAGCAAAAGTCAGACTTCTTAAAATCATTGTTAGTAAGAATAATAAAAAATATTGAGTAATCTAACTAGGATTTGCGCTCGCCGAGGATACATTTTATTGAAAAGAATTACTACTCACGTGCAGCGTCTCTCATTACACTATAGTTTCCTCATTAAATTTGTATCATCTCATTTTTACTTAATTCACTAAGATGTACTATTTATACATTAATTATTACATAGTCTGCCAAGAAATTAAAATTAAGATCTTTTTAATCAAACGTAATTTGTTATAGTTGATTATTTTATTTTATTTTTTAAGCTTTGCTACTATTAGATCATTACTTAATTCGGAAAATAAGAAGAGACTTAAAAAATGAGCAATTGGCGACCAGTGCTACTTAAAAGAATGTAGATGGCCTTGAATCACATAAAGTTGTAGAAATAACATGGATATTAAATACCTTTAGCCTGGTGACTTATGAACTTATGAACTATAAATCTCTTCAAAATATTCAACAATTTTAATGCATATAAAAAGTAACTCTCTATTAATAGTAAAAAATCCAAATACATAATTAACAAGTTTATATTAATTCTTAAGTGTATAACTCAATTAAAACCTAAAACAATAATAAGTCTGTAATATAGTGCACAGAAATAATGGGACATATTCAAAATAAATAAAATTAATCAAAGCATACCTTAGCGAGTGTATCATCATTCCATTGGAAGGATTCTATTCTGCGTCCCTCATCTGAGTTCGGGGACATGGCGCTGCTCCCCGAATCGAAAATGTCACTAAAACAAATAAAAATAATTAATATACATTTAACAATATGAACAAACATAATTGATTAAATTATATACTTAAATATAACCTTTAATTATATTTATATTCTTAATACATTTAGATTTTAATATAGCAGTTTGTCATAAAGTAATAAATCATTTTAATCAAATAATGTGCAAATAATTTATTTAATTATTTTAAATTGCTATGTTTACTTACGTACTGAGTAATCATTGAATAATTACTTTTCGGTAAAAAATAGCTTCTCAATTTGGTAAATTTATCGATTTTAATACTTTATCTATATTAATTACACATTATAAATTAAAACTAAATTCTTTTTGTTTAATTATTAATAATAATTTTCTTGTTGAATAAATCTACAAGTAACTGCAGGTGAAAACAGTAACACGGTATTGCTATACGTAACACCTTGAAGAGTTGTATCGTTCCAAGTTGCGATGATGTAGAGCATTTATTTGTAAAAATAAATGACAAATTCATTGTTGGCTCTACATATATCCCCCCTGCATCGAATATTTCAGTTTACAAATCACATGCTGATGATCTCGAAAACATTTGTAACGCGAATCCAATGTGCCAATATATCTTTTGTGGAGACTACAATCTTCCAAATGCTATATGGGAGAGTTTTGGAGAGAATTGTGGAGAATTGAGTGAACGAAACAATAGTTATCCAGCAGATGTTCTCGCAAACGCTTTGAATTTCCACCACCTACTCCAATCGAATCAGATCCCGAATGACAGAAACGTATTTTTAGATCTAGTGTTTTCCAACATTTCTGGAATAAGTGTTAACCGTGCTAGTGACCCTTTATGTGACTCAAGTGTTCATCACATTCCATACAGTTTAAATGTCTCTATTTCATCGTTGGAATTCATTCGGGAAAGTATGGAATGGATATATGACTTTAAAGCAGCCAACTACAATGATATTAATAATTATTTAGCAGGTGTTGATTGGGATCAAGTCTTTTCCGGTAAATGTCTAGATGACAACGTTTGTAATTTTAATAATGTTTTGTATTCTGTGTTTAACTTATTTGTTCCGTGTAAATATTTAAAATCGTCCAAATACCCAAAATGGTTTAATGGTAAATTGATCAAATTAATCAAATCAAAAAAAATTGCTCATGCTAAATACAAAAGAAGTGGTAGTTTTTCTGATTACAATGTATTTAGAAGTAAGCGTCAACAATGTGCTGATTTGAATAATGTTCTATACAAGCAGTATATCTCTCGAATCGAAAACGAAATAAGTATTGACCCAAAACATTTTTGGGATCATGTAAATGTATGCCGCAAAACAAATGGTTTTCCAAAAGAAATGTATCTAGGTAATGTTAAAAGTGATACAACTGATAAAAAGGTTGATTTGTTTGCATCACATTTTGCGGCTGCGTATCAGGATCATCATCAACTTATTTCTAGTTTTCGGGGTGATCAAACTATTGATTTAATGGGTCTTAATGTTACTCTTATCGAAGTCTATAATTGTTTTTCGTCTCTTTCGGAGTCTTGCTGCACTGGCCCAGATGGTATTCCTGCATACTTTTTAAAGAGATGTGTGCACACGCTGAGTAAACCAATATTCACTATTTTCTCTTCTTCACTAACCTCTGGTATATTTCCTCATTGTTGGAAGGATACTTTTATTATTCCTATTCACAAAAATGGATGTAGGGGAAATATACAAAACTATAGAGGCGTATCTATTCAGTCTGTCATACCAAAACAGTTAGACTTTTTAATTTCTGAGCAACTTATGAGATCATGTATGCATACCATTGTTAACCGGCAACATGGTTTTGTAAAAGGTAAGTCGACTATAACAAATTTGTTGCAGTATCAAACATTTCTGTGTGATGCCTTAGAGCAGAGATGCACAGACTTATTAAGACTAGGGGCCACTCGGGCAAATCATGAACTGATGGCGGGCCGCCAGAAGTGTAGGTAATTAAAGACAATAAATAATTGATAATAATGTATTAAAATTAAAAAGGAATTTATTAATTTGAAGCGTGGCACTGCATAGTGCTTACAATCTTTTTTATATTTGGCTCAAATTTACTTGTAGCAACACGTAAAACTGCTTCCAAACTTTCATTTGCAAGGCGGTTTCTATTTTTGGTTTTATTATTATTAAGTATTGAAAAAGTTTGTTCACATATATAGGTAGAACCAAATAAGCTGGCACATTTCAGAGCGTTTATGCGCAACTCTTTGTACATATTTTTATCAATGCAGCGGTAAAAGTTCAGCAAGGCTCCTTCGTTGAATTTGTTGCGTAAATCTTCGTCGTTTTGAATGTCGATAATTTCTAACTGCATTGACTCTGGCGCATTTTCAACTGAAATCGTGAAAGGATTGCTGAATATGTCCAACAGAGGTTTCACTTTTTTAAACTCCGAAAATCTGTCTTGAAAAGATTGAATCAAAATATCTAGCTTTTCTACATAACTGAAATTAATCGCAGTTTTGTTGAATTTTTCAGCCATTTTCTTATAATTCGGAAAATGATTGTAATTTCCAGAATTCAATTGCGATCTGAAAAGTGTCAGCTTGCATTGAAAGGATGATACATGAGCGTAGAGCTGGGATATCAGTTGATTTTTGCCTTGAAGCCGTGTGTTCAAGACATTCAAATGATTTGTAATGTCAACTAAAAAAGCCAAATCACACAACCAATCAGGATTTTTAAGTTCCGGGACATCCCTTTGCTTTTCCGCCAGAAATATTCCAATTTCTTCTATTAAATTTAGAAATCGTTCCAGTGTCAATCCACGACTTAGCCACCTTACTTCTGTATAATACAGTAAATCTCCATATTCGCTTTCGATGTCATCAAGGAATTGTTTGAATTGCCTGTGATTGAGTCCTCGTGATTTTATGAAATTTACAGTCGAAACTACCACTTTCATGACATTTTGAAATTCAATTTGTTTAGCACAGAGGGCTTCTTGGTGTATAATGCAGTGAAACTGCATGAGATCTTCAGCCTTTATGTTTTTCTCTTGCAGATGCTTTTTCAGCAAAGTAACTAGCCCGGAATTGACACCAATCATCGAAGGAGCACCGTCAGTCGCAACTCCCGATAATTTTGATAAGTCCAAATCAGTTTTTGAACGCTCATCCAAAAGTACATTGAGTATATCAACTCCTTTGGTTTGACCTTTCAATGAACACATTCCTAATAACTCTTCTACGACTTCAAAATCTTGAGTAACACCTCGTATGAATATTAGAAGTTGAGCTGTGGAACTAATATCAGTGGATTCGTCGAGTGCTAATGAAAAAAATTCAATGATCTTAGTTTTTTCAGTTAATTGTTCCGCAATATTACCTGACAAAGACATAATTCGTCTTTGGATGGTCATACGATTTAGTTGAATTTTCTCAAACTTTTTTGCTGCTTCTGGACACATTTTCTTAGCGGCAATTTCTATGCATTCTTTTACAAAATCCCCATCATTGAAGGGGCGACTTCGCTTTGCTATCATTCGAGAAATTTCATAACTAACTTCTGTAGCTGTTTCTGAATCTTCAATGGGTTTTCTAAACATAGCTTGCTGACCCGTAAGCTCCCGTTTTAAAGACAACATTTTTTGCTTTCTTAATTCGCCTGTAAACTTGGTAAAAGAAGGATGCTGCGTTTCATAGTGCCTTTTTACATTATATTCCTTTGCAATTGCAACAGAATTCTTGCAAATTAAACAAACGACTTTGTTATGCGACCATACAAAAAAGTATTTCTCAGTCCAAATTTCTTGAAATTGCCGATTTTCATCTTTAACCTTACGTTTTTTACTAGGTCCTGGCTTGTCCATGTTGCGTTCTAATCCTGGCTAGGATTAACACAGCACCTAAAAACAATTACAGTACCTACTTAAATTACCCATCCTTTTTAAATTATCAAAAATAATTGATTAAATAGGTAGGGAAACACTTATTAATAATAGAGTTTTACTTACGATTTCACAACACAATTATACACGGCACTTGACGGTTAACACTGCAACAGGAAATCTACGTTGAATGTGGATCAAAATATATGACACCGGCTAGTGGAGTACAACTATTGCCTTCCAAAACCTCTATTAAACTCACAGAACACTAATACACCTGGCGGCGATTAAACGTGGCTTTTATACCGCGCGTATAGAGTCGAAAACTGTCTGGAGAAATCTCGAAACCGACTCTGGAAGCTTCGAGTCGTGTACTATCTACGCGAGCGATCGTCATCGCGCCGCCGGCCGCCGCGCTTCTTCAAGCAAACGAATTTAACCGAGATCAGCACGAACATTACCGACCGCTGTTACCGACGACGCACGTACGGCGCACCGTAATAGCGCGCGCGCGAGATTCAAATTACTTTTCGAACATATTTTTTTTGGTTTTATTCTGGAATAGAATTCAATATTTTTAGAATGTACGAGAGTATTATTTTTGCTGTCGGCGGGCCACCGGTCTTCGACCGGCGGGCCGCATGCGGCCCGCGGGCCGCGGTCTGTGCATCCATGCCTTAGAGAATGGTCTACAGACTGATGCGATTTACACTGACTTCTCTAAGGCTTTCGACAGAGTGCAACATAGTATATTGTTGCATAAACTTAAGTCAATGGGTTTCGGTGACAATGTGGTACGCTGGCTTAAAAGTTATTTAAGTAATAGAACTCAGCGTGTGCGCATAGGAAAATTTACCTCGAACTATATACAGGTATCATCTGGTGTGCCGCAAGGCTCCCATTGTGGACCAATTGTATTTATTCTTTTTATTAATGATATTGGATTATATCTTCAAAACAGCAATTTTCTTCTTTACGCCGATGATCTAAAGATATATAAAAACATTAGTTCTAGATTAGATCAAATTGAACTCCAAAATGACCTAAATGGATTATCACTATGGTGTAAACATAATCTATTAGAACTGAACATAAGTAAATGCTTCCATATTTCTTTTTGTCGACGATCTGGTAATAGTTTTGAATATCACATTAATAACTGTAGGCTAATGCAAGTATCTGAAATTAAAGACTTAGGGGTAACTTTCACGTCTAAATTAAACTTCTCTAAACATATTTCAGATATTTGTAACAAAGCGTTGAAAATTCTAGGTTTTATTAGTCGATTCTCGGCGGACTTCAAAACTACTACCATAAAATCATTATATTTGACATTAGTTCGACCACATTTAGAATATGCTTCTCTTATATGGTCTCCTTATACTATAACTTTATGCCAAAAACTGGAAGCGGTGCAAGGGAGATTTTTAAAGCTTATGTCTTGTAGGTTGGGTAGAGGTCACATTTATAGACATAGTGGTATGTTGACTGAACTAAATATAGTATCATTGGCCGAAAGAAGAATGTTTTTAGACATGTCGTTCCTGTATAAATTAATAAATGGGCAAATCAGCAGTAGCGAATTATTAATGACGTTAAATTTTTATATTCCGCGTAGCTCTCAAGTTAGACACAAACCATTATTTCGACTCGATTTTCATCCCACTCGTTATGGGATGTTTAATCCCCTCGATCGTCTTATGCGTAGCGCTAACGGAGTCAGCACAAACATTAATTTTATGCTATTTGCACCAACATATCAAATTTTTAAAAGAAGGCTTCAGCATGTGGAACTATTTAATGTCATTCGTTCAGTTTAATTTTATATCATTATTAGTGTTCTGTATTTTATTACATAATTTTTATTCCAATATTTTGTCATTGTTTGTTTAATTTGAAGTAACTCATGTTTGTTATGTATTTTATTTATTTATTTGTATGTGTTTTTACTTATTTTATCTATTTATTTATATTTTATCTATTTATTTATATTTATATTGAATTTACTTATTTATTTTACACTTCATTTGTGATACTCAGGCTGTGATATTTTCATATCTGTGATACAACAAATGAGTTTACTCTATTTTTATTATTTTATTAATTTATTACCTTCATTTATTACATTTTTAGTTTTTAATTACATTTTAATTTAATGAATAAGAGTAACATTGAGACCTGATGCAGATCTTTTGGTGTATTTTAAATTAGGTTTTGGACATTTTGTAAATTATATTATTGCTTTTTTGTTTTGTTTTGTACTGTTATTAATTAATCTTGATTTGTTCATATTATTTCTTTGTAATTCATCAGTTAATTTGTATTTTATATATTTATTTATATAAATAATTTATATTATTATATACATGTCAAATGTAAATTTATTATGTAAAGGAGTTTTCCGTAAATAAATAATAATAATAAATACAAAAGAACGAAACGCAAGATCAAAGATTGAACGAGCCTACGCTACGCTAAATAGAATAATTATATCCGAACAAACCGGAAAAAAATGAACTTATCCAGCTCAACATTTACCATCCCGGTTAAAATAAACGGCCGCAATGTAATTAATTTGCAATCACAATTACAGATCTTCTTCCTTATTGGAAGGCTTCGTCTTCTCATTACGATCTCGCGGTGATCAGAAAACCCAGTTCCACATTTCGATCTACTTATGGCGTAGTACCGTATGCCAGAAATAATTATTCCATCTGTTGCTTTAATGCTCTCCAACACATTACGCCATTGTTGCGAGAAAATGCACTTCACGAAATGACCCCATTTATTCGCACACAAAAGTAACATCAAATTGGAGCTATTTCAGAAATTTCTCACTGCATCTCTTAGGAAAATATGGTAACAAGTAATAATCAACGTAAATTGCTTAAATTACCAATAATTTATTTCATGTAATGAGCGACTGTTTTCTACAAACTATATTATTATTATAATTATTATATTATTATTGTAAGTGTAAACAACTTTGTTTGCTGTACAACAGCAATTTTTAGAATACATAAAATAACTCTCGCAAAAAATCAACACATTAAAAATTAAAGAATACAACATTGAACTTTTGATAAACTCAATTAATTTAGGAAAACTGGTAACAAATAACAAAATCTAAACAGAAAACGTTGTAAAAAAATTCTCAACTATCGGAAAGGCCTGGAGATTAATAAAGCCCGAACATCAGGCGAAAACGTGGTCAATGATAAGGAAGAGATCTGGGATTCCCCGATTTCAAACGCACTTATTACCCGAAGCTCGCCTTATATATAAACATATTAAAATTACGTTTGTACATTATTCTTGATAATGGCCCAGTGTCGAAACTTGTTGGATATTAAAATAAAAAATAAAGTGGAACTGATGGTAAGAGGCTACAAAAATAAATCTTCCAATATAAGTACAAATTAATACTACCACAAAATTATTATTTATAAACATTTTATATAAATATTCATACCGTACTATCAAACGTCTTATAAGGGAAAGTAAGTTTTAGTTTCAGCGGTAGTACTGTATGACATGTTTCAAATACCTGCCACTGTGATGGCACAAGGAAGCGCATGTATGGTTTGGTGCAACCTTTTAATTACAATAACCGTTAAGAAAAGCGAGACCAGTCGACTTAATTGGATTTCCATTATTCCTCGCTTGCTGAATTGAGAAAAAAAGTAATTGCCTTCGATGGAGTCCGTTGAGTCACGCGCGTAATTAGTTTATTGTTGGTGCCTACTGTTGGAACTATCGTCGGATGCTAACTTTTTATTTGTGTGGTCCTCTCACGTGAATTAAACACATTCTTTTAAACTCATGAAATGTAAAATTTCTATATACAATCACACATATTTCTTTATTTGATGTAATAAATTATATACATTTTGATATTATTTTGTTTTAATGAGTGCCAAATTGGCTTCAGATTTGTGGTCTTTTGGCTAGTAAATTTATATATTTTTCTATAAATCTACTTCGAAAAATAAAGTAATTTATGGTTTAAAGGAAGCAAATAAATGTCTTTTATAAAAAGTAAATGTGCAAATATCTCTATTGAGACCATTGGTTATATTTGGTTATTTATTATTTGATTAATCTGAAACTTCAGTCATAGGTTTAACCTTATATACAATTTTTTTACACGATGATAATTTAGTTTTTAACTACACGATTATTAGAGTTTACAGAACAATCGATGTCAATATAGATATGTGTTTCATTGCAGTCAACATTTAATTGAGCTTTTGTGTATATATGGAATTTATAAAAACACAATTAACTTCAATTTCTATAAAATTACAGCAGAATATTTTCCCCATATAAACAAAAGAAGAAAAAAAATATGACATGAACTTTAAGTAAAAATATTAAAGGAAGTATAATAGAACTAATATTAATAAAGACAAATCATTTAAAGGACTATATTTTTTATAATAAATGTTTAATTAAAAGTGAACCTTGTATTGAAAGAAGAAAATTAACAAAATTATCCAGTCTATATGAAGTAAAAGATGTATCGTTATGTTAACAGATACAGAAATAATCCTAAAAAACATTTAAAATGATACTAATAATAGCTATTTTAACCTACAAAAAGAAAACAATTGGAAGTATCACTTAATGTTTCGCTTTGTTTGCCTGTCAGACAGGTGTCCTTGTTGAATAATTTATGAAGTAATGGAAGTATAAATATTATATTAGACTTTAACTTCTAAAAACTATAACATATATAGTTTTTATCGCTTTCGGTTTTATAACAATTTTTCACGTTTAATATTCCAAATTTTGTATTATCTAAGCAGCGTTTACCTATTTTAGTTTTTTATTCCAATTAAAAAATACAGCTAGAGTATATTATTGTGAAGATTTATAGTAAAAATGTCTCAATTAGAAAATCATTGTTTCGACGTTTCGAGAATCGTAATTTGAAAGATGAAGATAATCCACACTTTAGACAACCAAAAAGAATGGAGCTTTCTAATACGTTGTTTTTATTGAATGGAGATCAAATCCAAGAGTAGCTTGCAGAATTAATGTGTTTTCGAACGTTTGAAATTTATGGGATTGTTTCAAAGTAAATGACCCACTTGCAATTAAATTAAAACGTCTCTCAGTAGAAGATTTTTCTATATACGAGCAGATTTTTGAAGAAAATATGATTAGTATAATCACAATATTGGCGAATGTTTAACCTAGTTCTTAAAAATCCAGGATAATGGAGGATATCTATAAGTAATGAAAGGATATATAATAATTTTCCAGTTTGCTATACCCGTAGTATTCATCCATATTGAACTAATGATATAACTTATTAAAATGTAGCAATTATATTTTAAATGACAAATTTGCTGATTATTTAAACTTGCTTATATCTAGGTTTTATTGAAAATGAAGATAGTAATATGAATTGGTAATAAATTATTAACAATAAAAACAGAAACAAATACTACCGAAATTTTTAACTAAATTAATTAAAGCCATAATTATATCTAAAAATAAAAACTATGTTAAGTTATAAATAGAGAGCGGATTTCTAGCATTATGCTTATCCATAATATTAATAGCATCGAAAAAATTTCTTAATATCTATACGAATCTTGAAGAATGTGATTACTTAGCGCAAAGTTTTTTTGGGCTTTTTTGCTTATTTTGACTTTTTGTGCTTATTTTGACTTTTTATGCTTATTTTCATGCTTTTTTTAGATTTTGATGCTTATTTGGAGCATTTTCTTAAACATTTAAAAAAAAATTCATTATAATTATTGTATCATATTATGAAGATTTTTAACAATTATGTTGTCAAAAGACACGAAGAAAATATGTAATACAAATATAATCTATAAATGATGGGATACAGATTTTTACGAAAATTCTCTATATTAGCACATTAATTTAATATCAGCGTGAAATTATTATTAAATGTTTTTTACATTTAATAATAATTTCACGCTGATATTAAATTAATGTGCTAATATAGAGAATTTTCGTAAAAATCTGTATCCCATCATTTATAGATTATATTTGTATTACATATTTTCTTCGTGTCTTTTGACAACATAATTGTTAAAAATCTTCATAATATGATACAATAATTATAATGAATTTTATTATTAATAAATATTAGTATAAATTACCAATTTACAATGGATTCGTTTATAAATAAGTAGATATAATAGACCGTCTCATTATTCAGATAATACAGACGAACGCTTCATAGGAATCACACCTATGATATTCCGGATGTAAACGTCGTTAAAAAATAAATAGGGGCCCCAATAAGTATTAAATGTAAACAAATTTAAGTGATAGCTAATAATCAGGTGTTCTGCAACCGTATCAATTTCCTTCTCTCGGCAAAAGTACCGATGGGATGACTGGCGCATATTTACCGTTTTCGTTAATTTTCATATTCAAACTCGCATTCATAAACTATTGAATTGACATTCCAAAAACTTTGCTTATTTATCAAAAATTACTATATGCGTGAATCGTATTAACCTGGGGAATCACAGATAAATTATATTATATAATTCACATGTATATTTAACCCATAATGCAAAAGGTGAAAACCACAATACAAGAATTAATTAGAGGCTATCCAGAATTAATAAGTGAAAATTATACATTATTTTGTAAGGCATGTTTAAAAATAGTAAGTTTTATTTTAGTTCCCAACTGCATCCTAACTAGTCAAGACTTGTATGTAAAACATGTTATAACAACACTACGTCAAGAACGTTTGAAAAAGTTCAAAGCTGAACTAACAAAACAGCACAATTTCACAATCTTTAGCATCATCTTCAATTAAATTCACATTTGTGCAAAATACTTTTACATTCTAATATCCCTTTAAGAAAATTACAAAATAATGCATTTAAATCTTTCTTGGGAAAATATTGTAAAATACGCATTCCCGAGAAAAAATTATGTAGCTCTTAGATACTATGAAACCATACAAAAAATTAAAGATATTATTAACAATAATTATATGTGGTTTGGTGTGGATGAAACCACAGACTTGTTTAATTTAATAATATGAGTTTAACATGAAGACATCCGACCAACAGTATTTTGATATATACAAAAGAATTGAAGAAAACTGATAATAACATTATAGCAAAATTCATAAATGATGGACTGACAAGCTTATTTTTGCCGTAGACAAATAGTTACAAAATTTTACTAATAATGCATTTTGTGCATTGTACAAGTTTAGCACATGAATAGAAACGAATTTCTGAAACTATAAGGATGAAATTTCCATTTGTAGATTTAATTATATATGGAAAAATAGTTCTTATATTCTTCTGTGAGTACAATTATTCAAGAAGTCATTATCTGATATCTCACTGCCCCATAAACCAGTGCTAACAAAATGGGGATTTTGGCTATATGCTACAATGTACTATGCGAACAATTTTGAAGAATTTAATAAGGTTATATAAAACTTTCCCGAAACGACAAGCAAATCAGTTAAAGACTGTTAAACAGTTCTTAAGAAACAAGAGCTTCCTTCAAAACAATTGAGTTACATAAAATCGCGTTTAAATTTTGTGAGCAACACAATCAAATCTTTATAAAAGCAGATTCATTTTAGAAAATACCTGCATGCATTGGCCAAGAAATCAAAATAAAATCGAAAGAAGTATTCGTTGAAAATGAAGGATTTTTAATATTAAATAAATTAAACTTGATTTTGAATGGCAATTTTCAAATGGATCCAGCTATAATTTAAAATAAAGAGAAGCTTTTCTACTTTCAAAAATTTATTGAGCGTCAGAAGTAAAAATTTTTACAATTAAACCCTTAGAACAACATTTAATGATCTACTGTTTTTATGAATAGATTTTAGTTATTTTGAAACGTATATTGCGTAAAGAAAGTATGTTTATTTTAGTTTTAAGCCAAATTTCTTTGTAAAATATGTTGATAAACGTGTAACATATCAAGAAAATATAGTTTTCTTTAGTGCTTTTTTCGAGTTTTTATGCATTTTTCCTGTTTTTATGCTTTTTTAATGCTTTTTTTCTCTAAATTTTGTGCCTTTTAATGCTTTTTTAGTGCTTTTTTCGTGTTTTTATGCTTTTTTCCTGTTTTTATGCTTTTTTAATGCTTTTTTTCTCTAAATTTTGTGCCTTTTTAAGTGCTTTTTTTCACATTTTTTATGCTTTTTTATCCGCTCTCTAGTTATAAATCATAAAAATGTATCCAAGAACATAATTGGGTGATTATATTAACCAATTTAATTATTTAAATATTTTATCCAAATCCTTTTTAGAATGCCAAAAGTTCGCAGGTCAATTACTTGTTAAGAATTTTTATGCCTTAAATCTTCTTTCTCTCTCTACTAATTTGCTTAACTGGCATACAATTCTCGAAATCTTTTTAAATGCTTGGTTCTGAAAGCTGTATCATTAAAATAAAATGGAAGAAGGATTTATTTTTACCTTAATTAATTAATGTTTTAAAATTCTTTTCTTGTGGAGTATCTTATCATGTACTTCCTAGAAAAGATACGCGAAATGTATACAGGAATTACATTATAATTATTATTATATGAACAAACTCACTTATACCTTGTGTATTATGTGCATAACGTTTTAAAAATTAATTAGGGGATTCAGCTCATATGTGTGATTCCCATTTATATAGCGTTTTAAATGTTTTCTTTATCCATTATTTTATTATATATTTACGGTAAATGTTATGGTTTCAAATCTTCCATGAATTTGGAAAATATGCTAACAAATCATATAATATAAATTACCATAGTATAGTCACTCACAAACTATTTTAACGTACATTCAATCATTTTTAGTTCATTTTACAGAAAGAAATACGTTCAAACTAGTGTTGCTTTGGTAGCCTTGCTATTTTGTAACACGCAAATTACTTTTGTATTATTCAATGTCTGTCAAAGTATTAGCTAGAGAAGTAGTTGTTTCAAAAGTGATTTGTTCTTGTAGTCTTAATTAGACTCATTAGATTTTACGAAAATATTTTCGTGTTTTTTCTATTTATATAATATAAACTTCTTTAATTTATTAAATATATTATTGCATTGCGCTAGATTATATATTGACCTTATAATTAGATTAAATATCAGCGACATGGTTGATATATAGAGCTAGTTTACTTAATTCTGACTTTAGTAATTAGAGACAATAGTTTTAGTAATTATTTGGGACCATTTTTTTATTGCTTGAGACTAGTTATTTTGTTTTGTGTAATACTACTATAATGATTTCTTTTATGTGAGTTATTTATTCAATTATCCTTACAAAAGCAGACATAAGCATCTAAAAGAATGCTTCGTGTAGGGTATTTTGCATTAAAAGTACATTTTGATCCAAAAATAGAAAACATTTCGTTTTATTAATTTTTTTCTTACTTACATCGTTACACTTTTTAAACTTTTCTAGGTTTTATAAGATATAGTAAATGTGTAAAATTCTATATAATAAAATAATATGGGATTGGATATTACTGCTAAACAGCCCAAAACTATAGGATTGACCCCCCTTGCTGCAGTTGACCAGTTTATTTACAAGCATACTTCCACAAGATGTAACTAGCACCATGGGTGAGCTTTTAATGAGCTGAAGTCAAACCTCTAGATTTCGCAGAAATTTTAAGCCTCTTAGATATATGTTTGAAACAAAATTACCTATAGTTCAATAATTGCTTCTTTAGTCATTAAAACGGTTTAGCAATAGCTAATTATGTATGTCCATTACTCGTAGAAATTTTTCTGGATATTTCAGAAAATAAAATTATCCTCTTCTTAATGAATAATAATAATAATAAATTAATAAAAATCAACAGATATTGGGCAAATCAAAAAAAGTTGTTTCATTGACGAAACATTACAAAAAATAATCAGCTATACTATAATATTTGTCTGCAGGAATCCCTAGGTGGTATATTATATATTAATCGTAATATTCTTTTTCGCAATAGAAAAATCCTAATATATGGTGCACATTTTCTCCAAATAGTAACATTATATGACATATGAAAGTACGCAAGTGCATAATAAAATTCCAATAAATTAGATATTTTCACCGTTCCCTTTAATTTTAAAATTGCGTAGTATGTTTTGTTCAGTTTATTGCCAACAAAATTTGTATGCTTAACCCACGAGAGTTGTAAGTCAACATTAGAATCAAACTATTTTTATCGCACTAGTTCTTTACTTCATCTACTATTTGTTATATTAATCTGTCAAATACGTATCCGCAGCAAAATTAATTAATTTTCCGCAAGTGGTATATTTGTTTATATCGTTGATGTACAATAAAAATATTAGAGGGCCCAAAACTGATCCTTGTGTTAGCCCGGTGTTCATATTTTCGATTCATTAGAAAAGACAATATTTCAACGTATTTCTAATTTATGTAATTTTTTCTCCACAAATTTTGCTTTAATCGTATAGAATGCGCGGGACAAATAAAAAAGTAACAATTCTACATAATGTAACTCCTTGTTGACAAGATCTATCAATTGGTAGGTAGACGTCTCCTTGAAAAATAATGCCTAATTGCATGTTGAGTTGTCGACAATAGGAATTGGAACTGGTAAAGGAAATAATATAAACGGCCACAATATTTTAAATTATTTTTGATATCAAACTTATTAAGAAAGCTGTTTGGTAGTTTTCCTTGAGGGTTCTGTCTTCTTTCTTGAAGATGGGTATCACTACTGCGGTTTTTAAAACTGTTGGGAAAATTCCTCCTTCAATTAAGTAATTTTTCAAATAGGTTAACGGTTCCACTAACTCATTTGATACAAATTTAACAAACGATATTGATAGTACATCATGGCCCGTACTCTCTTTATTTTCTAAAGTGAAAATTGTAGTTGAATTTCTTTTGCATCAACTGGCAAATGTTTGTTTGTATTTGGTGAGATATGTAGACAATATCTTGGTTTGCTTCCAAGGTACAACCAGGCGTCATTTTTAGCCTACCTTAATACACTACATAACAATATAAAATTTAGATTTGAAATTGATGTTCACATATTAATTTGTTAATTCTCCATTTCTCATAAAGACAATTGTATCCAAACCCAAAAAGGTGGTTTGCCGTTTGCTCGTCTTTGTAGGGAAAAATTATGATGCCTAGGTGTCGAGTTTATAAAAACACATGTCATCTACCTGATGAAGCCACTGCATGGCGAAACAATTATTGCAGTGTTCCGACATTAAAAACTGTAATAATTCTCAACCAGAGCGTTTTATTTACTACCTATATAATGGAATTTTACCAAGTAACAACCTCCTCAATTCGATATTATAATTACGTAAATTATTAACGGAAGTTTAGTGTTTTATATGAAAATTTAGTTAATAAAAAATTGATTGTCAAGTAAGGTATAACTTTTGTGATAAGAAATCTCATTAAACTTCTAAGATTTATTGTTATTCAAAATAAATTAATTTTTGAGATATTCAGTGAAACACATAATTCACATCAATTTAAAAATCTTTCTAATAATTAAATCATCAGTTATGCTATTTATCTAAGGAAATTAATATCTAAGAATTGCTTTTTTACTAGCCACTACACTTTTGTTAAATTTTGGGTGAAATTTTGACATAATTGTCGGTACGTCACCAAGGATATAATAATTAATTCTTTAAATTGGTTGTGGATGGTGTTACTAAAATCTGGCTCTTTGCATAACTTTAAACTAGTCAGCGAGTTTTAGTTCACATAAAATTGGTAACTAAGTAACATCACATTTTTTTAAATAATTCTTTCAGTAAATGTTTTTGTCTTTATGAAGCAATTACAATTAGCAATATTTGCACTATTGTGTTGAAGTCATATATACTGCATATCAATATCATTTAGTTCAGTACAAAATAATCAATATATTACGCTATCAAATATCATTCACATTATTATGAATAATCTGAAAGAATCAAAGTTCGATTGCACCACCAGATCATTAGGCATACCACACAGGGTGTATGAATTACTCTTGGATCTTTCTCATCTCAACTACAACAAATTTATTTATTAACATAACCTCCAATGTTCTTTGTCAGAGAAAATGTGATTTTTGAGAAAACTCATTTGTTTGTTGTTTAATTGTTTAATTTAACTGACAAATTCACTATGTTTTGAATGATCCAACAGCTTTAGTGATTTAAACCTTATACACGCGTTGTAAATTCGCTCAGTTCAAATTGTTTTGACAGTCGACTAATGGACGATTCAGAATCAACAGCGACAATAATTAAAAAAATTACGCCACCTATATTTTAAATGGATATTTCTGCTACATATTCGTGTAATTTTATACGGTCAATAATTTATCATTGAAAAGAATTACGTTAGACACAAAGAATAATTATTTTCAAGATTATTTAGTACATGAAATAAAAACATAATTTTTGATTTCATGTACTAAATGAAACTCGTGAGTAATCAATTATCTTTATTGATTAAGTAATTTTTTAGCTAATAGTAAGATGTATTTCTAAAATGTAGTCAATGCGATTCTAGATGCATCAATTTGTTACTAATGTATAATCAGTTTTATATTAGAAGACCAATAGAGACGTTGTAACTTATTATTCTTCTGATATATGGATTGGGTCTCAAAATAAAAATTTCTGCTTGTTTTGGCCTTCGCTGTGTTATGGAAATTTAGAAACATTTTATAATAACCTATGTCAAATAATTGTACATTTTTTATGGATAATATATAGTTTTTAGTAGGAGTATATGTAAGTAAAAGTGGCATATTTAGAATTCTGCCCTATTAAACTATGATCTGTTTTTCTGTATAGGGCTATATATTTTATGTACGATTTAGAAAAATATTGTCTTAAGCTTTGCAAGTGAAACTTGTAGGTTTCTGTTCCACATTAATCATTTTATTTTCGATGAACATGGTTTTTGTTGCCTTCGTTTCAAACATTTAATTTATAAATGAAGCAACAGAGAGGACCTCGACAAAAAAGCAACAAAAACCAATATTCTTGGCAATCGAGGGTATCCAAACAAATATTCAACATTGAGTGTCCGCCAACTACCCCGCTTCTAAACAGCAACACCTTCCACAATTGGATCACATCATAAGCACAGTGATGGCCCTCATCATTCCAAGCCTCATAAAGGTTATGGATGGATTCCATTTAAGTCATAGGGGAAACGCACCCTTCATAATATAATATTAAAAACGCCACAAGAAATTAAGGATTATTAAACTGTGTGCCAATTACTTTATAATACTAAGACAGTCAGTATGTATTTCAGCATGGAGTTGACCTGTCGCCTGAAGAAGACATTCTGTAGAAAGGCAATGTTCATATCCAAGGAAATTATTTGTTAAATTAGATGACAGCTAAAAAAATAGAGATATCCATAAAACTAGTTCAATCAAGTAGTTGAGCACTCTGAAAACATTTAATATAATTATGTGTAAATGCATAAGATACTTCAATTTGTACTTTTTTCAAATGCTTTATTACTCTTCCGTATTATTTTCAGTTCGTATCTAGAGCCTCTATAATATCAATGGATTTAAGAATCATGAACGTATAAATAAGCTAGAAATATCATGCTATTACGTGAAGATTTATTAATAAGTAAAAAAACGCCTTTCGTTGGTTTAATGAAATTATTTTAATTATTTAAAAAGTGTGAAATACTTTAAAATGGATTCCTTCATTTTATTTTTAGATTTATTAAACTACTTTTTTTATAAATAGAAAATATTCATATTACTGATTTATCATAATTAAACTAGAAACCCATTATGTAAAATAAGTTAGTTTTAATTCATAATACTAAAATAAAATATCTAACAAACTTTCTATTTTGTATTTATTATTGAATAACTATTTATTTATTTAAAATAATGATGTTGAATTGAATTGCGGGTTGGGGTGGTAAGTAATCGAGTAAAATTAGCTTAATATACTAGGCTATTCAGCCAGCACCGATTGTTTGTAATATTTTCAAATTATATTTGAAATGAATGAAAGATTACAACATCCATGCTCGAGCTCGGATTCAAACGGGGCCGGCTATTTTGCATATTGAAACTTATAAGTTTTCTTTTCAGAATATATTGCATTTAAAATAAATTGATGCCATTAATAACCAATCTCAATAATTCTAAGTACATTTATATGGTGCATAAAGAAAAATCATATGATTAATATGATTTCCGATGAATGTCATTAACACATTTTTAAATATGTTTATGTAAAGTGAATTATTATACTATTATTACTTGACATAATTTAATAAATATCTTGGTTTGGTTAGTTTGTTATGTTTTCTTATAACACACAAACCTTTTAGCAAAATTCTATGGGCTACAAATATAATTGACAGGAAACAATAATTTAAGTCAAGGAAATAAAGAACGTGCGGCTTTGAATTGATGAATTTGTAGAACGAAAAATTTGCGTTGGTTAACATTATGATAAAGTATTTCCTGGCATTCCAATGCCTTACGATTTATTCAACCTTATTACATTCCTGTCAAATTATTAGAAACAATTCCAGTCTACATCACGATCATTTATGGGGATAATCATTCCGCTAACGGAATATAAAGAAAATCCACAGATGCAATATTCTATTTAGATTAGTTCCGATTCCGGCGGAGCGGATAATCTCTCGTGCATTCTTCTAACTGTAAAGAAAATGCAAGTAGGTGACCATCAGAGCATCCGCTTTGTATCCATCATAGTCTGATAAATGATTGATAAATACGCCGAGAATTAATAATATTTCAGAGTGACACTAATTATCCGGCATTAGCATTAATTAATACGAGAGATACTCACTTCGTCTAGAAACTGATTACTGATTTTATTGCTGTCCTTCATTCAACACCAAACATCCGGTCGAGTTATTTTATTCGGTACGAGCAGGTAATAATTACTCGGGCGCTGCCTTAATTTGATCATCGCAGATTATGGTTAAAAATAAACGGAATAAGGAGCCTGAAGAAGTGCAGTATCTAAGAAATTAATCTGTTGAATTTATACATATCGTTAAGGTTAGATGTAAACAGTAAATAAATTAAAGGAATGATTTCACTTCAATGATTTATATTTACATATTAAAAAGAATATAAATAAGAAAGACAGGCTTTCACTTTTAAGTTAATGATTTACTCAATTTTAGAATTGGACTACTTAGTGATTGGAATGGTAATAAGTATAGTCAAACGTACACCAGAAGAGTTAGCATAAACTGTCCTAAAGTTAAATAACAATATAAAAATTTGTTTTAAAATAGCTGGCATTTTTGGTATTTTTAATTAAATACATTGATTAATTAATGGTTCAAATAATAATGAAAATGAAAAATCAACTTTCGTTACCCATCTGCGTAATAATAAACTTAATTTTGACAAATATGTAATCGAGGTAATTCATTTCTCCGAAAAAGGCTTAAAGATTGGTTTACTTCAGTACCTCGAAATTTTCAAAATTAAACGTAATCCATAAAATCTATCCATTAACGTTGAAACTGATCTAATACATATCCCTTTGTTTAACGCCGTCTGATATCCTATAAATTGTACATCAATTTGAAGAATATCTACTTTGAGAATGACAAGCTCAAGTGTTGATAATTTAGAAAATTTAAAGTCAAAAATTCAAAATTTATTCTGTTTAAGGGATATCACAAAGGTTATACTGTTCCAAAAATAAATCCACCCACCTAAATTAACTAGATATTGAAAAAAAGATGTCAATTAGAAATTTGATCAAATTGCCAAATAAATATTAAAAAAAACTTTTTAGATCGAACAACTAAAAATTAATTTCTTTTGCCGTTGAAGTTAATTATCTTTTCACAAGCATTTCTATTAACCATACTAGTTGATTCCTACAAATACATTAATAAAAATCAAATCTTCACCGAACAAATAACTAAATGTAAAGAATTAAAATTATGTGTAGCTTAGAAGATACATTTAAGTGTAAACGCATATTCTAATGCATTTAAAAATCTGGCTCTGAACCTTAGACTTCAAAACATGCACTTTCAAATTCTGCCCACCATTCGTTATCATTTTCTACTTTCGTTTTAAGATAATAAGTTTTATTTTTAAGAGAATTAAAATGTTCTTAAACATATTGGAACTGCCTTACATAATCGTTATTACGTGTATATAATTAGCAAGTTTTCGCTTTTACAACTTTTAAGCTAAGAAATAAATCGCGTTCAAAAGAATATTGAATATTGTTTGAAAGTTGTATATAGATGTTGTAAATGGAAATGATAAAGAAACTATTGGCAACGTAAGTATATTTTTGGAATTTAGCGGAAAAGTCTAGCCGATTTACTTTAACATATACGAAGAATAAGTAATTGTGTAGGCTTTCACTTCGCGATACATTTTGACAATTCAAGATAAACAAAACAATGAATTTTGTTGGTCGAAACTATAGTTATATGTCTAAATAATAAAGTGATACGAATAAAGTTAATTGTTTTATTTACTTTGAATATACTGAAAGATTATTTACGTAATAGTTTGGGTTATAAATACATAAATCTAGTTCATTGAAGTTTTCATTCGGATCATAACAAGTAACCCTTTCCTGAGGGTGTTTGATGCTGTTTTTTGGTATGTTTGGAAAATCGCAGATTACGGTACGAAAACTCCCATTAAATTTTTAATAACTAGTATAAAAAATATGAGCACGTGCGTAAAAAAACACAGCCAGAAGGTGTAATATATGTAAAGTCGTAAAAAAAATACGTACGTAAATTTATTAATACAATTTTATAATAAAACATAAAATTATTTAATTAGATTATATATGCTGTATAATAAATTATTTAATAAAAACGTATTTAATTTCTTTTAGAAAGCTATAGACGTAATTGTGATTCTAACGTCTAGATCTATTTCCTGGTACTTCAATTTCGCTCTAAACAGCTCGGTAGTTAAGTATGATATTTGTTGAAAATATTAAGTTACTGTTTTATTATCAACAACAACTACCATGTCATCAACAAGAATACATCATCAACATATACCAACCATCTTAGAGACACAGGACACGCATTCAACGAGAATTTTAAAATATTACATACATGCAACAAGGGCAAGAAGTTGAACCTACTCGAACAATTGAAATAAATAAATTTAAAAAACGCGGCACTCTACTCAACGACCAATTAAAAGTTACCAATTCCCCACTAATCAACATATGGCGTCTTCTTTGACAGTATCCTCCTAACGCTTTCTTGGTGTTCCAATTGGACTTTTGCTTTCCATCTTGCAACTCAGCGTCCTGTTGAAGCCCCATTGAGGTCTATGTAGGTTCATAATTTCTGATAGAGGGTGTTCTTTAAAGATGGTGTTCAACTCTTGATTTTTTCGGATTCTGATCTCTAAATCATAAATTTAATCCAACACTCAACGAATACCAAACGGCCTTTAATTTAAATTTAAAATGTACCTTCTTAAATCACTTATGGGAAAACAACATTCTCTATTTAGTAGTCTTAACTTAACAAAAAAAAAAACAAAAATTGATTTACTAAAAGACCTGGAAATAAATAATGTTAAAACGAATCCAGGAATTTTTCTTATAAAATAATCATATAATGAATAGGTTCTAGGTATCTGTCATTGTTTAAAGTAATATATCATCAAGACATACCACGAAGTTATCGAATCCAGCATTTGTTTGCACATCATATTAGTTTTGGAGTTGATTGAAAATATGTTTCGTGGTCAGCGGTTACTTATTATAGGAGACTTTAATATTCCCGAGTACTACAATGGTAATATCACTAACTCTTTGGATACGTTACATGCTTTTCTGAATTGTAATGATCTGACGCAGCACAAATATATCTTAAATGACAATGGAAGAATTCTAGATCTTGTAATTTCTTCATCTAATATAATAGAGCAAGTAGAACGTTGTGGGTTCCCATTAGTTAAAGAAGATTCTCATCATCCAACGTTTAGCATCAGCATTAATACTACCTGCACAGATGACCAAATTAATTTTTAACAAACATGCTTCAAATACAATTTTAAAGTTGTTGGGAAGATCTATACATGTATTCAAATGTAAATATCGTGACATATTATACAAAACATTGTACCACATGTTTGATAAGCATGTACCCAGATCCTACGTAAGATCTAAAACATTTAAAAAATCTCCTTGGTTTAACCGCTCTATTGAAATCAAATTTGCTAAGAAGGATAAGGTTCGCAAAAAGTATTTTAACTCGAGAGCTGATTGTGATAAAGATGTATATCAAGACCTACATAGATCTTGCAAAAAAGATTCTTCTTCTGTTCATTCAATTATGTTTGTCATATAGAGCAGCGGTTGCCAAAGTGGTGGTCCGCGGACCACTAGTGGTCCGCGAGAAAATTTCGCTGGTCCGCAGAAAAATGTGGAATATACTTACTCATCATGTTAAGTTATGTTTTAAGATGCATTAAAACATGATTAAATTCATAACAATACGTGGCAAGTTATAAAAACTTCTGTCGTATACTGTACACGCGGCCATTGGACGAGCGGTCTTCCATCTCTGTCGCGCAGAATCTTACTCTTTCTGTGCGTAGAATAACGCCGCGGGAAATAAGTCGTACTGCTGCTGAATGTTTC
The DNA here is from genome assembly GCA_963969525.1 of Ontholestes murinus. Taxonomy (NCBI): domain Eukaryota; kingdom Metazoa; phylum Arthropoda; class Insecta; order Coleoptera; family Staphylinidae; genus Ontholestes; species Ontholestes murinus. Next base: position 29,004,358 of record OZ018395.1, on the reverse strand, counting down.
AAGTTTTTTAATGTGAGATCAATAAATCAGACCCTCCACAGTCATCATCAGCCACCATTAGGAAAAACGTTGGAACGGGAGGTGGAGAGAAGAAAAAACACAAAGTATCAAGAAAATATCATTCCTACTACTTAAAATTTGGATTCATTGAAGAACCAGACAGTGAGCTGGATCCACGGCCTCTCTGTGTTGTATGTTCTGAAAGCCTATCTAACGATGCATTAAAACCTTCAAAACTTAAAAGACACTTGAATTCAAAACACCCGGATTTAGCAAAAAAACCGCTAGAATATTTTAAAAGAATGCATGAAAATATGCAAAAGCAAGTTATTGCTTTAGGAAAAATGACCATGGAAGATAAATCATTACTAAAGGCTTCCTATCTCATAGCAAATCAGAACGCGAAATGCAAAAAGCCGTACACGATTGGAGAAGAATTAATTAAGCCATGCATGTTAAAAGCCTGTGAACAGATTTTGGGAATGCAGGCTGTTCAGAAATTGAAAGTAATTCCTATGTCTAATAATACTATCAAGCGCAGAATCGAAGATATGGCCGAAGACATTGAAAATCAGATAATAAAAATGGTGAAAAATTCATCATTTTATTCAATACAACTTGACGAATCTACGGACATTACAAACAAAGCACTTCTTCTTTGTTTTGTGAGGGTTGAGTGTGAAGGAGAGTTACATGAAGAACTACTTTGTTCGCTTAATTTGCCGGGTAGAACAACCAGCTCTGAGATATTTGAAGCACTTAATAGTTATTTCCGGGAACATGAAATTGATTGGAAAAAATGTATTGGAATCTGCACAGATGGTGCCGCAAATATGACTGGACATCTTTCAGGAATTGTTGTAAAGGTGAAGAATGTTGGTCACCCAGACATTTTATCTACACACTGCATTATACATCGAGAACAACTTGCAGCGAAAAAAATGTCCCCAGAACTACACGAAGTATTATCAAATGTCATTGAAATTATAAAGGAAATTCGACACAAAGCACTCAATTCTCGAATATTTGAGGCACTTTGCGAAGAAATGGGTTCCGAGTATACTCATGTTCTTCGTCATGCTGAGGTGAGATGGCTGTCGAGGGGCAAAATATTGACCCGACTATTCGCCTTGCGGGAAGAAGTCAAATTATTTTTCCAGCAGCAAAATAATCCGAAATTGCAAAAATGCTTGTCCGACAATGAATGGCTAGCAAAGCTTGCATACCTGACAGATATTTTTTCCCTGTTAAATGAACTAAACATATCTTTGCAAGGACAACTTAAGGACGTGTTCACACTACGAAGTAAAATGGATGCGTTTCAAAAGAAAATATTACTGTGGCAAACGCGGTTGGTTGAAGATGATCTGCAAATGTGTTCTAATTTTGATGAATACATGAAGGAGAATGATGTTAACCAGCAAGTGGTAACCCTAGTAAAAAAGCACTTGGAATCACTTACAGAACCTTTTGCTCGTTATTACCCAAAGAATGAAGATCCCAGACATGGTAATATGTGGATAATAGATCCGTTTGTAGCGAACATTCAGGATAGTAAGTTAAGCATGCATCTAAAAGAAAGCCTCATCGACCTATCGTCCGACGAAACTCTCAAATTTAAATTTCATTCATCCTTATCAAGACCTCAGTTTTGGCTTTCCATAAAAAGTGAATACCCTTTGCTTAGTGAACAGGCGATGAAAATTCTGATTCAATTCTCCATAACTTATTTATGTGAAAAGGCCTTTTCATCTGTCACAGTCATCAAAACACGGTACCGATCTCGGCTTGAAATAAATGCAGTTCTCCGTCTTGCAGTAACAACATTGGATCCAAATATCCATAATCTTATTTCAAGTAAGCAGGAACATCCATCACACTAGGAATGTATAACGCTAAAAGTTTGATATATTTAAACCATCTTTTAATTGTTTTGTTTGTACAATTTTTGTTTATTTTGTTTATTTTATTATGGTTTATTAATAAAGCTTTCATAACTTGGTTACTATTAATAGTTTCATTTTATTAACTAGGTACATTTTATGTGTTCTTTGATCACAATTTTTTTTTTATAAATATATTTAACACTTAAAAAATCCTATTAGTGGTCCGCGGGATTTAAATTATGAATTAACTGGTCCGTGAGGTCAAAAAGTTTGGCGACCGCTGATATAGAGGATAATCTTCGTACCTCCCCACAACTTCTCTGGACATATGTAAACCAAAAAAAGGTCTTATCTCGTATTCCCTGTGTAATGACACTCGGTGATACTGAATTGTCTAATTGCATCGACATAGTTAATGGATTTGCGAATCACTTCAGTAGGTCGTCAAGTGAAAAAAACAACTTATTTTACTCATCTTGCCGATTTTAAATTCAATGTATCTGATGTAAAAAAGAGCTTCGTGGTCTAAAACCTACATTAATTATGGGTATTGATTTAGTTCACAGCTTAATATTGAAAGATGCAGCCGATGTTCTGAGTGAACCATTATATTTTATATTGAACCTCATATTAAGTAGCGGAATATTTCCTAATATTTGGAAGCTGGCCCTTATTTGTCCGGTATTCAAAAATGGTGTGAAAATAGCAATTGAAAATTATCGATCTATTTCCATATTGAGCAATATGTCTAAGGTATTCGAATCTCTTCCTAACAGCTATATATACAGCAATTTCAGTGCCACTCTTCATGAAGATCAACATGGATTCGTAAGAATGCGTTCTACAACATCCAAACCAATTAATATCACCCAAATTATATCTGAAGCTATGGATACTGATCAGCTGGTTGATGTTATCTACATTGATTTAGTTAAGGCCTTCGATAAGCTAGACCATGAATTGTTAATATCGCGGATTTAGGATTGTGATTTGAGTGCTAACGTTATAAATGTGATTCGCTCCTATTTACAGAACCGGTACCAAATTGTTGAAATTGACGGCATTCAATCTAATATGTACTTAGCTACTAGTGGTGTACCCCAAGGTTCTAATTTGGGGACTCTTCTATTCTTATTATTTTTTAATAGCATATGCTCCGAAATTAAATGTAAAACTTTATTATAGGCAGATGATTTGAAAATTTTAAATATTATTACCACTGACGCTGAATGTATAGATTTGGAACAAACAAAGCCTAGATGACATGGTAAAGTGGTGTTATATGAACAAATTGAATATTAGTATTGGTAAATGTTCAGTAACATCCTATATACGAAAGCTTAATGTATTAAAATATGATTATGTAATTGATAATATAACAGTCGCTAGATTTGACGAAATTAATTATTTGGGTATTACATTTGATAATAAACTCACATATAATACGCATATAGCAAAACTTTCTGCAGAGTGTTATAGACTTTTAGGTTTCATAATTCGCAAATGTAAATCTTTCAATAATATTGATGTTCTTGTAAAATTATTTGATACATTTGTGCTGAGCAAGTTATGTTATTTTTCGGTGGTATGGCCACCTTGTTATTATAAATATATTAATTTTCTTGAAAATGTTCAAAAGAGATTTTTGAGATACATTTATTTTATTAAACATATGTATAGTTTTAATATTCCATATCAGGATCTTCTGAAAGAATTCTTTTTTAATCTTTGCATTTAAGACGTACATTAATTGACTTATGTTTCTTATATAAGTTAATTCATAATAAAGTTGAAAAGTTTATTAGAAAAACTAAATTTTAATGTACCTAGATTCACGTCGCGGCATGCAAAAACTTTATCTTATCGTACACCGAACACTAACCAGTGCTTTAACTCTCCTCTTTATCGTTTTTCACGTCTATACAATCAGTTTAATCTCCTAATTGACTTATATTCTCCATCATTTACTGCCTTTAAATCATCTGTTGTTGCTTGTCTTATGATTTAATCGTTATATTTTTATTTTAGTCCCTTTTATGAACAAAAAATCTGAAACAGATGTAAGTAATAATTTAATTAACGAGATTCTAAATAATAACAATAAAATTATAATATAATAATAAACCGTACTTAGTAGGTATCTGTATAGTTTATTATCCCTTGTCCAAAAACAGACTTAACAAATATCTAACTACATCTGTAATATCATAAATATTTAATTTCTCAAGTAAATCAATCTTTACTCAACTAAATGTACAAATTTATATATAATGAATTTTAATAAAGCATATGTTGTAGCTTAGTATAAATTATAAAGCTGATTTTTCAAAATGTAATTTATGTATATAAATTTTAATTAATAAAGAGAATGGTTGCGACGTGGTAATCCATTGAATTGAAAAAAAATGTTTCGAGGTTTACTTGATAATGACGATAAAACTCGAGTCGTGCTGTGTTGTTTAGATTTATATAATTGTGCCTATAGGTAATATAATATTTTTACAATAATTATTTGTGGTTAAAATATATTTAATTTTTTAATACAGTGTTAGTTTTAATTGTTCATCTTTCTATAGAAAATGATACTGCAAAGTGACATTTTATTTGAAATTAGGATGCAAGAGTTTCATTTTACAAGAATGATACTACAATCAGACTTAGAAAAAAAAGATATAAAATTTTGGTACAGATACGTCGATGACATTCTGGTCTGTTGTGACAGCACAGAGAGACAAATAGAAACCTTTTTTTAATTTCATTAACTCTCTACCCAAAAATTCAATTTATTGTCGAAATAGAACCTAATAATAAAATAAATTTCCTAGATTTACAAATATTTGTTATTTGTTGCCAGCAACAAATTCAAATTCAACATTTATCGGAAATTATTCTATACAGACTCCCTCATACCATCAAATTCCGTACACCCCCTACAATATAAACATGCCGCAATCAGTTAAATGGTTTATAGAACTCTATCTTTACCCTTATCTGCAGAAGCATTCAATTGAGAAATCAAAATCATAACACGACTAGCCATAAATAATAAATGCCATGAAAACATAATTAATAATACAATAAATCAAAAACAAAAACAAAAACAACAATTGAAGACATTGCTATACTATGAGATCGCTGAAAAATAAACTATAAGCATGTAACACTAACATATTTCGGCACTCTACGTTAAAAAATTAAAAAGCTGCTAGAAAAACACAATATTAAAGTTAGTTTCCAAACCACCAGCAAACATATTAATTTAATTTTAATGCCAAACAAAAACCAGACACAATAAAAGATCTGGGGTGTATAAATTAAAATGTGGCTCTTGCCCATGCTTATATATCGATCAGTCTGGCAACATCAACATCCGACTAAGAGAATATATGAGTTCATATAATCGTAATAAAAACAAATTCAACGTTTGTAAACTACCTCATAGAGAATAATCATACACTGAACATTAATCCCCAAGAAATTCTTCATTTCTGCGACAAAGGGCCTAAGCTGGATCTACTCGAATCACTGAAAATACACAAAGCCCACCGTAATCTGGAAAACCCTCTAATCAATGACCAGACGAAGACAATATACTCATCCATCTTTAACGCCATAATAGCAGAAACGGTAATTGTATGTAATCTATGTTTCCTGCTTGTTATAAATAACGCCTAAGTGAAAATTTGTAATTTAATTGTAGTTTAAAAATGACCATGTAATGGTTGAAACCGGTCACTAATATTACAAATCTTTGTGATAACAACAAAGTGAATTTCATTTATGGTTCTAATTTTCAAAAATGTATTACAAAGTAATGGCTTCAAGCATCAACTCTATCTAAACCTTTATTTTCTACTGTTCATATATTTCTGTGTATATTTTTATAAATATCTAAACTAGATGATTTAGTTATAGAACTTACGTATATTTTGTTAGTGATGAAAGTATAGAGTTTATATTTTGAAAAACAAACGTTTAATTTTCATGTGAGGATTACAATTCGAGGGATTGTGGGTAGGAAAGTAGTACCCGTTGGCACCGTGCGGAGTACTGGCGAGTAGAGTAGGCGCAGGATGTGTTTTAACATGTTTGGTCATATACTTTTTGTGTGCAAAGTTGCCTCTCTCTGGTATTGAATGTGAAAAGAAAAACGGAGCCCGTTGTGATTAGATTTCCCAAGAAACTGTGTCATATCCATGGTCAATTGAAGGATGAGTATAGATAAGTCTTCTATTCGGAGCTGGTATCATAATTTCAACTTAGGAATAAAGAACACCCATGATGGGCGTTTGGGATAGCCGCCAATCATTATGATATTAGGTATTTAAACACACTGGCGGTGGAAGAATATAAAACTGGGATACAAAAACGAGATAACTATGCAGAAAAGTAGTTTAAGATATGTTATGTTCTTTACAAATAAAATTTTAATACATGTTAATATATATATTAGATTTTTTAATATTTCCAAGTGGGTACTACTATCATTCCGGCCCTCGAATGTTCAATATTTTACGTATTTCTGCTTAGCTAATCAAGTACTTTAAATAAAACTGCAAATAGTTTCCATAAACAATAAATCAAGAAGCATTTAAAAATTACCTGACATATATAAATTTAAAAAATGCAAGAAGCTCTTTTAAAAATTAATATTTAGAAAATGTATATTAATTTAAAATATAAAAATAAACGTAGAATACTTAGTAGATAGATACTTTGAATATGTCCACAAAATCAAAATTAAATTTTTCAATTAGATACGAATTTACAAAAGAAATAATAATCCATCGACGGTATCATGGTCTTAATGAGGAAACATGCTTACTATCTATGCAACTTTTTAAACAACACATTTTCTTTGTTCATTTCTTCTTACTAATTTAAAGAGTTCTTAAATCATATTTGTATATATTTAATGTGTATGTATATAATTAATTAGAGACGTTCTCTAAGGGTATGTACGATAAAGATAAAATATAATACCTGGAAAAATAACAGATTTTTACCGAATACCTTCAAAAACATTGGTTAACGAATAAGAAATTAGTTACATGAAATCAAGCTTTAAAAACTTTTAAAAGTACCAGGATCAAATTGCATTTTTCTTGCACTGCTGCAGCAGGGGCTAGATTTAATAGCCCCTTACCTGCAGGCATTTTATAAAGCTCGCTTTACGGTAGGATATATTCCAATAGAATAACAAGGTGCTAGGTAAGGTAATATTTATTTCAAAGCGGACAGAAGGCCACCCGATGAGACCAAATCCTACTCACCCAATTAGCCTAACCTTATTTCTACAAAAAATCATGAAGTAAATTATAGACAACGATATAAGACCAGTTCTCACATCAAGCATTGAAGTTTCACTGCAATACAAGCAGATTACATTAGGTAGTTTCATGAATACTGAACATGCGTGCAACAACACAACCTTCAAAACCATGGAAAAATGGGTACTCGATGACTGTAAGATCGTAGATATATGGAGTGAATCGGAAACAGTAATCAGAGCAAAAGAGTGTCCACAAAGCAGAGTTCTATCGCCCCTGATATGGTTATGCCGATGACATATCAATTGTCAAAAAGAGTAAATATGATATCATTATATTCCCAGCCCAAGACGTCTTCAATACTACAGTCATATGGCGTTTGGGAGAAGGCTTCAAAGACATCTTGAGAAAACTATGGTTGTACCTTCCACTAATCGTGAGAAACTGAATATCGGAGCTCCTCCTCAGGTGAAATATTTATCATAGATTTATTACTAGATAGGAAACTTAATTGGCACGCACACCTTGCAAAAACAATCTGAAAAGCTCCAGCGAAACTATGGATATACCACAGACTTTTCGGCAGATCATGGGGACTGAAATCCAAAATGATACATTGGCTGTACATTATTGTAGTAAGACCCATTATTACATACTTAGTAGCATGGTGGGTCAAGACCAAATAAGCAACGACACAAAAGAAGCTTCAAATCCTTCAGAGAATGGCCTGCCTTGGCATCACAGAACTATGTACATCATCCTTTCTGTAGTAATGAAAGCTTTACCGGACCTACCTACCCTGCATGAACATTTCAGAAAATACGGTCTTAGAAATGCTATGTGATCGAACTGACATAGGGCAGGACACAGATTCGGACACTCAGAAATTCTGAACCTGATAAACCAGAATTTCTACAAACACCGTCAGACGTAATGCCGACCAAACTTGATTTAGAATCGCAATTTGAAGTAATTATCAACAGTCGCCAAAATAATCTGAATCGAATTAAAAAAAAAACTGCAACATAACTTTATAATCTGGTCTACAGGTCATAAGTTCCTTTTGGACAAGGCACATCAGTCCTACAGGCTTAACACGTTAACGCCGGCGGGTACCACCGGTGGTACACGAATTTTTACGCTTTTGTCCTTTTAAATGAATAATTGTAGGGTACAAAAACGCCGGCGTCAACGTGTTAAATAATAGCCTTTCAAAGTTGAGCTCAAGTTTGTACGAAAAAGGTACACATCTGTCTGATCTCAGACAGACAGGACATATTTAACAGGAGCATTATATTACTTACAAAAGTATATGAAAGTGCCACATTTGAGACTAAAATTATTTTAAAAAGTAATAAAAATATCAGTATTAACACGGTACTCATAAAGATGAATTATTTCTCAGGCTTATAAACATGTCATTATTGACTCAAGACATAAAAATTTAGTTTTTGAGTTATTTCAAATAGTATACTTATAAAAATGACGTTTTTCAGCGGATTTGATAAAATGTATAAACAAACTAGTGTTTGAAAGTCTAATTAAAAAGATGTCACATTTCACAGTAAATGTATAAAAATCTCTTATTTATAAACATGAAATATACTTATGAAAAAAACATGTTTGACAGTAGACGTTTAAAATGTCATTTTTGACTGTAGATCATTTGGCAGTAATTTATAAAAAATTATATTTTTCCGTAGTATTCTTTTGAAATTGTAAAACTTCTTATAACTACAAACAGGTTCTGAACCAATTGCTCAAGGGTAACAAACTCACTTTAATGTGGGTACCCGGCTACGCAAGTGTAATAGGCAACGAATATGCTGATATATTTGCTAGGAAAGGAGCTGCGACTACCATGATCGGACCAAAGCCTATTTGTGGGCTATCGAAAGTACTTAGGAAGGGAGTGGGAAAATAGTGCAGAACCGGGTACTGGATAAAAATACTAGGTCAAAGGCAATCCAAAATGTTTATTGATCTCTCACTAATCAGAGCTAAATATTTCTTGCGATTCACTAAAAGCAATATAAGACTGGTCACGGGTCTCCTTAAAGAATAATTTCCAGTGAAGGTACCATCTTCACAAGATAAATAAAGTGCTCAATACCACTTCTACAGTATGTGGATTGATAGAAGAAACGGCCGAGTACATCATATGCATGTGTGTAGCACTGGCTACCACTAGTATATCCCTAACTGAAAAAATGACAAATCTGGGCATGACCTCCTGGGAAGTTGCAGAAAATCTAACCAGTTGCTGTAGTGTAAGGCGACCATGTCTAATCTAACCTAACCTAACTATAGAAATGACAGATTTGGGCATGGCTTCCTGGGAAGTTTCGAAAAATCTAAGCAGTTACTGTGCTCTAAGGCTGTCTATAGACAAACGACCCTATCTAATCGAATCTAATCTAAGAAGCAGTTTGTTTAATTTGTGTGTAAGTATGTATAATGAAGCCTCCGTCGTTCACGAGGCTACTTATTTGTTCAAACATTGCTTATCTGGCATCTTCTAGAGATTATTTCCCTAACTTTGTAATAAAAAATATTTGCTATATCTTTTATTATTGAATTATGAAAGAATATTATACTAAATTATTCTTTTCTCTATCACTAATAGTTATGTATCAGTTTCTATCAACTTTAAATTTTATTAGAAAAAAATATTCCAATTCAATTATTATTGTTGTTGTTGTCACTGCTGACACTTCTGTATAATTGTTGATGGTGCATCCATTATATGAAGAAAATTTGGGGAAACGCATCAGATTATGGGTATCACTTTGATGGTATATCTATTTTTAAGGATAATTTAATATGTATATGTTCCTATTTATTCGTAGGTAGTCTCCAAACTTATGAATAACTCAACAAGCTGTTTTACAAGTAGAGTATTAATAATGTAACGACTTATTGACTTACACCTGCTTACCAACTATCTAAATATGAATTACTGGTTCGAATTGTGCAAATAGTCTTGTATAAAACCCGATATAAAGTCTGATATAATTATTTTTTGTTTGAGAGTTTTCCTCCTAAAAATGACAATCGGCAAATATTCAACTTAAATAATGTATGTTCGACGAATGTGATATGACCACGAATCAAAACCAAACGGTATACATATTGGTTGCAATTTCATGAGAAAATCATAATTACATGTCGTTAAATGATTGATTAGAAATGAAAATTACATTATAGATAGTATATAGGCTATCTCATTAAAAGTGAAGAAGTGATCGGTGTGTGCAGAATAAATTGCAGTGTGAAGTAGGGCAATAAGGTATGAGGTTCAGAGATCAATCTTGGAAAGGAAATTTTAAATTATATTTTCCATACTACCGTTATTTGTGGGTAGATTAAGTATTTGAATGCAGTTATGCATGCAACCGCCTAAGTGTATGTATATATTCAGCAGGTGGATCGTTCATCATTGTTAAACGTCGGCATTTTATACCAAAATAAATACGTTAATAGAATGTTTAAGTAGTAATTGTAATTTTATCTTATATCTATTTATTTTTATTTAGTAATATTTAATTTCTGCTCATTTGTGTGCGCTATTAATAGTTAAAGTATAATATATGTCGAAAAGTCATTCTTAATTTACTTAATTATTTGTTTGCATACGGAAAACAAAAAGTAATGGCTAGTATATATGAAAATTTAACTTGTTCTTTATACGCTAAAAAGTAATAATAGTATATGGCTTCATCCATCCAAAATGTTTGTATGTTTTTTATAATATTTTTGTATATCTGTATGTATTTTTTTGGATAAGAAGCTAAAGTATAATAAATAAAATAAAATAAATATAATATTTTTTTAGATGGGTTTAACTCTGAATAATATAATTACAAATTAATAATTTTATTGGTTTTAGTGTCTTTTCTTAAAGTGTATGGGCTTTATATATAAATTGTCCTGTAATTTACTAAAATGATAAATAAAATATTACAATATTTAACTGTATATTAATTAATATAAGTAATTATTACTTAATGCAATTAAAATATAAAAATAACCATATAATGTGCGTAATAGGGCCATTCAACTATAGGCTAATAAATTATGAGAAATTCCAACTGGTCATAAAACAGATAAATATATTTTAGTTTACGAAAATATAACGGGTAACAGAATAAATTACAATTAATTAAATTAATCTTGAGTAATACGCACATAATAATAAAGTATATAAATATTCACCCAGTTATACAAATATTTTAGTTACATGTAATTTAGGCAAAATTTAATGTAATTTTGTAAAAGTTTATTTTAGAAAATTTCTTTTAGGTATAGTTAAATGGTCGATTTCAAAAATGATTATAAAAACGATTTAGTGGGTCGTGCTCGCAACAATGTGCCATTAAGGTGTTACGCGTAATTGTAACACTAATTAAATAATTGCAGGGCAATTAGGCAAGCGACTTTTACTTACGGTGGGTGTTTATTTATGTTATATTTCACATCGAGGATAAAGTCGAGCACAAGATAACATTAATTAAGAAATCATCAAACGTAACGTGTAATTAAAAATGTATCAATGTGACATAATTTAGCAAAAGATTATGCTTTTGCTGCTTCTGTAAGAAGTCAGCTTTGATTCGTTTTTACTTTCCCTATATAGTATATATAGGGGAAGTATTGTTTAGTGATTTATTTTACTCATAGTGAAAATGATTACTAGCTAATTATTTTTAACTGTATCAATATTTAGAATATGCAATAGAATATATATCAAATGCAGGAGATGCCTGACCTTATAATAATAATAAAGTATGCATAAAATATATACCAAGCGACTATATTAGCACAAATTAACAAATTCAAAATCAATCGAATAAAATAAAAAGTACACAACTTGCGCCAAATAAATATTCAAACACACAAAAAGCAACATTAATAAACAAACTGCATATATTAATTAGCATGTAATTAGTACCAATAAATGGAAAATATGATAAACATATCCACACGTATATTTTTCCACAATCTGGTTTACAAGATTACGGCAAATGTTGACTAATGATATTGAATCATAAGTGCTGTTTATAGTGTTTTTCATATTGGAATTCATACATAAATTATTCACGTCTACTTTTACCAGATGCATATTGATAGAAGAAAGTAGTTTAAAGAAATCATTTAATTAAAACGTTTACCTGCACGGTAATAAAATTGACATTTAATAGCAGTTGGCTAGTCGTAGGCATAAATATTATATATTTAATTATAATTGACAAATACGAATCAACAAACAAATTGAAGTTAATTATATTTAAATCTCTCTTGGTATTGATATGTTCACGATTCATGAAATAAATTTGTATTATTTTTTTATTAATGCATGCTTTAAAATGTTCACACTTATAATTTCTATAATATTTTATACTATATAATGTAGTGGCTTATAATAAAAAGTTATATATAAAACTGAGGTTAAAATTAAATTAATAAAAATATTTTTTGTTTATATTATAAGAATTTAATCTTTACTTTCGTATTTATATAAAAAGAAATCATCATAAAGAAAAATAACAAAAATCCTACCTCATCATGGAATAAACACATAACTCAAACTGGAACTCCTGGTAAGCTTTAGTCACGCACCTTAACTCTACGAGTTGATACTTCTTATTTGACTCGATCATACTTCTGCGAAAATCACGTGCACTATTCTAATTCTATGCTCGATTGTTTCTTTGGCAAGTAACTGTCCTTAATTCGAGTGGTAATATTTGTGCGATTGTTCTTGGCATTCACGCCTACTAAACGACCAATTGTCTTTTGTCACCTAAGTGCAAAGCCATGCTTCCTACTTCCACACATCAATCCAAAACAAAAAACAATACATAATAAGTACGTGTTACTGAAATACCATCGACAAAAGATATCCCTGTATGATGCAAATTCGATAATGATACTTTTGACAATGTCATTTCTGGTACATGTATAAGTCTGTAATATAAATGAGTAATTATATTTATCATACTCATCATAAGTAGTCATTTATTTATCTTGTATTTTAGCTCAAGAAAAATTTTAACTATATAAATCTGAAATGATATTAAGCTGCTTTCAAGTGAATTTTAATCAATTTATTATTTAATGGGAATATATTTTTTTCATAAATAAATAATAATGCATAACAATATTTTTTAAACTAACGTTCTATTTCTTCTATAGTAACAAGACTTTCAGGAGTAAACTAATACGAGAATAAAAAATTAATAAATTATTGTAATGTGTATAAATATATTACAAGAACAGGACTTTACTTTCGACTTTTGAAGGTCATTATTAAGATCAACTTAATGAAAAGCTTACATTTACACAGGTACAAAAGTTGACTGACGGTAGGAAATTAATTTACAGAAAATAGTTACAAAGAATTTAGGGTCATTAAGAGATTACAGATTTTTGAAAATCGGCTTGTATACTAAATCGGTTGTTCATTTAACAGAGTTACAAGAGGATTATTACTTGAACTTGAAATATTCTGCAAATTCAAGGAAATTAAGCTTAGCGCCTTTCGACAGGAATGTAAGATAATTTCGGGGAAAGAATATTTACAATCTAATGCGTGGTTAGAAAAGGTGCTGGTATATTTATTTAGTCTAAATACGCGGAAATGTTCTGCATATCTAGTTTCGAAACTGCGACAGGTTTGGCCTATATAAGCAGAATTACACTTAGAACATGGAATTTCACGAACACCTGATTTGCTTAAGGGGCTTATATTTTGAATTGAAAAGGATATTTGATAGTTTAAAATTTGGTCTAAACGCGACTTGATTTTTTTTCGAAGCATGTGAACTAATGTTTTGGTAGTTTCATAATGTAATGAATAAATCTTTTGTCGAATTTGGAAGTTTAGGATAAATATTGGTTATAGTCTTTTGGTAACATTTTTTGTTAATTAAATTTTGAATAAGGCTGATTGGATAACTATTACGTTTAGTAATATCTAAAATTTTGCTCAGTTCTATGGCTTGATTGACAAATGATAATGGAATTGTGGAATTGAAAAGGCTTGGCGAATTATTGAGTGATTAATGCAGCTAATTTGTGCAGAGGGTGAATGGAAGTTAATGGAATAGTGGAATTTATATTGGTGGGTTTCTTAAATATAGTAAGTAAGTAATTATTCTTGCCAGCCCCAGAAGGTTTTCAAAAGTCATACAAAAAATATCCACCAACATGCACACATAATTGTATTTAATTATTTTAAAATATTAATTAAGCTATATATAAATTAAAATAATATTACTAAAATAATGTTAGTAAAACATATTAAAATAGGTACATTAATACAATGACATCACAACGTAAATTGGTACATATAGATAAAAATAATATTAGTAATATAATTTAAAAGAATAAACTATAATAAATAATATTTAAAATAGTGTACATATAGATAGGAAAAATCATTAAATAATTAAAATCAGTGTAAAATTAATAAAATAAATAAACAAGAATAAATGGACATACTATTGACTATTACCTAAACAAATTAAAAGTAGAATTTATTTATAAATTAAAATCACAAAATTTATTACAAAAACAATCATCCATGCTGAAAACTGCTTTATGTATTTAAATTTCCTGAGGGGAAGAATTTGATCGGCCTGTGGTAGAGCGTTAAACAATTTGGGACCGTAAAAATTAACACCATTCCTACATCTTAAGAGTCGTACGTGCTCAGGATAAATTAACTCACGATTTCTAGTGTCATAGTGGTGGATTTGGTCATGTGTTACATATGAATCTATGTTTTTACGAACATACAGTAGACACTCCAAAATATACAGGCTGGGCACAGTTAGAATTTTCAATGTTTTAAAATGTTCTTGCCATTGATCTCTATATCCTATACATGCAACTATTCGAATTGATCGGCGTTGTAATCTAAATATCTGGCACGCCATACTGGAATAACCCCATATCAGTATACAGTAGCTAAGGTGCTATTGGAAAAGAGCACGGAAAGCAGCAATAACAGCACATTGAGGCAAAGAATTATTTAAATGCCTAAGTAAAAATGTTGTGCGACTGAGTTTCGACCAATTCTTTTTCATGCTCTTTCCAGTTTAGCTTAGTGTCCAGAGTAAGCCCGAGAAACCATTTAAACCATCTAAATGAAAAATAAGAAGCATATGAGGCACAATGAATCAGTATCTGGTTTTGGTATATTAGACCAAATTAAATCAGATATTGTAGTAAAACAATGTTGAATTCATTTGGTTTTATATAACAGTCTATATTATCACAGTTTGTTTTATTAGTTTTGATTAATGACCACATTGCCTTTGGTTTATTTGATGATTGGTAAATATAGTTTGCATTTGCGTTTTTTCTTGAATCGAGCAATGTTTGTACTGTTTCTTGTATATATTAAACACTAATTTAAGTTCAGGTAATCTTAAACTAGCTGCTTTCATAAATGATAGGGTTTCGCGCATTTGCCTTAGTTCATTATTGTACCAAACTAGATTGTTGTCATATGTATACGTTTTTTAATGGAAAACATTTTAAGAAATATTGTTCTAAGATGATTGGAAAGCTAAATTCACGCATTGATATTTATTTATGAATGTAAAGTCAGTGTTTACTAATAGATGATATAGGTCAAATGTACCTTCTTCTGTTATAGGTCATATCATGCGGGCAATAGTTGTTATCTCTGTAAATTTTCTTAGCACCTTTACATGACTACCGATATGGTCAGAAAGGCAGAAATCTATTGGGGAAATATGTTACTAATCCCTGGAGTCCATACGATGTAAAAAGGCTAATTAATGTAGCTACACGAGGATCCTCAGTGAAAAAGTGGATGTTAAAATCTCCCCCCAGAATAATGTGTTTGCAAAAATTAAGATTATTCAGCATAGATCCTAAAACATTCATAAAAATATTAAAATCACCACTTGGGGATCTGTACATATTAATGATAATAATATCCTGCAATGAGAGGTATGATGCAGATATTTCAACATTTTTCACAATTGAGAGATTGTTTATATTCTCAATTTCTCTAAACTGTGTATTATTTTGTATAAGCTGCATCATACCTCCATACAGATATTCATATCTTGCGAAGTTGGATGCAAGTGCATAATTATTAATTTTAAAAGTACATATTTCAAATGGTTTTAACCAGTGTTCACATATACACATAACATCGAATAAATACTTATATGCGGCCATAAATGCCTCAAATTCGTTTACTTTATTGCGAATACATTGTATATTTATAAAAATACCTGTAAGTAGTCGCATTGCTGAGATTCGCTCTGTATGTTGACTGTTGTGTTGCCTATCCGTGGGCAAAATTTCTTCCCTTCGCGATTTTCGGAAAAATAAATCTTCTTACCCTTACACGTTCAGGCCAAGTATCCGCTGACATTAACACATCGAGGTGCTTAAAATCTGTTCCTAGTTTAAACGATTTATTTACACTTTTGTTTCCAATTCGCATATATTTTTAATCGAAATGAGTGACTATCCTTGAGATAGTCAATAATCGTTTGCGTATTCACGGTTTCCAGGCAATTTCCAATGTAAAGCCAAGCATATTTTGGAGGAGCCATGCTTTCATCGTCCTTTTTTTGGTTCTACCGTAATCCATTTATTTTTGATTTTATTTTCTGATTCCAGTTTGCTGATCTTTTTGTCCGTGGCGTTATTTCCTCACGAGGCAATTTGGCTGGTATTATTATTGACCGAAGCCGGTCGACGTCTTGGTGTTGATTTCTTCTGCTTCAATATGGGATCGTAGTTGGTATTAATGTTGTTGCCAGTTTCGTTGTTTAAATTAATTGGAGGGAAAACTATAACCTCCCGGCGCAATCTTTTATTTTCTTCTTCTAGCCAGCGTATTTTTTCCATCAGAAGAGAGTTATTTAACTTCAACTCACTTATCAAATCTTTTAAATTTATGTAGGCTTTAATTTTAAAGTTTAAGTTCTCTTCGGACTGATCTATAGCCATGTTAGTGATAAGGTTGTCACCACAGCATATTTTCACTTCACACATACAACTTGTATGGTAAAGTTTTCCACATGTTACACACGGTGTTCCAATTTTGTTATTACTGTGGATTAAGGCCAGGTCTTAAAATTTATTGATTATTTTGTTCGAATTCCCGTGTGAATTTAATTTTCGGATATATATTTTTGATTAAGTTTAAAAATTGCTCTAATTGGCGTGATGTACCGCTAAAATAAGCAATTATGACGTCGAAATATCCATACCAAAATGAAATATGCTTTTTTGTGAAATTTAAGTTAAATATTTTTTCTTCTATATGTGCCATGAATAAATCTGCTAGCAGGGGGACGGTGAACCCATTGACAGATATGTGGTTTGTTGGTAGAATTGATTATTAAATTTTAAATAATTTTGTTGTACATACACTTCGAATGCCTTCGAATTTGGTACTGATATCAGTATTTAATTTATCTAACATGTTTTGAATGATTTCGAGGCATTTATTTGTTGGGACGTTTGAAAACTTGTGACGTCCAACGATACTAGTTTTGAGTCTTTAGAGGTGGTTTTTGATTTTAAAACGTTTTAAAGTTCAAGAGAGTTTTTAATTGAAAATTTTGAAACAAAGTGTGTGTACTTTTAAAAATGATTATTTAATTTTATTGCCAATGTTCTAACTGAGCTATTGATATATGAAACTACGGGTCAAATAAGAAGGTTTGGTTTAAGGGTTTCAATAAATATAATATATTAAATAATTTAATATACACGCCATTTTTCCTAAAGTCACACAATTTTTCTACCTGTAAAAATGTAAACTTTTCATTAATTTGTTCACTTGATGACCTTCAAAAGTCCAAACTTAAATCGTGTACATATTACAAGTACATATATACATTACAATAAATTTTAGTGGTAATAACCGTACTAAGTGTTTTATTTAAGTGTTTA
>OZ018395.1:28809372-28986049 GCA_963969525.1 Ontholestes murinus | reverse complement strand
GTGAAGAATGAATCGAGCCAATTTTTGATACCCTGCTTTGAAGTGAAGCGTATTCCGGTGAGGGCATCCTGCATTGTTCTGAACAAGTAGTAATCAGAATAGCCCCTTCTGGGCTATAAAGCGGGTGAGGTAGAACTTCCCACCCACTGTTTTCCAAATTGTTTTGAACCGGTCTTGAAACATGTGGCCGAGGGTTGTCATGATGGAAAATTATGGATTCGTGTCTGGTTGCATATTCTGGTCGTTTTTCCGCAATCGCTCTCTTCAAACGAATTAATTGTGTTCGGTAGAGGTCCCCGATTTCAACAGCTCATCTTCATCTTCAAATCTTTTTGGCTGTCCGGGTCGTTCATCATCTTCTAAGTTGAAATCGCCACTTTTAAACCGCGCAAACCACTTCTGGCACGTTCTTTCAGCAAGAGCATAGTCACCATAAACCTCTGCTAAAATACGATGACTTTCGGTAGCACTTTTCTTCATGTTAAAGTAGTGAAGAAGAACACTTTTTCTGGCACAAAGTTCGACATGTTCAAATTAATAGAAAATAATGTTGTTTACGCCTCTATGAAATTACATATACTGAAAAAGATGCGCAATGGCAGTAGTTTTCAAATAAATATAGTCACGGATGAACACGACGCGAAATAATACTAGTAACGCCCTCTCTTAGAAAACCGCATGAATTAATGCATACATTATTTAACTTTTCTACATGTTTCAGAATATTTATTTTATTTTTAAGCAGTTTTAATTTGAAGAAAGGTTTGTTCGATTATGGTTTCCGCACAAAGTTTAGTTTTAATTCAATTAGTGATTGAAATAATATTTTTAAGAATAACTTCGGTATGAAACAAATATTTTCAGGTTAGAGAACGAACATTTATGCGCATATTAATTTTGAGCTTCAAAATATTTTCTTCTAATTCGCCTTACTGTTTTGCTAAACTATGTAAAATGTAAATATTTTGAGTCTTTAGTTAGGTTAATTTATTAATATGTAGTAAAATATTATTTCATAGAGGTTCCAATAAATTTAGCAATCAAGCACTTCTAGATCTATATTTGTCGTATTTAAACATAATCATCTAAACTCTAAAGTCAAACTATAAAAACCTATGTGAATGAGTAACTTCTAAAAATCTTTAATTTTTTGCAGTGATGAAGGAGACATGATGACTTTGTTTTACCACTTTATTTGGTGGTAGGCAAATATTTTTCACTATGTTTATAAAATTTATGCGTTTGCTTTTCAAAAGGGCATGCTTAAAAACATTTATTTCTCTCCTCATATTTTCTATTACTAGTGCCTTTTAATTATAATTTTTTTCAATAAAAATCTTGCCTGCACGTATTTGTTTTGACATATGATAGAAAGATTAGCATAGCATTTTTTTCTTATCTTATACTCTTCCAAAATTCAAGATTTTGGAGTATAAATAGCTCCAAAATCTTGAATTTTGGAAGAGTTCACATCCTAGTACATTTTCAATGAATAACATTTTTATATTACTTTTTATTTTTACACAATACTTCGTGACTAGTTTCATTTACACAGTAATCATTACTTTCAATTACACAGTAATAATTACTGTTTAATTGAACCTAGTCACGAAGTATTGTGTAAAAGTAAAAAGTAGTATAAAAACTATTACTATTAGGGTTGTCTTCTGTGACGCAAATTATTATTTTCTAAATATTTTAGCAAACATTGTAAAACTTTGACGATATTGCGAACAATATTTGATGGTCAGTTAGAAACGATTCCGAAGAGATACTGTCCGATGAGCACGATCTTTATCCTCAGCAATGCGTCTAAGACATCCGGAAACGTACATTATTATTTTGAAGATTAACTTTGGCGATACTGCATTCAACGTAAATGTCAACATCAGAAATTTATATAAAAAAAGTTTCACAATATCATACAAGATACATTATTTTAATTTTAATGTATTTACTTAGCAGATTTACAAATATGATTGAAATTGAAGTAAATAATGCCATGTCAAATGCTAGAAGGAGATATTGTATCCTTATCGATGGTAACTTAATATTTTATTGTATATAAAGTCAAACTGGATATCTTTGTTCATTTTATTAGGTTATTATTGTTTCCTGTTGTGGTTGTGATCTTCCTCAAATCCACATATCTCAACCAGAAGAAAATATTGTTTTCAGTGTCCTCCATTCTCGAAAAAATTATCTTCAAAATATTTCATATAGCTTTCTGCAAGGAGTGGAGAAATGGGGGATTCCATAGGAACAATTTGTGAGTAAAATTTATATTTGAATCTAAAATAATTTTGGTCAAAGCAAATATCAATGAGTTGAAGCAATTCTACCTAAAGTGGTGCGTTTTGTAAAATGCCTTGTTGTATAATATTATTTAGTGTGCTACAGGTATAGATACAAATACATTTTTAACGTCAAACTAAACTAGTATAACCTTTCGGTTGAATAGGTAATTGTTGAGGACTTTACTTTGTGTTATATTATTATATAAATGAATGTAAATACCTTTTTTTATATCACACACTTTTAATCTTTATTTGTTAATGGATATTCGAGTAAAACAATCGATGTACCAATAAATAAAAAAGATAAACAGCAATCAAGGCAACTGTTGTATTACGGAAAAACCGCAAAAAACAGAGGTTAAGAAAATAGTCACCATTCCATATTACGGTAAAATCAGCAACCAAATTAAAAAACACCTTCAAAAACACAATGTTAAAGTAGTTTTCAAAATAGAGAATAAAGAAAAAGTATCATGCGATATGATCTTAATGTAGACATAACTCAGGAGATTCAATGCAAACTTTGTCGTCGATTTTTGTTGAACACTCATTACAGTCTTGTTGTAAGTATTGTAGTTTAAATTTATAATACATATTTTCAAATATATTTGCTGTCCTCGAGTCTAATACAGGGTGTAGCAGTACGGTGGTTAGAAATATCCAGGAGAGATGAAGTACACTTACTGCTCCAAGAAAGCGTTCCCGATTATGTGCTATGCAATTTCCTATTATATGTTGACCCTGTATAAGCTCTTATTTAGACTAGATTTTCATCAAATCCAATGTTGTATCATCTTATGCTCTGTTTTAATTGAATAAACCCAAACATTAAAGTCACTGTTACTTAATTTATTAGTATACTCATTGCTATTCTTTTTATGTACGTAATATTTTATCTAATATTTATTCAAATATCAATTCTACGATTATTGCTTATAATTATAATTTTATCATAAAAATATATATTATAATATGATATATGTTATATGTATATGATGCGATACTTAGTCTATTATTTTAATTTATAACGTTTAATTATTAGTCCTTTTATTCCGTAGAATGTTTTAAATTGTTTCCAAATTTAATTAGAATAGTTTTCAAAACTTATTGAAAAGTTTTTGGAAAATCAAAATTATCTTAAAGAAGTTGTAGCAATTGAGCTGTAATATGAGTAACATTTGGAAGAGCATGGTTAAAAGTTGTACATAGCATATCGATTCTGATAAACTATTTCTGGATGTTATAGTATATAATAATCTATAAATACACACAATAATTTTTAAAAATTATTTGAAATTCTAACATTTAATTTATAATAAAATATAGTGTGTGATATTACTTACTTACTGTGTTTTTAATGTATAAAATGTATAACAAAGTTAAAACGTATTTATTACTTAAAATGTGCTTTTTAAAAGGAATATTTAGTCATTAATTACGAATATTAATTATAAATCGTCTAATTATTTTAAAACTTTTTATAACATGAGTAAATTATTAAAATAATTTTATTGTTTCCATGTGATCCAATTAAATTGAGCTAATGTAATAGGTTGTTTGCGTTCTGTGTAATTGAATTCAGTGCATATAACTTTTTAGTGCATGCGGAATAATTGATGGAAATGAAAAAAAGTCACATGAACTCTACACATCAATTATTCATTGACATAAAACAGTTTTACCACTCAAATTACCAAGTAGCTTTATTTTACTAGTGAATATTTAATATACACGTGTTTTCTTAACATCAGCACATACAGATTTTATTATATATAAAAATTTTAAATTACAACTTAATAATATAGTCTGTTATACATAAAAATGAATATTTAAATTTGTGTTTACATAATTGTGACAGCCGCTATAGTTGCACTTACTCAACGAGGTAAGTGTGCGAATAAATTCATCGTTTAGGGATTACATTTTAAATTATGGTTAAGGTACAAACTTATACTCCAAGGCTGAAGTATATTCACATGTTATCTGTTAAGTATTATTGTTTATTTAGTTCATCAACATACACTTAATCTTCAACAACCATTATCAGTCAAAGATTAATTGACTTTACCCAAGTGATTTGTAGTTCTAAGATAATACTATATTGCTAAATAAAAACACCTACTTATGCTTTATGCATAAAAAATTAACCGACTTCTCAAACAATATATAGGGTATTCAGGAAGTAAGGATGAATAAAATGTATTAAAATCCTTTAGTTCGTTGTAGAAAATTAAATAATACATTTAAAAATACGAAAACATTTCGTAGTATTATTTAGTAAGGATGAATTTGAATTTGGCGCCATTTTGTCATATGACGTTTTGAAGTCGTGCTTGTTGTATGTTTGTTATTTGCGATCCTTCCCATTACCAGCCTGATTGCTTTTGTGTGGTGAGGATTGTAGTTTAATGTTTTTTTTCAAAGTTGTGGATGAAAATCGCGATTTTTTGTTCCAACAAGATTGTGTGATATGCTACACATCCCATGAAACAATTGCTCTGCTGACTGAAAAGTCTCCCCAAAAAATGATCTCTCTACGTGACAAGCAGGAATGACTTGCCAGATCAAGTGATCTTAGGCCTTGTGACTTTTTTTGTGGGGATTTGTAAAATTAAAAGTGTACGTGAACAAGCCAAAAACAATACACCAATTTAATGATGCAATTTGAAGGGTTATTAACGGCATCCTGCCAGATGTTTGTGAACGCGTTATCAAGAAATTAAATGAACGCATTGCTTGTTGTAAAACAAACCAAGTGCTTTTAGTTCTAATCAAAATAGTTCAAAAATATGCGAATTAAATATTAAAATTCGTAGTCCATAGTTACATCGTGCTGAATATGATTTCAGACATTTAACGACAGTTAACAGTTATGTCATTCAATGCCTGGCAGTGCTTTAGTACGGGGAGTAGTTGTTTTAACTGTTAGCTGAAGTTTTTACATTTATTGTAAAACATAAGTGCAGAATCGCTCATAGAGATTTGATTTATCTCATTATTAATTTTCATAGTTCAAAACTGTTTCACGATGTATTAAGTGAGCAATTCATTAAATCATTAAAGATATAAATCAAATAATATATTAAACCTTACACAATTTGCAATTAGAACAACTGCGCAAGGAATTTAATATATTTTATCAATAAAGGTTATTTAGTTCAGGTGATTCCATGCATTTCGCAAAAGGTGAGTTTGCCTTAGTATATGATGGAAAAGTGCGTTAAGAAATTTACGTGCATCCTTACAAGTTTAAACTTATACAAGCTTATAAATCTACTAATCATTTAAAGTGCCAAGAGTCATCTAATATAATAATGCAATTTTTTTATTAAAATTACCGATTCAATCGAAAAATATTGTTTAGCTATGAAGATTATTTTTGGTTTAATAATGTTCTCAATAGACAAATTATCGGCTATTAGCAATAAAATAACCAGATATGTTTTAAGAGACCCCATCTATAGAAAAAGTTTCCCTTTAATGAAAATTTCGTGCTGAAGGTATGATTAGATGTGCTTTCATATCTATGAGAGTTATTACCAGAATTCTCTGTTTCTTTAAAGTCGAAAAATTATTTTGTAGGCTAGGGTTAAGAATATAAGTATTGTATGGTAAAATAGTTGATGAAACAATTAATTTATTGGTTCTAAACATTGATAATCAGAAAATTGCTTTCAATTGTTAATTTGCGTAGGTTGCATTTCAATGGATTCAGCCAAGCTTATTACATTCTTAAACATTCTCAATTTTAAGTGTCTCTCAGGGTTCTTATAGATTACTTATCTTAATAAGATTTTTAAAATCCTGATCCTACTTATTTTAATCTGTTAACGTTAGCAACCACTTTTTAACCAACGGAATAATTTCTTTAAACCACTTTTGGGTCAGTGCAATCTTAATACTTCAACACATAACTTGTAGAGCAGAGATAGCTTTTAAGATAGCTTAAATGGAAACAGCAAGGCATTTCCAACAAAATATGTATGTAAGTATGTATATATTTTTATATATTCAATGTGCTTACATAGTATATCCAATTTTTAAGTTTTCAATTTAACACATTTTTAAGCAGACTTGGGATGGTCACCTTAAGTTCCTTTATCGCTATTCTTGGCTACTTAGATAGGATTTTTACTTAAAACTTTGAGTATTTTGTACATAATATATACATATATTTTGTATAAGTCTTTTATTTTCATCCAAATGATTGTCTATTTCGCCTCGTCGTGATTACAATTAAACATTTTTATTCAACAAACTTTCATCATCGATAACATATATTTATTAAAGCTAACATGCCAATTTCTTTCCATCATTCGTCCTTTTTATACATTTCTAGGAAAAAATATTAGCCAGTATATTATTAAGACCAATCATGAAGTTAAAGCACCCCTTCAACGTTGCCTTACACGAACATTGCATTAACCCAAGACAATTGAGTTGTGTTAAGATGGAGAGACTGCACAGGCGAATAAAAAGTCACGTTTAACGTTTCAATACAATTCTTTCACATGTTCCGAATGTTAACTGATTCAACTACCCTTTTTTTCATGGCTTTTTAGCTTCTTTCTTTGAGGCCTTTTCTCTACCAGAGAATCCGATTTCAATAGGTTCCTACTAATCGAATTTAAAATGTGATTTAAATATCCCACAACTTTAAAACTTTAATGTGATATATAGTAAGTGGTTAGATTATATTACTATTATTATTTAAATTTTAACTTTTAGTTACAATAAGTTTTAATATTACATAGTGAGATTCATTGATAATTTATATATTTTGTCCACTCGTAATATATAATTTACGTAAAACATCTATAAAACATCTCGCTGATTGTTGAGGCACTTATATTTTGAAAATCCATTATGACTTAATATAATAATAATAGTAAACTATTGATGATTTTCAACTTTTTATTTTTCTCACTACAATTGTTTCGCTACACTGTAGCTTCTTCAGGTGAAGAAATATAATATTTTTATATATTTCTTCACCTGAAGAAGCTACAGTGTAGCGAAACAATTGTAGTGAGAAAAATAAAAAGTTGAAAATCATCAATAGTTTACTATTATTATTATATTAAGTGATCTATAAAACAATCCAAAAAATAACACTAGAAAAATAACTTTATATCAGGGCACGTTGCGTATTAAATATTATATTTTTTCATATTATAATTATTCATTCTGAGAAAAAATTTAAAATCAAAATTTTTGTCTTTATTAAACAAGTGATAACCTTTATTTAAATTATAAAATTGGTTACTTCAGGTTCTATTATTACCTGTATAAAACATCTTAATTGACAGACAAAAAATACACATAATATAAATAAAAAGTAGCTATCGGCGGCATGTACGTGGAAGAAAGATGAATGAAGAAGAAGCAAATTTACCATGGGCAAAATCAGGGGTGGACTGAGTAGCTACCGATGCTTGGGCGTACCAGAAGAAAGGAGGGAGAAGAAGTAGAGAACGGATATGTAGGGTACACTAGTGGTGGATTGTTTAGCTTATCCGTTACCATGAGCAAGAAGATAGAAGAGCGAAAAGAGAAAGAGAAGAACGGACAAGCTCAAGAAGCTAACGGTGGATCGAGTTGGCAGCTGCTTAAAAAGGAAAAGGAATAATATTAAGGGGAGTAATTGTTGCGAGGAAGGAATCAAGTTTTAAAATCGCGGGTTGTTTTCTTATCACTGTGTCCCTAAATCCTGGGATTGTGAAAGTAGGTTAGTTTAAGTTAGACTTAGTTCATATGTAAAATGCAATACTTTTGTGAAGCAATAAATAAATTACAAAACAATTAAAATACATACAAATGTATGATTGTTATTCTGTTAGTATGTTAAATGGCTATTGACCAGAGGTCTTTACGTCGGGATCAGCTCAGCATGTCTCTGAAGATGATGGATGATGTGATTAAATGATTTAAATTTTGGTTTATGGTTTGGATTTCTGCGTAAGCAGTACAGATAAAGATGATATATCGGTTAATGGTATTTTTGAAAAAAAATTACTATGGTATCAAGGACATTTATTGATAACAGAGGTAAAATTATATAATAGTTGCTTGAAAGGATTATGTAGAGGATTGAGGGGAGTTTACATAGACTTCTTAAGGAATAATGCACACTAACTTGGTTTTTATGCATAGTGGGATTGCAGGAGTTGAAGGCAAATTATACGTGGCAGGGAATTAGGAGCTGAGATTTAATTTCGCCATTTTTAAAAGTATTCCTGCAAGATTACATTTAACTTGTGAAGGCATTATTGAGCATCAGGTATTATTACATTTTTTTAACAAAATTGAATTTTGTTTAATTTACTAGATTTGCAGATTAGATAATCATATGAAGACGAATTCATAAGTTAAAGGGATTCTTATTTTAATTTCAATTATACTTTCACTTAGAAATATTTCAAAATGTATTCACCTAAAACAGTGAATCACTTAAGCTATTGAACTTGATCGATGGTAGTTATTAACCCTAGGATAAACGATAATTAAAAGCGATCGATCTGTGTGCGTTAACACGCCAAACGAATGTGGCGCGTCGCGGCGCCCCTTTATTGCTACCAGTTGATCGATGTCCTGGCGTCCGGTGGCCGAAATGTTTCCTGCAAGGCTACTCGCCGCCCTCAGAATACGTGACTAGAATCATCCCACGCACACCACGGTCCATAGTATGGAGAGGGTTAATAACGTCCCCGACAAGAAGAACACCAGAACCCAGACAAAAGGCAATCGCACCGCGAACAAAAGAGCGGCCGACCATTGTTTTCAGGATTATTACAGGGGGGCCCTAGTTACGCCGAAGCCCCGCGGAAACATTGAAAAGGGGAGGTTTTTGCGGGTATGCGACGTTTTGCATATAAAGTGGAAACAGCGTGTACTTTATTTATTCATTTTTAGGGATGCGCTCGGACGCTATGAAATTTACGTCTTTATCATCGTGAAATAATGAAACACAGATGATGTTGTTTTACGTTACAAAAATACTAAACATGAAGTAGTTACTGGTCATTTAACATTAACAAAATATTTTGTTTAATTAAAACCTTGCTATACAATTCTATTTAAAAACTAATTATTAGGGAAATATTGTTCTGCATTAAGAATCTAAAAACTATACTGGATTAGTCAGCTCTGTTTACTGCTCTCTCTAAAACCAGTAGGAAATACTTATGGGACTATTATGAGATTTAATGGGAAACTGAATAGTAAATTGTGATTTTCTCCCTCCTTATAAAAAGATCGATTAGGATATCCTTTTATGAGGAGAGATGAACTTAGAAATTAATAAGTGAGCAGATAGATTTTATATTTTTAGACAACGAGATATTACATCCTGTTTAGACTTATTAAATGATACATTTGATACATTTATATCTAATAATATAAGACATGTCAATAAATGATTCCTTTTAATAAAAAGCAAAGGCAACTAACACTATCTAACCCTGCAAATAAACATATGTAATAGAATAAAAGGCAACGTATTCAAACCAGAAATTGAATCTGCATATTCCTGCATTCGGCACATGTCCCGACGTCGCGTCTCTCCCGAAAGAATTCATATAGCTGATTCTTCGGTTCTTCGCCGGGAGATCGATATTGCGCGTCGCGTCGCCGTTTCATGGTCTTTTTTGAATGATGGCAGACACACAGCCGGCATATGTAATAGCATTTCGTTTTCCTTTGGGGCATGCAGCGGGCCGCGCGATTTATTAACGAAGGGAGGATCTTTCAAACGAGAGAAGTTTACGGGAACGGGATGCGATTTGCATGGGGATGTCGCCTTTAGTAACACTCAAACTCGTCCGCGCTCCTGCCCTTACCAACTCATAAATAAGGTTCGGGAACTTTCCAGATCTATGGCAGAGAAACCTAGCTCTGTGAATAAGGTTAGGTGCAGTTTAAAATGATGAATGTGACATTGCTTATTGCATAAATACAGTTGCACAAGAGTAAATTTATTTCTCAACTATCTATTTAAATTTAGGAATGAAAGAATTTAAATTTTAAATATCATTACAAATTTATATAACATAATATATAATATAATATTATTATTAGGTCTTTATTTTTATTTTTAAGGGATCGATTTTGTAAGCTGGCATATTCTAGGATATGCATAACTACAGCTGTGCTCGAGCAAAGCATAGAAATCAAAAGTGTTACTAGTTTTTTTTGTAATTATGGCATAAACCAAAAGAGCAATAGTAACTATGTAATTAAAAAAAATTATGGCGGATATAGACATCCAAAGTATAATTAGTGAACTAAACAAAGTTAAAGAGTCAGATATAATTGACTTTCTGGTCTATAACACCACTAGACCTCATTAAAAACGTTTATCCTAAATAACTGGAAAGTTGATTTTGGAATCACTGGAAATTATAACTTCAATGAGCAACGCATGGCATTCTCGGATAAACCAGACTCCGAGCTTAACCAAGTAAGTGGATACTTAATTAAGAAAAACGCGATGTTACAGAAATTAGTGCAGCAAATGGAAGACATCATAGCGCATCAGGCACTAATCATTGAACTTCTATTCAAGGAATCACAGACTGGCCAAAATAAACAAAGTAAACACATAAAATCGCCACCAACGATACTCACAAACAACACTGTAAGAAGCAAAGAAATACATCTACAACATCATATAATGAAGGCATCCGTAATGACAATAATATTGAAAATCAAAAGGTTAGATTAACGACGGAGAATATAAACAAAGCAGCAGTGATGTCAGACAGCAAGTATACCAATCCAACAAAACTACCACCGCAGACCGACATGGTAATGAAACAAAATGCCCCAGGAATCAAGGGCAAAGCATGGCTTTACATAAGTCGAACAAAACCAGAAACAACAGAAAATAACGTCCAATCATATCTCGAGGATGCATTTCCGGGAAAGGAGTTCATCATGCAGAATACATAGCATGAAAATCTTAATCTTTCTTTTAAACTGAATATAGATATAGAAGAATTAGCATTAGTATGTTTCAGTTTTTTCGCCAAAGAAAGTAGAAACTAAACTAAAATTAAATCTATTTCATATAAATATACAATGTATTCGTTTGAAATGAAGCAGATTGTATTAGAATTATTAATTACATAATGGCATCATGTTTTGCACGATCAAATTTCAAATATGGTGGAGTAATAATTCTTATCAAATTAGAAACAAAATCGATGTGATAAGTAAATGATAAGTAGAGAAAGAACTTTGAAATTGCAGCAATTAAACTTCCAGATTTACACTTAATTATACTCACAATATATAGACCTCCGAATTCAGAATATAATCAATTTCTAGTAATAATGAACAGCGTACTCTGTAAAATAAACCTTATCTTTCAGATCACAAGGCTACTATATAATAATAATAATAATAACTTTATTGACGGAAATTTACCATTTTACAAGAAAACTATAATATAAATATGTACGATAAAGAAACAAAATATTGCATTATATAATAACTAAATAACAACCCTAAATTACAAAATAAGAAATGATTACACAATACATATAGTGAGAATTAACAATCAAACAAAAATTATATTCATAAAGTCAAAGTATCATTAAATACAAACAGTATATAGTGCTGGATCAATATATTTAAGATGGCGCTTAAACTTACTATAAGAGGTGCCATACAACATAAAATTTGGAGACACACAAACAAGGTTACATACCCTAATCATTCTACAAAATGCACTATTTCTACAAAAATTTGTTTTATAAAACGATTCCTTAAAAATTAAACAGCTATATGTGAAATTGAAATTGAAAGGCAAGTTAGTGAACCCAGTAAACAATATCTAAGGCCCATAACATTACGTGGACAAAATTATTTCTTTAAAGACAATTAATGAAGCAAATTTTGATTTCACAAAACATCCATTGTAAATTTGAAATGTTCTCTAGCACCCTTGACACAGGTATGATAAATTCATTTCCTTAAAAACATCGATAGTGATGAGTTTAGTTGTTACGTGTGTGACGGTGCTTATCACCATAACTGCGCTAAAACAGAGGATAAGTTTGGAGTGGCAGCCTGTTTGAAATGCGAAAAGAACGCGATTCAAAAATGTTCACTTCAAATCATGATTGCAATGAAGAAAGAAATTAAAATTACGACGGCAGATGGAGGCAGCAATATAAAATCAATAAATAAAAGTATGAACGAGGCTACCATTAATCAAGGAGCCAACAAAAACCAAGATCATACAAATGCCATTTTAGTCGAGAATGAGGAAGAAGTAAAGAAGGTCGACGAACTCGCCGAAAAAAACAAAAATAATGATTGGACTCTAGCAGAAAAAGAACAAATAAACAGAAATCATACAGACTAAATGGGAATAACAACAACAAGGATCTTCCAGTCGTCGATACACCATTCCGCAAATGGATATTTGTTTTCCGATTACATAAAGACATAGACACGAATCAACTTAGAACTTATTTAAATAAAGCAGGAGAATACAGTTGCAGACTACCCATCATTCAAAATAGGAGTACCATGCGCAGCGGAACAACAAATTATTAACGAAAATTTTTGACCAAAAAAGACGTTCATTAATAGATTCTTCTTTAAATCAAAAAATGTAAATACTGAAAATTTTCGGGCATCAGTAAGAAACAATCCGGAACCCTAAAGACTACAAATTGATTTTTTTAAATATTTCATCAAAATATACAATGTTTGTCAACATCTTTTTATAACTTATGGACTTTACTAGAAGGCATATACTGTGATTTGATGTGCCTATCTGAACACTGAATAACTTTCCAAATTAAAAATTAGTTTCACTGCAGAGAAGAACGTGAGTGGCAATTTATTGTCGTGAAAACATTGATTCAAAAATAATAGATCTATCGCTAATAACAGTGCATCGAGTAATAGATTGCGCAGGAGCGGAAAGCAAAATAAATAATGTAGCTATTCTAATTGTTGTAATTTTGGTAATGGGTGGGGCGAACTCGGATCACAGAGCGCAGTTACTCGAATACCGGACTGGCGATAAGATACAACAGCCCCATATTAAGCAAAGAATATTCTCGGATGCAAACATCAAGTAATTCTGTACAAATTTAGTAATGAAACTATTGATGAAATCTCCGATAATTCACCTGTAACTAAATACAGCGTCTTTTTTAGAAATATTTACTAAACATTTCAATTCATGTTTTCCTTTAAAATATATTTCCATTAATAGTAAATCTCAGAAGAAATACCAATCTGATATATTAAAGTCAAATAAAGAAACTCTCATGTTATATGAAACATTGTCTAAATTTATACCTGAATATATTTCTTGTTATAAATAACAACAAAAAATCTATAACAATTTAGTGTCAGCTGTGACAAGTAAATACTTCGAACAAAGGTTGATAAATTACGGGGAAGGAACAGAATAGAACTATCCCAAAAAACTCAGACCTAGTCAAGTTGTCAAATGAATTTAATGTTTACTTCAATGAAAAGTAATCTAAATTGATAAATAACATGAATAATATTGCGGATATGATGCGATTCCGTGCAATGAACACCCTATGTTCTTGAATCCAGTAACCACTTATGAAATAATATCAATTGTTAACAGTATGCCACACAAAAATTGTTTTGGCTATGATGAAATTCCACTTTTGTCATCAAAAAGTGCATTAAACATATAGCTACTCCTCTAGCCAAAATAATTAACGCTTGTTTCACTACTGGTATTTTCCCCAAATTACTGAAATGCACGAAAATAATACCAATCTTTAAAAAAAAGTGATACTGATACATGGGAAAATTATCGGCCTGTAAGCATTTTACCTGCGTTCTCAAAAATATTTGAACGCATGATAATGTTAATGGTAATTTTTTTTATGAAATATAAACTGCTTTCATGTAATCAACATGAATTCTTAAAACATAGAAGTATTGAAACTTTTTCGGTCTAGCAAAACTTCATCGATATGGTGTTCGAGGGAAGGCGCTCGATCTAATAAAAACATACTTAGCCGATAGAGCTCATTATACAGCCACAATGAGCTCTACTGGGGAGCTAGCAAAGTCTGATAAACTTAAGTTAAATAGAGGCATTCCTCAAGGAAGCATACTGGGCCCACTTGCCCATTCATGCGTTCATAATTTATGTCAACGACATGCCTAATAAAGAAACGAATGGCGTGGACATATTTAACTATGCAGATGAAACATCATGCCTAACAAATTCAAGTACGCTCATAGACGTAACACAGTTAGGAAACAATACCATGATACTTCTGAAAGTGAATATAGAGAGAATAATTTAAATTTTAATGATGATAAAACGAAATGTATATACTTTAAAACACGTTATTCTGCATCAACATCCAATTATCATATTATTAATCATAAAAATATGAATTTATTCAAAATACTAAGTTTTTTGGTATAACTTTGGATAGTCATTTCAAGGTCATATCTTGGTAATATGCAACAAATTAAGTAAAGCGTGTTATGGTTTACGAGTCCTGGCAAATACAACGAACATTCATTTAGCCAAGCAATTTTACTATGCATGCATCTATTTCCATTTACGGTATGGAGTCATACTTTGGGGATGTAGTTCATATGCAGAAAAAGAATTCAGTTTTCAAAAAAGAGCTCTAAGAATAATATACTGAATACTTGTTGCGCTACTTTCTTGATGGAACCATATTTTTAAATTCGGTAAAGTAGAACACTTGTTTTGTTCCATAATTTTATTATCGAAACACGTGTCAGGCAACTGATAATAAAATTATGGAACAAAACAAGTGTTCTACTTTACCCAATCTAAGAATAATGTTTAAGTTGATATATAGAGAATCGTGCAAAGGTATTTTCCGTAAAAATAATATACTTACTCTATGTGGTATATACGAATGTATAAAAATTTTGTATAAACACAAGGACAAATTTGATGAGAACTTGATGCACTCAACTCATAATACTAGGCACGACTAGCTATATATTTTACCTGGGCACAGATTGAGTCTGTTTGAAAAGGGATGCTATTACTCTATTATGAAACTCTTTAATCATCTACCATTTAGAGTAAAGAAGACTTCCAATTTCTCCTCTATAAAGAACGAACTGTTTCAGATACTGTACTGTACTGATGTAACATGAAACCATATAATCTTAACGAGTTCTTTGCATATATGTTCGAATCATAATATTGCAGAGACACATGAGCTTCTAATTTGTTTTCTGTTGTACTATTTTTAAGTATTTTTGTTTATTCTTGTAATTATGACTCACATGTACAGAATATATGTATTTTGTCAAACTGATTAAATATTACTTACATAAATTAAACATAAACTTGAATCAAACATAAACTATACGAATATTTATTGTCCGAACAAATTCAACAATATTTTGAAAACAATCAATTATTCAATGAGAAATATATTTTTTACGTGAAGATTATTATGTAGTAAATTGTAATTAAAGTATTATCACTTTCTACACAAATTGTTTTTATTGACTAGATGTACATTTTGAAATACGAAGTGTTCTTTATCAATCGTTAAAATGACATTGAAAAAAAATCATTAAATACAAAAGGTCTAAAAAATTGGGCGACTTAATTATTATGATTAATTAAAAAATTGTAAAGTTATGGTTTACAAAGAGAAAATGTTGTTAATTTGGACAAAAAGCATGTAATAGTTCTAATAGTGGGTTATTTAATTGATTTAAATCAAAATTAAGTAATTTGTTTTCATGCTTTTTCATTTCAATTGCTTCCAACATATTTAATTTGTAAGATGATGAAAATTTTAATAATTTTGTATTGTTGATTGAAAATCCATGACTTGTGTTAATTGAATGGTAAGCCACAGCTGATTTCTCAGGGTTTTGATTTTTAATCTGGTAGATGTGTTCTTTAAATCGGGTGCTTAAATTTCTTTGCGTTGGATCTATATACATTTTGTCGCATTGGTTGCAATTTATTGAGTATATACCTGATTTTGAGTGTCATACTAAAGAACACTTTATGTTTCGAAATGTTCATCTAGTCAATGAAAACAATTTGTAAAGAAATTTGATAATACTTTAATTACAATTTACTATTCAATGAGAATCAGTTTGTTTTTAGATCAGGTTGTAATACTCAGGTGGCAGTCAGTAAAATTATTTCATATATTACAAATGCATTAGAAAATTAACAATATCAAGATATCCCAAGGGATAACATGTTGCGATCTTAGTAAGGCATTCGATTGCGTGCCTTAACACATACTCATACGACAATTAAATCATTACGGCATAGCCGCCAATAGCTTTTAATTAATGGCATCATATTTACAAAATCGATATCAAATGGTTCTTTATAACAACAAAGAATCAAAACTAAAAGCACTAATACACGCAATACCTCAAGGGTCAGTTCTAGGCCAAATCCTATTCATAATTTATATAAATGATATAGACAACATACAAACGTACAAAATATTCCATTACTTTGTATTCAGATAATACATCGATTATATCGTTGAGCCCTGATTTGAAGCACCTTATAATTTCAATGTCAAATGTGAAAGAGGAAGCAGAAACCTGGTTTCAGGCAAAAAGATTGTCACTAAATCCAGATAAATCAAAAACAATGATATCAAAAATTGTATCTAATATAACTTCGGTAAAATTTTTAGGTATATATTTGGATCCAAAACTTACATGGAAATGTTACGATGATTACACAGCAAAGAAAATGTCACAAAACGTACTTTTACTGCAGAATATTTGTCCAATTGTCCCATACAAGGTGATTTTAACTGCATATCATGGGTTGATTTACTGAAAATTATTGTATGGAATAGTGTGCTGGGGTCATTCAGCTCATACTAGGAGATTATTTAATCTTGAACGTAATGGAATAAGGCTTTTGATGAGGCTGGGTTAACAATCAGATGTTAGAGAGAGCACGTGCTTGCACTTGCCTAAAATTAATCAAGCATAATTTTGACAACCTTCCAATAAATGGAGCGCATCATGATCATTTAATAAGAAATAATGATAAACTAGAGGTGAAATATGGGCTCATCTATAGAACGAATGACATTTAACTAAATTGTTTAAAGCCAAAACAAAAGAGCTACTGATTGCTCAGGCTTATTATTCAGTGGAAGAACATTTATGTAAATAGAGCCAGATTATGTAATATTAGAAAGATTTGTAAATATTGTCAGTTATTAGAATTAGCGATATAGGTTAATCAAATATTTACACAAATTTTACAAATTTTTAAGCAAAAAGCTTAATATATTAAGTATAAATTAAAATAAATAGCTACAGTTGTAGAAATAATCCGAAGAAATTCTGGAATCTGGAATACTGGAAGAACATTCTGAAGAATGAAGTCCGCCTGCGATTTCTGTGCTCAAAATTTATTGTATTTTTTATGTATGTATCTATTAATGTATTTTTTTAACAGGAAATCCAAAGAATTATAATAAATAAATAAATAAATATTATGTATTTTTCTATTTGATATGTGTAAACATCCGTTGTAGATGTGTTTGCAAAAATAAACTTGTTTGAATAGTTAGTTAGGTATGTGTTCAAAGTCTTTTCTTGATTAAGAGCAATATCCAGGTATTTTATAAAAGTAGAAGGAGACAAATTCTTAATTTTTATTTGAAGAGGTATCAAAGATTATTTAACGTTAATATAATAATAGTTATATAAGAGCGGACCGAACAACGACGGCGTAGAGAAACAGGGCGATTCTAGCTCATATGACCTCCCCTTGTCTCAGTAAGTTCTGCTCACCTTTTGTACTACACACTACTTAAGTGAAGTGTTGAGTAATCTGGAAACTTTATTTTGGCAGGTTTTATTTTGTTGGTAAACATCACTAGATCTGGGTAAGTTGGATTGCCTAAAATTATTATTATTTGCTCTCCACCGATAAACTATTTAGACGGCATGTTAGTTTTAGTTTTATTAGTTAATAAAATCATTGGTTGAATATCTAGATTAATTAACTTATTATCACGATGATCCATGCGAGATTAGATAACCTTTGTGGGGTCTACCTTGAGTCACAAAGTTTGTCCTATTGAACAAGACCTTATCAAAGAAATCTTCTGTTTAAAAACCCATTGATGCCATTTTGCATCAGTACATCTTTCGTTTCCAGTGAGGGAAGTGTCGATGCAATTTAGAATTTTGAAATATATGCATTTGCCTAAAGAGTTTTGGTTTTCAAATATTATTATTAATGTAATTGTCAGTAGAGAGTAGAAAGTAATGACGGACGACGAAAACGTAAATTGTGAAGCCGCCGTAAACAAATTAAAAACTAAATGTTATAAGTGTAAACGTGATCTAGTGTCTGCCGTGTATTGTGAGAACTGCAACATATCCTTTCATCTGAGTGCCTGGATCTCCTTATCAAGAGGAGCGAACGCCGAAACAAACTCTGTCTGTGACGAAGAAGAGGTTAAGTCTCCAAACCCCATCACTGAAGGTACAATACATTTTCGTTACGCACTAGAAGAAATTAAACTCTTAAGGACATTAATAAAAGAACTAGAGAGCAAAATGAGGTGCTAATGGATTTTTATATAGTACTAAAAGAGAAAATTGCACATCTACAAGGTGAGCCTAGTTTCGAACCAAATTTAGAAAGATGTCAACAGTCACTTGAGAATTCATCATTATTATAGTTGTCCCAAAGATATAAGGCGTTTATGGTCTTTCACTGTTTGACTGCCTTCTCGTGTTGGTCAGGACCGCATTGTATAATTTTCTCTATACAGATGTGTATGTTGCAAAGGCTTATTTCTGCATGCAAATTGTCTCTTTTTTGAAGAATCCTATACAAAGAAGCAGTTACTAGAGATTATGAAAACGAAAATATTTGCAATGCGCAGGAACGCGAATTTCAAGTTATAACGGTCCCTTAATAATAAAAATTCCAAAACCGGACCTGGGACAGCGCAAATCTGCGGAGGACGCCATCTCTGAACCAATAGCAAATTAATCGCCCCATGAAAATATTGTTATTATGTTGTGTTTCTTATTCATTTATTTTTGGTTTGGTTTCCTCGCTGATCGCGTCCGCGTTTGGGTTCGGGTTTAATAAATTCAACTATAAATGTCTAATAGACATACATTATGAATAAATGAACAAGAAACACAAAATAATAAAGAATCAGAATCTAACTGGAAACTTAACTCAAAAAAAAACTCAAAGCCCAAGGAATTGTTGTACAATATTAATGCCGTCGCACGAAAATCATTTCTCCATGTTTCTCGCCTCCACCCATCGATGAAACAGGAGGACCTTGCTACTCACATCAAGCCATATTTCCCGGAAGCAAGTTGTGAAAACCTAGAGAGCAAACACCCTGAATACTACCCATCAAAGTCATCATTGACAGAAGAAATTTCGACAGGCAATGGACTCAACAATTTGGCCCTATGGAACCTATGTTGCACGTCCTAAGAGAGTTAATGGCTGTATTTCATTAAAATACTCAGTCAATGAAAAATAAAATAAATGAACTGGAAATTACTTTAAATGTCAAATTTCCAGTTTCAAGTGAATCACGAGGTACAGCAATCCTGGTAAATAACAATATTAACGCTTGTAGTAGGCCTGATTTAAATAGTTTCTCGTGCGAAATGAATATAGAAATGTCGGGTGCTGAGTTTCTACGTAAACCCGATAAAAAAATTGTTATTCTGTGTATCTATCGTCCACCAGATTAAGGTTTTAATGATTTTATGAATGTTTTTAAGAATATTTTGTATCAAATATTAGTTGTGGAAAAATGTCATGTTATAATTGGGGAGGGATTTTAACATAGATATCTTAAAAACAGATGATCAAAAAACAACCCTTTTCACGGATCTATTGAATTGTTATTAGTTGAAAACCACCACACTCGTGTAACTAATATAATGTTTCGTATCAAATGCTGTGCACCCAACAATTGGTGTTCTGCAAGGTAGCATCTTAGGCCCATTGTTATTTCTCCTGTTTGTTAATGATTTACCACTCCAGTTAAATTCATATATAATTATTAAACACTTTAGTGTGATATTAACAAAGTAAACGTTTTTGTTTAATTTTCCAAAATGTATCACGAAGTTAACGCCTCAACCATTAAGCAATTACATATAATTATGTTCGCAAATGATACTACGGTCAATATGGAAGGTCAAAGTTTCAATGGTCTAAATGCTGCAGCAAACAACAGCGTAAATGAAATAAGTGCAGGGCTGAATATGAATAATTTCGTAGTAAATACATCAAAAGCACACAGTATTAACTTTAGAGCACCCATGGGCCTAACACCTGTTAATATAAACGGTGCAGTGATAAGTGGAACAGATCACGCGAAGTTTCTCGGACTTATAATTCAAAACCACCTCAAACGGAATAAACATATAAACTTATTGTGTTCCAAAATTGCGAAATACTCGTATCTTACACACGCAACTAGGAAAATGGTATATATTTCATACCGCCAGTCTCAGCTAATTTATGGCATTATATTTTGGGGAAAGACCAGGAAAAATAACATACAGAAAGGTTCAATTCTAACCTCGAAAGCAGTGTCCGTTCTCGTACCGGTCGGTTGATTGAAAACATACCCGCAGTGAGTGCGAGTGTTGACGAATGTCCTTCCACCTCGATTCGCCATCGTGCTCAACAATTGAACGTTTCAAGAAGCTCTGTGAGCAAATTTTGACTAAAGATCTGCATTTGCATGCCTTCAGGATCCAATTGACCCAAGACCTGCAACCAGCAGACCATGCGCAGCGCCCTACATTCGCCAATTGGATAGAGGAGCATCAACAAATTGATGGTGACTTTTCGAAGAAAATCATTTTCATTTTTCATTTTTGCATTTTCAACTTACTGGCTACGTGAATAAACAAAACTGTCGAATTTGGGAGACCGAAAATCCTCAAGTGATCCAATAGCTTCCCATACATCCACCACGAGGTACTGTTTGGTGCAGATTTTGGGTTGGAGGAGTGATTGAGCCGTACTTTTTCGAGAATGCTGCGGGATATGCGGCATGGACTTTTAAGACATATTATTTCAACAAGATGGTGCAACGTGCCACACTGCGAATGAAACAATGCAGTTATTGCAGACAAAGTTCCATGGTCGTGTTATTTCGCGCCGCGGTGATGTGATTGGCCACCAAATTCTTTCAGATTTTCTGAAAGGAAAAGTATATGCCAATAATCCCCAGATTATTCCGCAGCTCAGGCAAAAAAATAGACCAACCATTAAATTAGTCCGCAATTATGCCAAAATGTAATTGAAAATTTTGACAAAAGAATGACTATTTGTAAACAAGGTCAAAGCACCCATTTATCGGATATTGTGTTCCACACATAACCTCCATGTTTGTAATATAATATGTTTTATTAATAAATTAAAACGCCACGTTAGTTTGAGACACCCTTAATATATATGAGACACTAAAATTTGTAAAGAAAAATATTAACCTCTTCAGCAAAAATCAAACAATGCACTCACATAATACTAGAAATTTTCATTTTATAAAAATTCGTGCATAGTGCATAGCCTAAACAACTATAATAAAGAATATCTATACTTCTGTGATAGCTAGTAAAAAACCAATCTATATATTTTGATGTATATGACTTCTATTATTAAGTACAAATTGCTAAATTACCTGCTGATAGTGCGTGCTCATTAGATATCTATTTAATAATTCAAATGATAGACTTACTTTTATTTATATACTTTTAACTTGTGTAAACTATGGAGATTAAGTTTTATTACTTTACTCTACGATTGTTTTATGTAGCAACTTATAGTGTTTAGATCTGCACCCTACTTTCGCCACTTTTTTATGTAAATATTATAGCAATTAAACTTTTATTAAATTGTAAACATTTTCTATTAGTCAATTTCTTTGCTATTATTTATTACCAACATGGCATAATTTGTTTCTAATTTAAATTTAAGATATTATGTTACCCTACTTTTATACTGACTAATCCAGGAATGTACAACATTTACTTTGGAAATAAATAAATACAAATACAAATATATTTAGATGTGCACGTGTTGTTATTTTTATTTATTCACAAAATAATTAATTTTCATTGTAGACACTATGAATTTAATAACATATTATTTTTTATATTAAGGCTGATGAAATACCTTTATAACGATTTAGATTTAATTGAAAAAACACAATTTTAGTTTTAATAATCAGGTCATTACACTTTTTTCACTTAGCAATTTCCCTCATAAGTATAATGTTACACTATTAGGATTTAGCTTTCTTTTAAATTTCATCTTATATTCTTATATATCTTCGGATTTAATTCTAATTTACAATTGCAGTATTAGTGGTTATATATTCTGCTCAACATTATTACAATTATGAGTGACCTTGAAAAACTTCAATTAACAAATAAATGACCTATTTAAAGATAAAATTTATTTAATTATGAAATCAATTATTTTGCTTAGAAAATTAAAAAGTAAATTAAAATCCATGCTTAATAAAACGAGAATAAATAATAAAATATAATTACTAAATTGTTATACGGAACACCGTTTAACCTTCCATCTTTGTTTCGAACTCATTAACATGTATGTTCACGTTACATAATTCCTGTCCAGAGGAATTATATGCCTCGTGATGACGTAATACTTTCTTAAAACACGTACGAGTTTAATTTGAAGAGAACGTTAACTAAATGGTGGAATTAATTACGTCTCGTTTGTCAGAGGAGCATTGCTAATTTTAGCCGTGTATGTCTAACCTGCATATTTATTCGACATTAACACCTAGTTTTCTTTATAGAATTACAATACCAAAAAAGTAAACCGAACACCTGTTAACATATATGTTGTTGTTATAAGGAAATTGACTTTTAAATTGTTATATGGGCTACTAGTTAATTCTGATTTATAACATGTTTCTATTGAAAGGTTTATGTATTATATAATCCTGTATTTATTTAATTTTGTTATATAAAAATTGGATTACAAAACAAAAATAAATATCGAGAAACTTTTAAGTTTTCATCAATTATCGAAGGGGCTAATAAGCCAGAAAAGTAGTTGTTTCAATAAGTGATTTGTTTTGTAGTTTTAATAACAAAGAGTGTTATTAAGACTACAAAACAAATTAATTTAAGAAATGTTTTCGTGTTTTTCTAATTATTATCTATGGCTAGCTAGGTTGCATTGAATTTAATATTTTCACAAATATAAATAGAGATTCTCTTCAACAACTTTATATATTTACTTCATGACGAGTGCTATTTTAATTTTACTGAAGAAAGTTGAGTATAAAAATATAAAAAGAAACTCACAGAAAGGTTTTCACAATTCAATGAACCCCGAAAGGAATATGTTTTTAAATATATTTCCGAATATAAAAATAAATTAAAATGGCGTAGTCCGTTTTTATAAATGATAAAAGCAGATTATTGATCGGCACAAATATGAACGACCTTTACGCCGCCCCTCGAATTTCAATCTCCCTTTATAATCTTGACCACTCCAACTCCTGACTCAGCACAACATAACACACAACGCCTTCATAATTATCCCTAACCACAAAATCCACATAATCCGGGCTCTACACCAATTACCGATTAACTTCGCACTCTGGTTCAACATAAATAAGAAAAAATCAATAGGCGAAAACGTACTTAAAATTATTTAAATGTTTAAAAACGTTATTAACCTTTTAATTAACATCAAAATGTTTCACCGCGGGTTAAGTGAGAATTTAA
Source organism: Ontholestes murinus (assembly GCA_963969525.1). NCBI lineage: Eukaryota > Metazoa > Arthropoda > Insecta > Coleoptera > Staphylinidae > Ontholestes > Ontholestes murinus. The sequence goes on along the minus strand of OZ018395.1, from coordinate 28,961,963 downwards.
TTAATCGTATTAATTTGAATTAATGTAAGTGGTTTCTATTTTTATAATAATATTTTTTATATTTATATCGTATATAAAAATAATATAAATATATATGTATATTAAGGTATATGCCATAACATCACAATAATATAGATGTTTAAGATTACTACTTCAAATTTCTTTCCAAATTTAGAAACTTTATGCAAAAATCAATACCACCACCTACATAAATCCCGTAATTTCAAAGCCACCCTACTCAAACCGTATCATAAATAACTCGGCAACTTCATAATCCCGCAGTAAATCTGGTATTTAACATTTCCCCGCCAGGCGCTTTCAATATCCCCCCACGCTGAAAAAAAACATCCTTTGAACATCACGAAAAAAAAAAATGCTTTTCTTCGATTTGGATGGCGTCCAGTAATTCCAAAAATCTGCGCCCCTGCTACCATAACTAATCGATACGTAAATGTGTATGGGTTTTGTATTGGGGGAAATGAATGCGAGTATGTACGTTTGCGGGAACATCACCCCCGCGCTTCTGTTGGTTTAAAGGGGGAGCGAAATGTGTTTTGGGGAGGGGTGCCTTGGCGCTGCAAAGAAAAATTAATAACGATATTCACGCGGAAGATTATGGCTTACTCGTGTTCACTACATTTTTAATTCGTTGCTTTAACATGTTAATGCTATTTTTTATTTACTTCCCTTTCTCGTATAAGGCGTTCTAAAAATAGATGTATTAAATAATCCATATCAACTTATATATAGAATGCGTATATTAATTCATAATTGTAAAGTTATTTTTACCATATCGTCTACCCTTTTCGAATAGTAATATTTGATTGCAAATTAATAATGTAAAAATATAAAAGAAACTGTTTATTAATTAATGTTACCTAAAATAGTAGACTTTATTATTTTATTAAACATCTTTGAAATGACATATTGAATACAGATAGTTTATAATATCTTCTCTGGAACCATTTTTAAAAACAGTTCTAATATAACTTTCTTTTCATAGTATAGACAAGTCACATGTTCTTTAAGAAATATCAAATATTTTATTCAATGTTGCACAAAGAGAGAAGATATATTGTTTGATAAAAAAGCTGGTATTCTGTCAGGACTTGGATTACAATATATAAGTAAATTTGCTAAAGTTACAATGTTTTTGAAAAATTATCATGTAGATCATAAAGCGAAACAAGGTTTTTGAACGTGAGGAACTTGTTAAAGGAAGCATACTAAATACTGTAATTATATATATATATATATATATATATATATATATATATATATATATATATACGTTGTCCCCTGAAATTTTGAATACGGGCATTTCAATGAATTACTCGTTGCTTAGTTACCACGCTCGTCACATATTTTAATGGACTGACCAACGGGAAATAATCAGTAATTTCTAATTTGTAATAAAATAGGGAATCAAAATGAAACATATTTACACGTTATTTTAATATTATTATTTTTACAGACACAATGCTGACGTAACAAATAACAAATAAATGCAATGTTCATCTTATGTTCGAAAACATCTCCTTGTTGAGCCAAACAATCATAAAATTCCTGATAACATTATAGCTTCAAAATGTCAAATTGACATGCATATTGCCGCAATAACCATGGCAACCAATAATAATAATCGAGATATAATACAAATTGCATTACTCATATTCAAAATTTTAGGGGACAACGTGTATATATATATATATACAGGGTGGGCCACGAATAACGACCATTAAAAGTTTACGGGGTTCCTGCAGGAGGAAAAATCTGAAAAAATTCAACATTGTACGGCTGATTGCGATCTCCTCATAGAAAATATTTTTGACTTTCTATCACTTCCGGTTGTACCGGAAATGGCTACCAATTTTGTTATTTTAAATGGAACATACTGTATATTATTTTATTTTTAAATTCCTTGTTCGATTGCCTACCTCTCCATATGGGTTTATGTCAACTTAACTTTTACAGTTTTTGATTTAAAAATTTATTTGTCAAATATTGACCTCAAATAGGCGTTTAGAAAAATGCCTATAACTTCTAATAGGTACAAGATAGACACACGTGCGGCATCTTTTTTTGTACCTAATCGAGTCCTCTACAACGGAAAAAATTGACATGTGTCAATTTTGACAGTTGGTATTTCAAAAATATCAATATTTCAGCGCCCACTTAGAAACATCATATTTTAATTTTTTCAAATGGAATGACCAATATTTTATCTTATAGGGTGATTTGCAAGACAATTTGCTACAAAAAAGTATTATACATAACTATATCTAGAGCTAGTAGTTTTTAAGTTATTTCGAAATTTATTTCCACTCACATTTCAATAATTCCTCTTATATTACATTACATGCACTATAGTAGGCTTCTGTCAATATTTATTGAATCGAATTAGGAAAAATTCGTCCGAATATTATTAAAATGATTAGTTATCCCCAGTTACAACTTACAAATAAAACGGAAGCAAGAAGAATGGAATAAAATAATTTTTAAATAAGTAATTAAATGCAGGAACTGAAAAGAGTTGTCAGAAAAAAAATTATAACAATTGTTCAAAATGATAACCATTAACATGTAAACACTGTGCAGCACGTGTTGCGTCACTCTCTTATGTTGCTCGCCTAATTTTTTCTGAATTAAGATTCCGTGAATGCAGCTCGCACCCTTTCTTCCAATTCTTCTCGGGTATTGTCGACATTTGCATAAACTTTATTTTTTATACGACCTCAAAGATATATGTGGATTTTCAATTGACACACATGTGATTGGTTTTTCTATTGAAAATACCTTCATGAGAGAAACTTGATTCGTTCGTCCAAATTATATTAATTTTAAGCAACAGCAACTCACAAAAATCAATCCTGTTCTCTGCATCTTGAGAAAATAATTTATATTTATAATTATGCATCCGATACATTTTCCAAATTATTTGGAGTGGGGTTCTGCTTACTCTCAAATCCTCCTAGCAACCTGTTGCGCGTTGATTTGCTTAAAAATAAGTCAAAACATTTACTTGAATTTCCTCATTCTCGGTTATTAGCTTTAGTTGATTTTTTTCTGCGTTTTGTTTTCCAAATAGTAGAAAAATTGACTCCAGTCTTCGAAACCTTTTTCTATCCATCGGCGGTAAGTGTGGATAAGTTTCGTTGAAAGTTTTGCAAGTTCTCTCAACAATTCTGTTGCACTGGCCATATATGACAAATAAATTCATAAATTCTTGGTATAGGTATTCATTTTATTATTACTCGAAAGAAGCGTACACAAATATTAATACGTTGGATTCAACAACTATTGACAGAAGCCTACTATAGTGCCCGTGTAAATAGAACAGGAATCATTCAAATAAAAATTCTGAGAGGAAACTAATTTCGAAATAACTCAAAAACTACTGGCTCTAGATATAGGGATGTATAATACTTTTTTGTAGCAAAAGGTCTTGCGAATAACACTATGAGATAAAATATTGGTCATTCCATTTGAAAAAATTGAAATATGATGTTTTTAAGTAGGCGCTGAAATATTGATATTTTTGAAATACCAACTGTCAAAATTGACACCTGTCAATTGTTTTCCTTTGTCGAGGAATCCATTAGGTACAATACAAGATGCCGCTCGTGTGTCTATCTTGTACCTACTAGAAGTTATAGGCATTTTTCTAAACGCCTATTTGAGGTCAATATTTGACAAATAAATTTTTAAATCAAAAACTGTAAAAGTTAAGTGGACATAAACCCATATGGAGAGGTAGGCAATCGAACAAGGAATTTAAAAATAAAATAATATACAGTATGTTCCATTTAAAATAACAAAGTTGGTAGCCATTTCCGGTACAACCGGAAGTGATAGAAAGTCAAAAATATTTTCTATGAGGAGATTGCAATCAACCGTATAATGTTGAATTTTTTCAGATTTTTCCTCTTGCAGGAACCCCGTAAACTTTTAATGGTCGTTATTCGTGGCCCACCCTGTATATAAATATTACAGTATTTAGAAAGTTTATATATTCACTATCTATTGTACTTCGTAGGTTGTCATTGAAGTTGCTGTTGCTGGTGGGTGCCGAGGTAATTAATTGTATGGATTGTTGGTTTCCGATTTTGAAGTTCGTAAAGATGTTATTATTGGGGCACTTCGAGACACGAAGACTCATAGTGATCGGATTTTCACTATTCTGAATATGTCTGACAGGCTGACAATCGATATTTTCCTAAAATATTCAGCATTAATTTTAAGTAATGTATCTCACCAGAGTTTTTTTTCATTAATTATCCAAAAAAAGTGCACAAAGCAGCGCGTTGAGATTCATAAATTGGAAGATGTTCCCAGATGTATTGCTAATTTCTTAAAGCTTCCTGATAGTCTCTTGTATACCGGCCATATTACCGGCAATATGGTGGTTGGATAGTGGATCGTTATACTGCCGACTCTGTTAATAATAAAATTATAATGACCAAACAATTTCATGGCACGTCCAATTTCCTCAATAGCGGAATATATGTATGGCAATGGCAATAGGTTCTGTTTGGCGAATTCATCCAATTTAACCATTGTTTTCATCGGCTTGTGATAGGGGGCATTATTCTGGTGGAACTGCACATTTTCTTTCGCATGTGGCGTCGTTTTTTTTTTGATATCTGCATTCAATCGATACTATAATATGCACTATTGATAGTTTTACCTTTCTCAAGAAAATCGATGAACAAAATTTCATGCGCGTCCCAGAATATGGATGCTATAATCTTGCCAGCTGACTTTTGAGTTCTTGGTCGCTTTGGGCGACTTTCACCGGCTGCTGTTCACTCAGCTGACGATCTTTTTGATTTAGGCGCGTAGTGGTGGATCCATATATTATCCTTTGTCACATATCGACGCAAGAAATCCTTTTTATTTTGCTTGATCACCTTCAAATAGCGCTCTGAATCGTCGACGCGTTGTTATTTCTGGATCTGTGTGAACAAATAAAAAAATATAAAATTATAAAGACACTACCTTCTGATATCTTCAAGGTGTCAGCTATTTCACACAACTTCATTTTACGGTCCTTTAAAATTATTTTGTGGACATTTTTAATGATGATTTTGGTCGACCAGAGGGGTTAGCAAACCTCAGTGCTTGTACGACCGCGTTTAAATTCAGCATACCAGAGAATAATAGTTGATATCCCCGGTGCAGAGTTCCCATAATGCTGATTAGGCCACTGTTTGGCTCCAACAGTATTTTTCCCCATCAAAAAAATGTTTAAACCACACACGAAATTCCTCTCTATCAATTGTCTTGAAAATTGCCAAACTGGGGTCCCTAAAATAACTGTAACTTCTAAACTGACGATCGGAATTCCATGACATTTTGACACGTACTGTTTTAAGTATTACCTCGAAATAAGGTTGGTCTGTCAACAATGTTGCTATATGTTATATTACGCATTATCTACTCCTATTGGGTTATATATTTATTATTCATAGGATGATTATAGGATGATTACAGCATTCGCCTAGCGGCTCGTGCTGCAAACTTTATCCGCGTGAGTTATTGACTACATTACCACTCGTTGAATTATATACTATTATCTACTCCTATTGGGTTATATATTTATTATTCATCTAGATTAGTACAAATAATGGTATATATAATTTAATTTACGCTATGAATTATAACTCACTGTTATCGATCAGGTTGTCATGTTTTTTTGTCTGAATCTATATTTTCAGCTTAGCTCAAAATTGACAAATGTCAAAAAAATTGTCACAGCGCAATTCCCGAATATAGTCGATAAATATTGTATTAAGTGAAATATTTTACTAAAAATTCTTATTTTCGTAGATAAAGTATAGTATTCAACTCGTGGCAATGACAATAACTCACTTGGATGAACACAGCATTCGCCTAGCGGCTCATACTGCAAATTTCATCCGCGTGAGGTATTGCCTCATTACCACTCGTTGAATAATATACTATTATATAGTAATATGAATACGTTGATCGTAAACCCCCTATATACTGGCCTGTCAAATTAAATAGTCAAATAGAGGTGACTACAGATCACAAACTAAAAGATGTTAAATTATCCAGACCAATTATATACCTAGGTAAATTTAATCTATTTAACAGTCTTAGTAATAGTGACCGATCACTCCTAGTTATTGACAATTATTCGCTGCATACGAAATTATTTTTTATTAATATTATAGAAAAAGATCAATGCTCTAAATTTTAGTGATTTAGTGTATTAATGTATGTATTTTATGTAATTTTATAATAGATCTTCTAAAGTAATAAACTAAACTGAACTAAACTAGCAACAACCTTTTCTATGAGAAAGAATGAAACAAAATACATCACTCTATTATATACAATAAAATTGTTATAAAAATGAAGAATACTTCAGCATAAAAAAGTCTTCAAAACAAAGTCTCAGATGTAATATAAAACACCACTATAAACAAATAATAGAAAGTAAATAATGCTAAAATTAAATTGTCCAATAATAATATTAAGATAAAGTGGAGTGTAATAAACTGTTGGGGTAAAACTCCAAAACGCAATAGTTGTAAAACTGCATCAGCTGTAGATAGACAACTTTGTGAAACATTTTCTTCATTATTCAATAATATGAATAATACTCCAAATACTCACTTTAAATAATTACAAAAAATATGAATAATTTGAATTTAACTCTAGGTCTAGCAGCAGTGTGAGATATTCCATTATGAAACTAAAAATTGGTAATAGCAGGGACATTTATGAATGTAAAGCTGACTTATCAAAAACAGTGAGAGAATCTTTAATGGAACCAATTTCCAAGCTATTTAATCTAACAATTAATCAGAGCAAATTTCCATCGTGTCTAAAATAAGCAATATTTTCATTTTTCCATTTCAAAAAAAAGTGAGCAAACGGAAGTGAATAATTACAAACCAATTTCTATATTACCTGTAAAGTTTTTGAAGATCTATTGCAATTTCAAATGCTAAATTATATTAATAGCAAGGAAATTTTATCAATCAGCCAATATGCCTTTAGATTATCTCGATCAAGGACCACAGCAACATTTGAATTTATCGAAAAATGCCTTGAAGCTTATAACCATAATGACGTACGAGCAACATTTCTTAATTTACATAGAGCTTCCGATAGTACCAATCATTAAACAATGAAAGCTATACTTACATAACTTCCATACCGCAAACTCTGAATTTGAGTCAAACTCTTAAACTAGAAAATACATTATCGTACGAATATTTTATAAATGAAGAGGCACCTCAAGTCCCCACATTATTCCTCCTATACATAATTAACTTATGTTACTATATAGGACTTTGGTAAGACGAAAAAAGTTACTTCTAGGGATAAATAATTCTAATACTACCATTAATGCTCTGGTGAAAAATATGTTTGCAATTAATAAACTCTCATTAAACGAAAGCAAATATGTTGTTTGGTTTAGGACATCTAAACCAAGAGTTTGCTGAAGATATTATTTTTTAGGATTTCATGCGGATTCTAAACTATCTTGGAAATTGCATTCAATTTTCTTTCGTTTTACAGTAAAAGCCAATAAATGGTGACCATTTATAATTGTTGTTGTCTAGATTCAAATTGTATACTAAAATAATTTAAAAAAATATGTTTAAAGAATATATTTAATTAATGTTTAAAACTAGAAGCATATCGTAATGTTTGTAGGATAGTAATGATTGCATTGCAACATAAAATAATAAATACAAATGATTTTAACAGTTAAAAACGGTCAGTCGCCGTCTGTGTGTTAAGAATAATAATAAAGGCGTATTGTGTTTAAATGCAAATGTCTGATAGCAGTGATTATATCCTTTATTGACTAAAGCACATGCAATTACCGCAGAGGCCGAGCTGTTTGGTAGCCCATTGATAGTCCTCTAAAATCAATGATGGCAGGTATATCATCAAAATTGTGTCTGTTATCACGATTGTATATACAACTAGCACCGAGTAATGTATTTACCTTATAACGTAACTCCCCTGGCCATACACAATAGCTAACCTCTGAATGGGTTTATATTTACTGTTAAAACATGCAAACATATATATCTAAAAATATACATATATATATAGGGAATATTTAGTAATTCACCGCCTAAAAATAAGAAAATGAATATGATACTAATGATTTTCTAAATGATATATTTCAAAAATAGTATACTATGAACAAGTATAATCCGTTTGCATATTACTATAATAGATTAATTATACAAAAAAATTTATGACATTAATTATTTACAAATAAAAATTTCAATATTAAGAATAAAGAAAACACTTTTTCTTTTTTATACCACTTTAAATTTTATTTTATGTAATCGAAACTAGTCACTGAAAATAAAATTTAAAGTGGTATAAAAAAGTAAAAATTTCATTAGTGACGTAAAATTCTATTGTAATTAATTTTCAAGTACACTACAATAGTTTAATGAAAATAAGAATGTATAAATACTGCATTGATGAGGCTGTTACTTGTTGAAACTCTATATTACTTCATAAAATACTGACACAATATATGGTTTCAAAACCGGTTTACTTATTTTGCATATTTTTCATCTACCTGATGAAACCACTGTGTGTGGTGAAACATTGTTGTAGAGTAATAAAAAATTTTTTGAAACCATCTACTGTGTCAGTATTCTATGAAGGAATAAGAATTTCTTATAAACAATTAGATTGAAACCTTACAGTTTATTGAAATAGCTCTCACTATAAATAAAATAACATTAATTCTGAGCTGTTTTTCCAGAAGATGATTTATTAATGGAATATATATACTAACGGGGTTCATTAATATATTTTCTTATAAATTAAAATAGCTCTTTATACATACCCGCAGCTAGAATATAATTTTAAAGTTCAAAGGAAAGCATTTTGTCAACTACACTTATATACATCCTATATATGATTTATCCCTATTCATTTTAAATTAGCAATTATAGAATTTAAAAATTTCTCATGTATGCTTTATATAAGTATGTTGCGGTGTATGCAGAATTATATTTAAAATTAATATCCACTTATATTTTACAATAGGTTTAATGGGTAACGTAGACTAGGTTTTGAACGAGTCGTATGCATAAGCAATTATTTCCGCATTTTTCCTAAACATGGTTTCTTCCTCGCATATCCAGGGCATTTTTAAGTTTTCATATTGTTCCATTCGGTTTACTCAACTCGCATTTTATTTTTGCCTCCATGACATCGATTTTTATTGGCTCTATTATGCCAAGTTTATTTTCAGCATCGTACGACTTATTATTAAATTTAACTGTTGTAGCCGAACATAAAATTAAAAATACTGTAAAAATTGATGAATCGATTTTTTTATTCGGGTAATAAATATTTTTTTATCCGGCTATAATAATAAATCATCTTGTAAAGCCTGCATAAGCTAAATACCTGAATACAGAAATAACAAAACAGGGTGTATATACGAGCGAGATAATCGGCTTCTACTTTATTGAGAGGCTAATAGTTTAAGGATTTAAGTATTTAAACGTGGATTAATTACGTGAAAAATTATTCTAAACGCATTTCGTCATAATTAATTATAAACAGAATATATAAGAAAACTGAAAATCATCGCGGATATAATACCAAATAATATATAATTTTCTTTATTGTGTTTTAATTAATTTAAATTAAATATTATAATTTTATGCTTTATTTATAAATAATAAATAATTTTAATTTAATTTTAATTAACTAAAAAACAATTTAAAAACATATAGGTCTGAAAATAAGTTTAAGATCCTTTCTGATTTTCACTTAGTAAAAAAATATTCTGTACTGTTATATTATAAGCCATTTTCTTGAAAGTCATATATAGTGAATGTATTGCAATAAAACTGTTTACACGGATTTTTTATAGTTTGCATAAATAAGTTTTTAATTGCTGATATTTCGTTCCTCCAAATTTTTGCGATTTAAAATAAAAGTTCGGCGCCCAAAGGGTAAATAAAATGAAAGGTAGCATTTAATTTTGACCTTAAGTAATAAAAAATGTTCTGTAGGTACTAAACAGAGCAGTTTTATTAATGAAATATGATAGCTATCAAGTTGATTTCTGGGTTATTTTTTTGCGTATAAACCTTCTAATGGAATTTAGAATGTTTATTATTTTAGACGTAAATATGTTATTAATTCAAAATTGTATAGTAAATCAATTACCAATTAGAAATGAAACACACTTATAACTCGGTTTGTATAACTCGTAATTTCTTTTTGTGACTTGAAAGTAATTACTTTCTGTTTGAAAATGGTGCGCGCAGTTATCGAAACTTAAGTCACAAAAATTACGTGTTATACAAACAAAGTTATAAGTGTGTTTCATTTCTATTCAACACATACAAGGAAGTAGAAGCCTTCAACATCAACACAATTACCAATTATCCTAAATATGTATTTTACAAAATAATTATAGCTTTTTCATGAGATGGCGTATCGATTATAATTTTATACTATTGCCAAGACAACTAATATCAATATTTATGACAGTTACATCAACCTGAAATACTAAAATGAATGCTGTGCAAACTGTTTGCAGTAAAAACACACGAAACCATCTGTTCAAATAGACATTATTTGTATTTCTGTCAGTGTTTACCAAACTTAAAATGGAGGACATAATAATTCTGGATTTGTATATCAATAACTACATATTTATTTGCATTTCAATTTTCTCTTTGTTGCAGTTTTTTCAGATTTATAAATCATATACCCAAAATATGAATACATGATCAGATAGAAACAAAATAGGAATTAGAATTAAAGACATTAGCGGTAATACGAGTGTGTTTGAGAAGTCCATGCAATGTCCGAGAGATGGCACCACCGGCGCGTATCGAGGTTATCTTTAGTTAGTAGCGTCTCTTGGATGAACGCACACCAAGTTTCAGCATATAGGTCTATTTCTTTGTGTTTGGCATTCGTGTGAATCAAGGAAGTCAAGTAATTTTCAAGAAATGGACGAAAAAGAATTTCGTGTGGTGATTAAACATTACTTTATAAAAGGCAAAACGCCTCAGGAGACTGGCCATATGGGCACAAGTGGCGCTGAACATTTTGGACGGCCTGTGGAGGTTACTACTCCAGAAATCATTGACCAAATCCATATGGTGATAAATGACGGAAGAGTTAAGGTGCGTGAGATTGCTAGTGTTGTGGGTAAGAAAAGCACCCGCGATTGGCCCACAAGAAAGTCCTTTTCCATCACGACAACGCACCAGCACATACCTCATCAGTTGTGGTTGCAAAATTAATGGAAATAGAATTCCAACTCGTTTCACATCCCCCTATTCTCTAGAGTTGGCTCCCTCGAACTACTATTTATTCCCCAATTTGAACAAATGGCTGGCTGGACAAAGATTTTATTCAAACGAGGAGGTGATTGCAGACACTAATGGATATTTTGCAGACATGGACAAATCCTATTATTCGGAAAGGATCAACAAAGTATAACATCGTTGAACGAAGTGTATAAGCCTAAAAGGGGACTGTCGAAAAATAGAAAAATAAAAAAGGTTTACCCCAAACACGTTAGTAGTTTTCATTTTTACACGGACTTTTCAAATGCCCCTCGTAGATCCGATGATACATTATGAGAGTCCGAGTCCAATGAAGAATGTAGTACTCAATCCTCGTCGGGTGTGGAAAATGCATGACCAAAAGGAATTGTTCGTCGTCCACTATCCCAGACGAATAATAATAGTTATCGCAAAGGCAAAGCATCCCATTCTTATGTAACCTATTTTCTAAAACTATTTGACAAAGCAATTATGAGCAATATAGTTGATATATTAATATGTATACACTGAAATGTGATCCGGCAAAACCTATTGTTTCGATAAATTAAATTGTACAATTCTTTGGCTGCTGTTTTTTATGTCCATTTATGGAGTACCATATCTTCTGTTAACGATACTATGTATCGTACGCGGATAATATAAAATCAAAAATACATTTTAGTAGAAATTTACAAAAATTTAATAATATTAATAATTTATTTAAGTTTGTACAATAAAATTGCTTACATACGTCAAAAAGGGTAGAGAATACAGGTAAAACATTTTGAATTAAAGCTCAATTGGCTAATACATTGATACTAACAAGAATTGCAATTAAATGGTTTGCTTAGTAAGACAAGTCTCGGATTCAACTTTTATAAGAGCTAAATATATACTACAAATATATCTGAATAAATATTTAATGGTAGAGGCGTTTACTTCATGGTACACCTTGAATGAGTTGTAATTATTGTAAATATGTCTCAATTACAAGTTAATCTGAATAACTTTGTAAAAAGTTTTAATCGCATTCCGAAGTCTGAATACGTATATGTTGATGAGCATATTATACCGTTCAAAGGAAAATCCAGGCTAAAACAAAAAAAATCTAAAAAATAGAGATACAAAATTTTTTTACTATGCGGCTCATCAGGAGTAATTTATAATTTTTTACACCGTGACACATGATCTCGAATTACCTGATGTTGGAAGTAGTGGTAATGAAGCATTGCATTTAGCAAACATTATACCCAAACGATTGTTTACAAAATTTGTTTCCATAATTGGATTTCGACTTTTACTTTACTAACAGAATTAGAAAAAATATGAATTCATAGTATTGCTGTGACGTCGAACTGACTAAAAAAACTGGGAGATTTCGTCCGATAATGTCATAAAAACTAAGTACATAGTTATGAAATGTATGAAGTCAAGTGAAGTTGTACGGCAATAAGGCCGTTGGTGAGTTAAACAAGTAGACATAGGAAAGAGATGGGACAAAAATAAAAGAATGATTGATGTACAACAACTAAATTTAGTTAAAATATACAATCGACATATTGGTGGTGTAGACTTAATTAAATCGTGGATAGCGTTATGAATAAAAAATTTATTAGGAAGTGGTATTACCGCATTATGTTTCACCTATTAGATTTAACGGTGGTCAATGCTTAGCTCTTATATAAGCGGGATTGCTCATCGCGCTATGTAAGCTCCTAGCGTCAGTATAGTTTATTAAAATTTTAAACTGACTGACATTGCTTGTTTATGAGCACAAAAAAATCCGGAAGAAAGGTGTTTCAAATAACGTAGATAAACAATTGCAAGATAAAAGAAAAATGAGACCAAATACCTGTACAAAACGTGCGAAAAGATGAAGTAGCACATTGGTCATTTTTTCGGACAAGAGAGGACGCTGAAAAAAGCCCGAGTGTAAAGGTGTTCGGAAAATTAAATGTTTCAAATGCAATCTACATTTATTCTTAACGCCATGTGCAAACTGTTGTATTTTAAGCCATTTTGCTGTAAGCCACATTGTGAATATATTGAAATAAAATTGTTTAAACGGATTTTTTTATAGTTTCCATATATAGATTTATAATTGCTTCGTTTCTCGGAATTTTTGGGATTTAAAATAAAAATTCGGCCCAAAAAAGTTAAGAAAATTAAAGGCAGTATTTAGCATTTGATTTCGACCTCGGTTTCACATGGTTGTCGTAAAATAATCTAACATAAACGTAAAAAATAGGATGTGTACTTTAATTTTAAATATTTTATTTATTTACCTTGGTTTTCTTATATTATTATTATAAATATTATTTTTATTTGAATACACCATCTATAATAATAAATCATGCAAAAATATACTCTATACAAACAGTAAATAAATCCAGTATTTTATTCATATTATCCAATTCGTAATTGAGATATATTATACACAAATAACACTGCTATAAAGATTACGTAGTTGACAGAGAATCACTACTACTACCACAAGTTAACATGGCTGATAACGGAATATATGTCGTTTTGATTTCGATTAGTATAAGATAAAATAAAATATTGCACAATAATAATTACGTCATATAATTAGGTTTCATTACTGAATTGATAAAAACGATTATAAATATAGTGTAGTTAAAATTAATTTATTGTTTTACCTAAATAGCGACATTAACTAAATATAACGACTGGATCAAATTAATCAATCAATCAATTAATTAAATGAATATGTAAATAGGAGGAATTTAAATTTTCGATAATTATAATACGAACAAATAAAGGAAACATAATAAACTAAAAAATAAAATAAAATGGAACTAAAACGGGCCGTAGACTTAAAAGAAATATTGTAATTGTGCGAATCCGATTGCGGAATTTTTGCAATTTTAATAAACGAAATATATAGATAACGGCAACGAGGAGATTTAGAATTCCCCGATCCTAAAATCCCTTATTACCTGATTATATATAAAATTATCAGTTTCTTTTGTAGCTTGATAAGGCCTTAAAAAGCGAAACTAATCGAGTAAATAGAAAAAAATATGAAACAAACCAAGTGTAATTTAATTTAGACCTTCATCTGTAATAGATAAATCAGTACAACGTCCAAATATTGGATGTCAACTGAGTAGTCTCTATTCGAAATATATTGTTTTACAGTCTACTAGGAAATTGTGGTTTTGTTTTTGTTATACAGTGAGTCTGGAGAATTATTATTAGAAGATAGATGAAGCCTACTCTAACATCTGTATCTCTACAGAATGATATTCGGAAACATATACGTAGAAAAGAAGAAAAGTTGATTATAATTAAATTTAAATCTAACATGACTTATTCATATTATGCAAGCAGAAAATATTTACAGCTGGATCTGAACTAAGTTATAACTGCTTAAATGTAAATAAAATGATACGAGCGCTGGTATTTAGGAACACCTTAAAAATATACTTGAAGAAAATTTTAATTGCACCCTTTAAATTTTAAAATTAAATTTTGTAATCGAAAATAATGCTCCTTTTAGATAGACAGCAATGGATAAAAGAATCCTTAAAGAGACATCAAAGTATAAAATTACATAACTATAGTTACTAAATTTTCTTTTCTACTACCGAGAAAGCAATGTATTATCTGAGACCATTACATCCAAATGTTTATAGGATGTATTGGCATGCATAATAGCTATAAAAATATAGAGATATCTGAATTTATTTCCATAAAATAGGAAAATAAACAGTTGCGACAAGGATAAAATCTTCAATGTACAGAAAAATGTAAATATCTCTTATCAAAAGTTTCTGCTTTCTGAGTACTCAATTTTATATAATAATAGATATATAAAGATTATAAGAACAACATAAATCAGAAAGAAAATAAGCCATATGAAAGTACCAAAAAATAAGTTTACTTTAAATTAAATAAAACAAACTCTCTTTAAATTGAAACTTTGAAGATGCTAAAAATACTCACAACGAAAGAGTAAATGAAACGGTATACTCTGCGAAGATTAAAGGTACTTTTAATGCTTCTTGTACCCTTGTTGTATTTTATTTCCTTGCAAGATTCAAATATTGGACTGGAAAATACCTCTTCGAAAATGTCTCATCCCAAAAAAAACATACAACACAATATATTAATTCAGTTGATAAAAATCTTTTAATCCCATATACAAATTAAATAAAGCGTAATATAGCAATACAAATCTCTTATCAAATATGTCTTTTCAATTATAATTTTGGTCTAAATTTGTGATATTATCTAAATCAACAGCAAAAAGAATATTTCAGTAATGTTTTTAAATATAATCTTTTTCTACATACGATTATTTTTAATCATATGAACACTGTATAAAGAGATGCGTTGATTATAACAGATTTGAAGGTGCATGTTAATTTTTTGAAAATATATCTTCATTCATTTCGATATTGAAATCTTCGTAACCAGAACAGAACAACAGAAAAAAAAATATAAAATTAGTCGTTCAAATTAATCCACCTGTAAAAATATCAGTAGATTTGTGTTATTTACTAAATGAAGGTCATAATAATTAACATTTATTATCAGTATGCTAATTAGTTAGTGGAAAAGTACTGTTGTTTATTGACATCAAACTATTTTCCAAATCAGCACATATTTATTTAATTGCCTATTAAACATCTATTGTATATCAACCCTCTACTTTAAATTATATAAGCTGAATTAATTGACAGTATACATTGCATACATAATTCGTGCATATATTATTTTTTGCCACGTCTGTTTTCATTATAGAAAAAACGAAAATAAACTCATTTGAATTTAAAATTCATTTTATTAAATCAATACACAATTTGAATCAATATGATAAAATAGAAAATGGTAATATTGTTGAAACTACGTTTTGACACTCGTACAAATTTTTAAGGTGTCGACCTTAACAAAGTTGGAAAGAATTTGATTATCCTCGAGATTTACCTAACATCGTAAATTAAGCGATTTCACCTTTTTTCGCATTTACTGCCGCCGCGTGGAAATTATTTATGCGACGAGTGAGTCCAATTATGCGACTCTCTCCCTCTTGAATTATTCAAAAGTCGACGAGTCGAGTAAGCGGCGAACTCTTGCAGCGAGGAAGGTGCCAAGACTATACTAGCCAAAGGATAATTGTGGGTCGCCTCCGCTCCTTAAGGAAGACTGCGGTTCTAATGACATTGTTATAAGACGAAACGTAAGAGTGAACTAAAATAATTGGACAGGCAGTTGAGGTAACCGTTGATTATAAAAACTCTGTAAAATGTTTAATTATGTTTAATCATGATGGTGATTGGGACCGTTATTATGTGGTAATCGACTGAATATAAAGCAATTACTATGTCATTAACCACAAATTATGTTAATTCTGTAATGAAGTTATGGTGTTACGCCCTAGATAGATGTATGTTGTGTCAGCAATTGAATGGGTGACCGCTACCATTCGCCATTGAGATACAATTTGTGCCGCTTTAAAGTGACGAGGGTGATCCTTTAAACTTACAAATTCATCTAGACACACACACAAATACACATATATAACAACGTGGTGATAGCCAAACACTACTTCTATATATTGTGCTGTAACTGATCTTTTCGTGCCTATAAAGTTATAATACTATTAAGAAATAAGTTAATATATAATAGTTGCATAGCTTATCTATATAACTATTTGCACTCGACCTAATTGCCTAGCAAGCATATTATCGTGGACAGAAATGCGGACTCAACATCAGCAAATGTAGGGTGCGAAACAATAACCATAATACTCCGAACTGGATCTCCCTTCAAATGTAATCAACAATTGATTTCGGATTAAATTGCCGTTGACTAAACATATTATTACACTTCCCGTAAACTATCTTCAATACTAGATGTGAATACGTTATCTACACCCATCGTACTTGATTTGTATATCTATTGATTAATCACTGACCAACTGATAGGTACTTATCCCTTTATTATTGCAACTTGTCAATTACATATTTATCATATAATTTAAATGCTGTTTATTGAATTTGATTAATAATAAGAATTTTGTCTAAATTGAAATATTTTTGTCTTTGGTTTAAACTTTAATTTTCACATATCATTATAAAAGAATCAATTGATTGAAATGTATGTATTGGCACAAATGTTGTATTGTAAATTGTTTCAAAAGATGTTCTAAAGGTCATTGCCTTATTTAAAGGAAACAATATATGATATACTAAGTTGGCTAATATTTTGATGCCGACTCCTAAACATGGAAATTCTAATTCAAAGAAATGTCGAGAAATATTCTGGAATAACAGCATTCGGTAAAACTAATTTATTAAAAATTATTTAAATTACAGAATCACTACAATATTATTACGAAGCTTCTTAAATAAACGCATTTATAAGCAGGAATAATCTATATACAGGAAATTTCAAGTCTGTTTTCTCATGGTCATATTCAGCAAAATTGCAATATTTGGAGCAATTAATGATGTGCTCTGTTGCTGTAAAAATTAGGAATATACATTAAAGATATGAATGTTGTGAATTAAGAATATGCACATATTTAAATTTATTTACGGGCTATGCAACTTTTAGAATGTTGAAACTTTTCTTAAATCCTTCGATAAGGGCCACTTGTATGAAAGTGATATATGTTTTAGCGAAAACAAATGCAATCGTCGCCACTCTTATAAGACGGGTGATGAATCTATTACCATCGCACGGAGACACAGAAAGTTTTCAAAGCGATGAAGTTTATTAGATTATCACTTCACTAATGGTCGTGAATTCATGAAGTTACCTTATTTTT
Source organism: Ontholestes murinus (assembly GCA_963969525.1). Taxonomy (NCBI): domain Eukaryota; kingdom Metazoa; phylum Arthropoda; class Insecta; order Coleoptera; family Staphylinidae; genus Ontholestes; species Ontholestes murinus. The sequence goes on along the minus strand of OZ018395.1, from coordinate 28,943,852 downwards.
ATAGAACGCTATAAGCACGAATGATAATTTTAAATACACTCCAATAATTGTATTTCAATTATCTTTTTAATCTTAAATTCCTATTGGAAAATTGTATAATACTATCCAGGTTTATTCAAGAAATGCAGGCAATTGGAGATATGAATTAGTACTTCAGTAGAAAATTTCAGTACATTTTTGTGTAAATTCTTTAAAATAATATTATAAGTTAATGTTTGTTTGGTGAACAAAGGTCAAAAAATATTCCAATCTAATATTCTACCGATATTATAAATTAACACAGTACATCAAACTTAATTAAACAAATTAAACGATATTTAGAATATCCAGTATGATTTAGTTAGGGGATTTTAATGATAAATCAAATTTCACTTCGTTAATGGGTTAAAATATCATATTTTAGTAAACTAGAATTTAATTTGATCCCGGATTTCATTAAAACAATTATTGGACTAGTTTTAGAGTATAATGGTGATACGAATGATTGTATAAGTAATTGTGGAAGCTTTCACTTCGTGATTCATTTTTATAATTCAAAATAAATAAACTTTGATGGAATCACTTTAAAAAAGTGATACGAACAAAGTTAATTGTTTTATTTATTTTGAATGAATGATTATGTTTTCAGGTATATGGAGATTTTTAATGTACCAATTATATTAAATAATTATCTTTAATTTTTTACCATTTCTTACTAAACTCTTTTATTCGCATTCAAGCAGCTAAAACCGCCATTGAGAATTTGTTCGATGGAAGTTTTAAAGTAGCACTTTTACATCTTCTACCACAAGAACAATCTGAACTAAATTGATTTAATTTATACTTTATTCTTTACTAAACTTATTTACTAAATACGTAACCATAAACTAACAATTAGAGAGATAAAATAAGTTTCTTTCGTAAGTCGACGGGCTTCAAATGACTTAATGTTCTTCCACTCGAACCCAATGGTGCTCTTCATTGATGAACCATGGCAATTAATTATAGCATAAAATGTATTCAATGTATTGGAGTTATATGGTAGTCCGGTAAACTTGTTTTGTAAAAATTCCTGAATTGATAAGAATCCTTTTATCGCAAAATATCAATCTAAAATTTTTTAGAGGTAACCTTTTTAATTAAAAGAATAAGGTGAAAACCGATACTACGTGGTATTTCATGATAAACACTAAACTAACTCAGTTAATATGTTTTTACCTCTAAAAATTATGTAATATATTACATATATTACAAAAACACATGACTGAAGCTTTGACTTTTTAATATCATTATCAAGTGATACACTATTATAGAATTCTGGACCATAGAAATACCATTTTGAGATTTAGAGGCAAGTCCGATAAAGTTAAGTCATCTAATATAGTGGCAATGAGCCTTGACATTTTTTGTGAAGATACAACTTACAAACGCAGGGTAATGTCAAAAATGCAGGTTACCAAAAGCGTGTTTGCATTTCGTTTTATAGTTAGTAGATTCAAGTATACAAATAGCTCTAGGTTTGACGAATAAAGCACTAATGACCTTTCTTCACACTTTTATTTGTGAAGTGTGAAGAAAGGTCATTAGTGCTTTATTCATCAAATTATTTTGATCTTCACGTAACTCAATCAATCAAGTTAGCTATAGGTTGCAGAGCAAATTGCTTCTTTCTACAACTAAAGTGACCCAGCATAAAATTTCATACATCACTGACAATAGAAGTATTTTGCAGATTTAAGGCCACATATTATAAGACAGTTTTTAGAAAGCTTAGTTAATATATCAACAAATTTCACCAGCTGTATCACGTAAGTGTCGGTTTCAAGTTAACTACGAGTCAAGATACTGACCCAGATACTTACAGAAATCTATTTTAGATATCATTTTCTAGTTAGTTATTTTTTTTAATAATTTCTACAAAATTTGTATAATTGACGAAAGTAAAAAATGTAATACAAATATGCAAAAAGAAAAAAATAATTTAACGATTAATTAAACATCAACAATTAAACACAGTTACATTCCTTACCTCACTGTTTTATTTAAATAAAGTGTTGGAAATGTATAATTAATATAAAAAAAAACATAGTGAAGTAAGGAATATAAATGTGTTTAATTATTGATTTATTCAGTTTCATATAATACAAATATGTTATAAAGGAAAGGTGATTTATTCATTACAACTAAGTTTTATAAAAAATGTAAATTTGAAGAAACACTGCAGGTAAAAAAGTAAATTATTTAAATAGACGTTGATGATATTAATTGCTTTGCAGCAATTTTAAAAGTCGTCTCTATTTTTCTTGATCGGCAGTAAGGATTCATAAGTTCTCCTGATTTATATTACTATGAATGGAACAGCTGTTCTAAAAATATATATTAGACTCTTTAAGCCAGTTACATAAAGAAACAACATAATTATCTGATAGATTTTGAACTTGTCTATATATTAAACTAGATTAAATGAAACATCTAGTTTAAGATTTTGATAGAGATGTAATTTAATTATACTTTTGCAGCAATTTTCCAACTATATTTGAGTTAAAATTTATATAATTTTCCTGTAAGACCTAAAATATAATCTATTTATAGAGATGAGAATGATTATAGTTTTTTAATATTAATCAATATCAATCTAAAAATTAATTTAATTTTCAAAGAACGATTTGACAATAGAACATAAAACCAATGTGTTCTAATATATCACCAGATATTCCAGAAACTACTTCAAATAGAAAGTATAAATCAGATTATATCCTTCGCAAATTAAAATATATCGATAATAATAAAAAATATATGCAATAAATTGAGTTTTAGACAAATTTAATTTAAATGTTAAAAATGAAATATATTTCGTTTGAACACGTTGAATTCGATCTTTTTAACGTTTATAATATAGTAACCAGATAATGGATTCATATTCTAAAAAATATACGATTAATTAAATTATCACTTAAACCATGGAGAAACATTTTTATGTTATTTTAAAGGTAAACTAACACTTGGTTTAGTTGTTGTGTAGTGAAATAAAACTAAGTGTTTAATTAAACTTCGAATTAACATAAAAAATATGTATTCTAAATAAAACTTCTAGATTATCTTACTATAAAACCGGGTAGGTTTTTGAGAGAAATCTTCGTTTCAAAATAAGCCTAACTGTCTCAACTATTATTAACTCTTTCTATGTTAGCGATATTATACTTAAATTGAGCGCATAGTAATGTGAGATATATCAACCTGGATGATGTAATGCATCTACAAATATAAACATCCAGCATGGGTCCAACGTGTGAACCTTATGGCACACTCGATGAATGTTTAATATTAGAAGATAGATAGTTATTCAGTTTGACTATTAACGAATAATGTAAAAGCTATTAATACAATAATTATTGTTAAACTAATATATTAATTAGAAATAAGTGCTGAATCCTGTCTAAGGTCTCTCTAAAGACATTTAACAGAAATACTTCAAATTCCAATAAACTTGTTAGAGTGAAGTTTTCTTTTATAAATGAATGGTGCTGTTTCGTAATACATGTTAAGATAGCCAATAAAACTGTTGTTTGGCTAATTTAAAGATTTAGACACCGGGAAATTGTGTTTCTTGAAATTATGATATAAATATTAAGGTATTGGAATTGCCACAGTTGAAAATATTTGGTAGTAATATTAATCTATTAAAAACATCCCTAACAAATGTATATTAACTAACGCTATTAACCCTTATAGGAATTATAGCAAATTATTTATATGGTTATTAGTTGTATTAGATGTTCTAGTGGTAACAAAGATAGCAGATAACCAGCCAGAACAGTCGTTTGCCATTATAGCTCCACTCATTTCTTGAAAATATGCGTATTTGGTTGATGTTTTTTTTTTAATAAGTAATAATACAAATTTACATCAAAAGGAAATAATTTAGACATATATAGTTTTAGGTACTCTGAAAATCTAAATTATTTAGTTCTTTACATTTTGTTAGAAATTAAATGATATACAACTTGATTAACTAATACAAAGAACATTCGTTATTGTTATTAGTACTCGACCCATCCGAGAATAACATTTACAATATATATCAGGCAAAGAGAGATTACGAAAATAAATATAAATTTTTATTGTAGCCTACTGGTTAGAGGTAACCCATTATATCTCTTATAATTCAAGGTTGCTTCATCACTGAATTTTCTATCTTTGTAAAGTATATAAAATAAAATCGTTTTCACAAAATCTAACAAAGCAAACTCAATAATTGTTATCCCTAAATCCATCTATTTTGAAAAAGTCTTAATTTTCTCAATTCTAATAATTTAGTACAAATAGATAAACAAATTTATTCAAGATATTAAATCTATCGCAAAATATTCCAACGCTATCGAAACAAATACCAAACCCCCTAAAATAAATAAACTGTTAAAAATCCACTAAAAAGACTGTCAGCACCATGTCGAAATATTTAAAAATATTTAATCAACAAGATTACTCAGGACAAAAAATTCAAATCAAAATTTGTCATCAATAACTCATTAGACTTAATTTTAAAATTAAGTCCCCGAAAAAAGTCGGTTGGTATCTTATTGATGTTAGCAATCTATTTCCAAGTGTGCCTTCTGAAGAGGTGTTTTATTATTTTAAATGCATTAATAAACTATGTTCAAGTCAATAATACTTTGTGCATCCGAAACAAAGTATTAGCGATGGGAAACCCCCTCAGCCCGTTACTCGCAAAAATCTCAATCAATTCATTAAAAAAACATAATTGGAAAACACTCACTGTTTAATAAAAATCTAAACATATAGTCTGTTCGTTGGATCTTTGGTCGTACGTCACAAATTATCGCTTCGAGAAACGACGCAAAAACATTCAGTCTGATAAAGTAAACCAAATGCGTTAGAAAAAGAACGCACTGTAAAACTTTCGTCGTTTTTTGAAGCGATAGTTTGTGACGTACGACCAAAGATCCAACGAACAGACTATATGTACCAGTATGTTTAGATGGTATTTTAACTTGCTGATAGACACCTAACTCAATTTTCAAGCTTTATCAATTCTATTCACAAGTGTATTTAATTTACTAGGGAGATCAAATAAAATAAATCAATTTACTCCATTTAACAATTTCAGATCCAGATCTATTCAATATCTTTCAATAGCCGATATATATGGACAATATCACCCACAGCACCTTATTATATCCGATGCAACATAAACTTGCAGAATACATTTCTTGTTACATAGGCTAATAATAGTTCCAATAAGTCAAAATTTTAAAAATGAACTTAATAGAATATTAATAAAACTGGGGGAACTGGGCCTTCCTCTTTTACTTGATAGTCTTCAGTCTCTTGTATCTCCTACTAATTCAAAATTAGTTGTATTTTAAACTTCTAGTGTTTCACTTTGGTTTTATTGTTTTGGTTGAGATGTTGGTTGCAAATTATGAAACTGTTGATAACACTAATTTCTAACAAGACAAAAAAAGTTTTTTTCAAAGGGTAACTGGTACAGTAATGGCCCGCTCTATCCATAGCTCCCATTTTAGCAGGGTAAAGAAGACAACATGTGGACAATTCTCTTATTCTTCCACGTTCTTAGGATTTGAGTTGTATATGCTTTAACTTGAGTTTTCAACTGCAGAGTATTTTATTAGTTGAACTGGCATATTATTTAGACCGGACATTACAGTTCCTGTCAAATGAATCTTCAGCTTTTGCAACTCTTGAGCTAGTTGGACACTTGTATAGAATCTGTCGGTATACAAGTGAAAACCGTTTGTGTCAGTGAAAATTTCTGCGGCTTTTGCGGATTATAAACTTTTAGGATCACCTTCCTTTACAGTAATTAAAAAAAAACAAAATACATCTCTGCATTTGGAATCCAGATATTGCACGAGATTTTCAGTTTAATGATATCTAGTTCTTGGAGCATTTCTCTCTAAAATATTTGGAAAAACCTCGTTCGTGTCATAACATCTGTAAAAAAAACTTACTAAAAACGTTATAGATTATTCTGGTAAATCCACGAGCTCGGACGTAGTTAGAAAATGGGGATTGTCTTAAGGTATACGTTATCAAAACAGGAGGCAACTTCCCAGACCGTATTCAAGAACATCAAAAATGCTTTCTATTTCAACCTATTCCAATAATTTAATATTTTGTACGTATGTAATAAAAGTCGTAAATAATAAATTTTTCTGAATAATTAGAAATTAATAAATATATTAAAAATGGTATTCTAATAAATGACCAAAACAAATAAATCTTAACGATTCCCCTTGAATTACCACCGTGTGGTAAAACATGTTGGAGTGATCAACAGAAAAAGTAAAACCCTTTTAAATGTGTTGTTGTTAATATGGAGTTTCATTGTGAATCCGCCTCACCAATTCAACATCTAAATTAATTTAATTCATTTAAATTACTAGAAATTTAACCGAATAAAAATATATTTTTATAACATATAACTCACTGACATATCTACAATCAATACTCAACATTTGTTTATATAAAATAATACATTGTAGAGAAAATCTACTTATACTTCGGTATGAATCTGCATCTAAAACCGATTACAATATACCGGGTGTTTCTACTAAACAGCGGCCCAGTGATATTAAAGAGAAAAATAAAACTTCTGATACTGTTTAAAAAATTGATAGCTCTTGTACAGTACAATTTTTATTTTACTGCATGAAGTACGGAATATTGTTATCATGTTGTTTTTTAACAAAAATTTTCCAATTCGACTATTTTTCTCTGTAGTTCAAGAACTGCTAAAAATGTTTGACCTATATAAAATAAAAGTTCGTACACTGGACGTGAGTTTTTCATTAAACAAAAAATCTTGTTCAGTCTTACTACACAAAAAAATGACTTATTGAAATGACTACTTCTCTGGTTAATACCTCAATAGATATTGAATCAAATATCAAAGCAAAGCATTTCTGTCAAATAATCTAAAAATAAACACTGTTTAAAAAGATTAATACATTCCGATTAATGAGGTTATTAAAATGTTTTTAAGAATCATTACGAGAGTATTGTCAACAAGATAATTCAGTTTTTAATTATTTAATATCACTATTAGTTAAGTAAGTTAAATTATATATTTTATTAGTGTATTGTTGAGTTTCCCAAACGTAAGTATGATTAAAAAAGACAACAGCAATAGGGTATTAGCTGTTATTAGTGAAACAAATAACCAAATAAGGGAAATATTTAACATCATTTAATATCTGCAAACAGAAATTATAACCAAAAACTCTCAGAATAAAAATGTAAACAAAGCAACAAAGAATAATTCTGCAAGCTATAGTCAAGCTGTTCAAACACAGATAGCGAGAAATTAGCAAATGTCAATTTTCAAACAAATGCAAACAAACCTATTTCGTAAAAAAAAAACAAATATAAACACTAACCAGTCACCGTAAGAAGCTTTCTAATCAATAGTAATGACAAAAATCTCATGTTTTTTTCCCCATAACGATAAGTGATGTAGAGGGTAGTATCTGAAATGCCGAATCAAAATAATACAGGTGATGATGAATTTTCAATGTCACTATTAAAAAAAGTGATTCAGTTAATAAGTGAACCTTTCTGTTAACTTATAAATGAATCTCTAGCTCATGGTGTTTTCCCATAAGCATTAAAACTAACAATAGATAAGCCAGTACATAAAAAGGCGATAATACGGAAAATTATGGGCCCATAAGCCTTTTATCAACTTTTTCTAAACTTTTTGAATATGTTTATTTATTTATTTGCACTTTATTAGAATTACTTTATAAATATAATTCAAAATTCATAAAACAAGCTGAAAGGCGGAGTTCACTCTTGATGAATGTTCTTCCACTCTAACCTGAAAATTTAGAAAATATTGTCACATTGACATTGCCAATAATATAATTTAATATATAATATGTTGTCGAAGAACAAAGTAAATTATTTTTGCAGTAGTTTAATATTATGTCCGATAATCAGCATGGCTTTATTAAACATTAAAATGTAAATACAGAAATATTTGATTTTACTCATTTTAATCATTGTGTCTTGAAAATGGGCTAGATTCCTTGTAAAAATTACTTCTATCGAAGTTATATAGTGGCTAATATTGGATTGAAGAGGCTGATACTTGGTGAAACTCCATTATGCAATTATTAAATAAAAACAATATTTGATTGGCTGTAGACAAGTTTCGTATGCCAGGCCCAAATGGCCAAATTAAATAAATAAAAAGACGATTGTTTACAGTTTTGCTTTATTTGTAGATACACTGCTACAAATGTTTCACCACAGTGTTCATTATTCATGAATAAAGTGTGGTGAAACAATTGTAGCAGTGTATCTACAAATAAAGCAAAAACAATCGTGTTTTTTACTTAATAATTATATAATTGCGGTTTTCATGGTACTCTTTTTAATTTGGTATAAACAGAAGCCAAAATGTAGAATTAATAAAGAAAGGTGAAAAGTTACAGCCTGGTGCTTTGGATATAGTCATGGGCATTCCGAAGGGAAGTATTCTGGGTAATTTTCTTTTTAATGTTTTTATAAATAATATCTACAAGCTGTCATCTCCGAGATTAAAAATTGTTATGCTGACGACACCAGTATTTGTGTTGTAGGAAATTCATTTGATGATATGATTCTAAACCAAGAACACGCAATATATACAGTCAGCCAATTGTTCAAAAATAATAACTTGTTACTAAATGAAAATACTAATAAACATATTTTATTTAGAAATAATGAAAATAATACAACTCCTAATATTACTGATGAAGGTTTAAATTAAATTACACTTGGTTTCTTTTAACAATTTAATTTAAACCATCAGTAATGGTTCAAATTGTTTCTTCAAGTGATAAATGAGAAAGTCATTGAAGAAAAACTCTTAATAATGTTGCAATCTGTAAACTAAAAATAAAATTTTCTCATTTGTCCATGTTTTTGGAAATTAATATCGATGAAAGGCTAAAATGGGACTTTCATATTGAGTATTTATAAAGAAAATTGGCTAATGTAAATTTTACGTTGCGTACCTTAAAACTGGCATATTTTTCAAATTTTGAGTGATACGCAATAATTCACTGGGGTAGTTCTCCTCCAATAAATGATTTTTATTATCCAAAAATAAGTCTTTTTTTGTAAAAAAATAATTTATTAACAGTCACTGGAATTTATATTCAAGAATGTTTTACTTTTATATGGAAATAAAAACACTTATTTTCAAATAGCACTCAACAACACAATTACGATACACGATATAAGGATACTATAAATTACCTAATACACCAATATTCACTTACCTAAAAGGTGTAAATTATTTATTAAACTACTAGCAAACATAAAAAATAGACGCTCTTTAAAGACATATAATCAAAAGTGCATATATTAGTAATAGATATTGAACCATACTCATTAAGTGAGTCTCTGGAATTTAATTTGAATGATATAAATAAGGTTACTGTATGAAATATATTAATTTCCATGTAACGCCTATTTTATTGAGTATTTATGTATATTTTCGTATGCCTATATTTATATAAGAATAAGGAAAACTGTGCATCTAACCTCGATCAATTAAGTAGTTTCAGTACTTGATCTTGAGAACAAAATGATCATGAGGTTTTTGACAAAATTTTAATGGTATATTTTAAACATTTCCGAGTCGTATTCGACTATTTTTTGTATGCCTGGGTGTCACTGTGTTTCAAGACTCGCCAAAATGTTTTATTAATTTTCGGACGAGATTTTTGTAAAAGTTTGTGAATTCATTTTTCCGTAATAAAATGTATATTTTACATTTTTTTAAATAAAAGTTATAGATAATAAAAAAAACGAACCAAACTTTCATAAATAGTATGATTTTCAATCATAAGAAAACTATTTAGAAAGATTAGTTGATTGTACTGAAGAGGTCATTAAAAGGTTTTTAAGAATGTTTGCGAGAACATTGCCAATAAGAAGTTTCAACACTTGATCTTCTCAGTGTAGTGAATAAAGCTGAATAACAATTAGAGGTTACAGGAAATTGATCAAAGAAGATACAATATCAATGATGGAAGGTTACTACTAAATTTTAGAACACGATATTTCAGAAAAGTCACACAACGACCAAAATACTAATAAGTATAGTTTTCATGTACTTTTAATCTTATTTTATACATTATGTTTATACGTTGTTTTTTGCAAATGGCAAAAACTATTACATGAAATATATATATTTTATTTAAATTTATTTATAAATGCATCGGTTAAATGTAAATAGGTTCCAATAAATAATTAAAGAAATAATATAAGAAATCAATTCAAAGTAAATAAATAACTATCAACGGTAAAAAATGGTACAATTAACAAGGAAGACTAATGATTATAATCATGAAATCTGAAGGGCAGTTAACTGTGTGTTCGGCTACATATAGAGAGAGAATGAATAAAAACCGTTACTTTTAATGAGTATAGGAAGCAGGAACATATAAATCGAAAGCAAAGGGAATGTAGCAGAAATAATTGAACAGCCTGCTACAGTCAGTAAAAAAAGAAATATTTGCAGGAGCAGATAATTATGTGTTCTGTTACAAGAATTAAGGATAAATGTGGCAAGATATGAAATATACGTATATATTTAAATTAATTTGCGGGCTATAAATTTGTATTATTGTTGAAGCTTTTGTTAAACCCTTTGATAAGGACCACCTGCACGAAAGCGATAGTGAAAACAAATGCAATCTTCATCACTCTTATAAGACAGGCGCGGTGAAGTTATTACCGCCACACGCAGCCACACAGAAAGTTTCTAAAGTGACGAAGATTATCAGATTGTTACTTGATTCATGGATGCGAATTAATACGATTAAATAATTTCTACTGAATGCTGTGCATACGAATAATATATTTAAATAAATACTATAAAAGCAGATGAATTTATATAAATGTTTTTAAAAATGTATAATTAAAATTTTTCGTCGAATTGATTCACATCAGTTATTGTGGTTTAGATTAAATTAAACTTTAGGTAATATATACAAAAATGATAAGAATTATTAAGTTGTTTCATATAAGTTATTACGTTAATAATGTAAAAAATATGAGCAAAGTGAGCAGGATTAAAAACGCTTACTTTATATATAACTATAATATTTCTTTGTGTTTGTTACATTAGATGAAAATAAAAAAAATCTAAAATTTCTTTGTTTTAATTTAGTTATTTTTATCTCTATATTCTCGTAATTTTCTAGGAAGAACTACATAAATTCAGTCAAATTTACACATATGGCCATTAACTAAATTAAAAACTAATTTTTAATTGCCACAGTTTACTTTTAAAAATATTAGTATTTTTAATTTTGTTATGAAAATAAAAACACAATTAATAATTATAGAACAATACACATATTTCCAATTTAAAATTACGAAAACATTTACTGTATCATAATGAATAAAACCCAATCTATACAAAAAAAAAGTTGTCTAGTGTAATAACAACAGTTTATATTGTTTTTGAAATTCGCGGTATTGATGACTAAATACTTGTATTCACTACTATGCTGCATTGTGTAATAGGCAGGTGTTTATCTGTGTAAAGATAAATATTTACATACAAAAAAGTAAGGTTACGCGTTTAAATATAAAGGCAGGTATTTTTAAACTTAGGCGGCGCGCACTATTTGCAAATTACCCCCGCCGCGGGTTTTGAAACTTATTGTTTTGAAATTTTGGCGCGTGAGCGCCGTTTGGGGCCCCCACGCGTTTCTCGCCGTGCGTTTCAGAAATTACGGAGGGGAACGCAAACGTCAATAACGTGTGCCGGCGGTACGGAGCCCTCGCCAGCGAATTTAACACTTTTTCGGCGGCCGAAAAATCGCGCACGTCCCGAAAATGTGCGTAAAACGTGCTTAGGAATTGATTAAAAGACTTACGCGGCAATACTTTTCGACAGCGGCCAACGTTCCATTGATGCCTGGTATTTCATGTTCTCGATCTGTTTTTTCAAAGCGTCCTTGTCCATCGCTGCGATCGTACTGGCGTCCATCGGGCGGGGTTGCTTGACGCCGGCGCCCACACGCACGCGTCCAATTCAAATTGATAAGGCCGACGACAGATGGCTTCCGCGGACGATTGGAGAGTGCTATCGCCGCGGTTCGTATCACTGCTAGATGAATAATCCTAGAACACAAATTATTATAGATGTAATTAAGAGCATTGCTAAGGTTATTATTTTATAACCTATCAGAAAAATAAAAAAATCAACACTAAGTAAGTTACAATTTGCATTTATTAAAAAAGAATTTATTTATCTTTATTTATAGATACTAAAGTTGTTCCCCTAATGTGGGGAAATTGTTTAAACGTATCCTAATTATTAATGAAATATTTGTCAACAGGTATATAGATTGCAACGATATATTTATTATCTTTATGTTATTTTATCGCGTAACTAAAATCAAATATTATAGATAATATTTGAACATTAATCTTGAAATAATACAGATAGCAATACAAATTATTAATTAGACCGGGTATCTCGCTAATGTAAGGAAATTTGTGAGCCATAGATTCCTGGACGTTTAATAAACATACACAACAATTCAAGACGTTATTCCCTAGGCTATTCTAAGAATATTTTATCCTTAGATGATTTTTAAAACCTCGATATTTTTAAAATTAATAATGTAGTCCGAATAAAAGTATGGCGTATTATACTCGGTTTATCAATAAAAACGTCAATTTCATTTGAATACGTCTCGTGATCATTTGGTATCTGTTGAATTTAATGAGATTGAGTGACGTTTGGCTGTTTGACGTTTATTTGCTTTCTCTAGTAGTTAAACTTTTATTATAATATAATAATAATAATAAATTGTCTTTACTTTAAGGTTCGTCATATTATACACGAAACACAATATAATAAAATAAAATACATATGCAAGTAAAATATAACAAAAAATCTAAAATTGCGTCAACATACAGAAAAAAATGCTATCGATTAGCGAGATCAAATTCATCTACAGTGTATTGTTTGATATCACATAGGTAATTAAATAATTCCTTCTTTAGTGTACTAATAGTTTTACAATCTTTTATTCTATCTGGTAAGCTATTCCAAATTTTGATGCAAGAACAATATGCTCCTTTTTCATATAAAGTTAATCTATGTCTAGGTAAGATATGTATTATTACTTTATCTAGTATTATAGTTGCTATTCATTCGATTATCCGAAAAATATTTGCAATGTTTCGTTATAAATGTTACACATTCATATATATAAATTGCAGCGACTGTCAATAATTTTTCATTCATTAATTTTCCCCTATAGGTTTCGTTGTACTTGAGCATGTTTTTGTAATATGAATTGAATATATATTACTGTAGTAGAATATTTTACTAATTTCGATGTTTGTATTCTTCATTAATATTCTCAATCCATAAATATTTTTGTATATTTTATTACAAATATTTGCAATGTGTGAATTGAAATTCAATTTTTAGTCAATTGTAATGCCAAGTAGTTTCGCATCACTGGTGGTCGAATAACTATTTCCGCCAAGACATATATAACCGTTCTCAGGCACTTTGTTAAATAATAGGTAGTTTGATTTTGAATCATTAATGATTAGTTTATTTTGTTGAATACCAATCTTTTAATTAGTTTTAAAGATTGTCCACCAGTGACGTTCAACTCATTTAATGAATCTGCAGTTATTATTATATTAGTGTCATCAGCGTAGCTTACTACTTTATTATTATCAATAATCTGGACTAAATAATTAACAAATATAATAAATAATAAGGATTCCAAAATACTTCCCTGAGGAATTCCAATATTTAAGCTGCAAGTTGAAGAATAGTAAGCTCTGCCATTGTTAGCTTTTATTTTAGTTGAATGAGGACTTGACCACGCAAACCATAGGCTTTAATTTGGAAAGTAATAACCTATGATTTATACAATCAAATGCCTTTGTTAGATCAACCATAACACCACAGGTTATTTTTTTATCTTCTAATGCCAATAATACTTCATGGAGGTATTCAAAAATCGCTATTTCAGTACTCTTTCCTAATATGAATCCATGCTGATTAAACTCAAAGAGTTTATGTTTATTAAAAACTTCAACAATACGGATAACAATAAGTTTTATATTTTAGCAAGGCAAGATAATATATGAATGGTTCGATAGTTCTCAATATCTTCTGAATTTTCTTTTTTAAATATAGGTGTAATTATTGAATGTTTAAGGCTTTCAAAACAAGAGTTAATAATAGGACACAATGGAGTGGCAATTAAATCAATGCAGTTTTTATGACTATTATTTCATCGTAATCTGCACTATTTGAATTTAAAATTTTTCTACCTCACGTATTAACACTCGGGTTCAGTTACAGGATAAAGGAACATCGAGTAGGGATTTCTTTTGACGTAAATATTTCATTGACATCTTGTAAATTTGAAATTAAATTATCTGCTTTAGTATTAAAGAAAATATTAAAGTTATTAGCAAGGATATGTGTTTGCTCCGTTTTTGGTAGTTTGGTGATCTTGGGCTTGTATATGTTTTTTGATATGATACTCTATGTCGCCTTTGACTTGTTATCTGTTAATTTCAATTTATTTTTAATTGACTCAATTTTAATGTGTTTGAACATACATTTATATTGCATTTGTTTCACTCCATATTCTTTTAAATTAGTTTAAATTTACATTTGAAGCCGTTTGCAATAAAACTAATTAATTCCTACATTGATCTAATTGAGGATGTACGACAGATCTGTATTTAGCATTCTGTTTTTTGAACACTCTTGGAAAATAGCTAAAATACCTGATCATTGTATTAGATAGGTTTGCAAACATAGAGTTCACTGTGATCGATTGATAAATATCATTAAAATTTTATTGACATATATTCCTACGAAAATTATATAAATTTTCATTATTTATGATTCGTGCATATTTAATATGATCAGAGTTGTCACTGATTAAATTAAAACTTAATATTTGAGCAATGTGATCTGAGTAACCTGTATTAATGACTTTAATGTCATTAACTTTATCAATATTTGTAATTATATTATCCAAACAGGTGCTACTGGTATTACTAATACGTGTTGGTTGTTTAATTAGAAACCTAGCGCCATATTTATAAATAATATTCTTAAATTTTTCGGATTCATAATTATTATTTAAAATATCAATATTGAAATCGCCCATTATAAAGAAATTACAATTGTGATTATATATTCTAATATTAGACTGAGCTTTGTAAAAAATATGTTTGTAGCATCCGCTGCATTCATCCCTGGATGAATGCTTAAAACACCATATAAAAAAATGTGATCAAGTAGAAGGTGGTTATAGTGAGGTTATATTTTCTGGGATGGACAAGGACATAATACACGCTTTTCTGGATTGCCACAATTTTCGCAATAACACGGATTCTTCACTCTGTGTTTGCACTAAGTACACTCTTCCTCTTGGAAATCACTACTTGCTTTGGACGCCATCGCTCACTCAATCATATGTTGAAGTCTTTGTCATGAATCGCTATACGGACGCTCAGGTGACTTATAGACATTTGATTTATAGACTTTGGCTGCAATTGTACTTTGAATGGTTTACTGGACGAAATATTCCTCATAGAAAAACCTTCCCAAGTAACATTAACACAAAGACCAATGACGTGCTGGATATGATAGAGGAAGATCCAGGTACTTCCACTTGAATATTGAAAATACTTTAAAAGTATGTAATGGAAAATTCTTAAGAGTATATTTATGGTATCCATATCACTTCTTCCTGCTTATTTTCTTCTGCGTATTGCATCCTGACAATGGTTTTTGTACACAATTTGGTTCAAATTCTTCAACTACTGATCCGATAAAATAAATTAAATAATAAAGAATTTTCAAAATGCTACCTCAGTTTTTGGAGGATGTATAATTAACAACAATAAATTGAATGTAATTATTTATGCATGCACCAGTGCATGACTTTACACTACTCGAGAGTGGACAATGTGAAAGACTTACGAAATCGGATATTTGCTGGGAGCATCATATTAACAAACGACCCTAATGTTTTGAAAGAGTTCTGCATTCAATAAAGATAACATTAGATTATTGCATTCCAGCCGGAGTTTTCAAAATTTCTTGTAAATAAAATAAAAATTACATGTAATATTTAGAAATAAAATGTTGTTATGTTGCGTTATTTATGCAAAAAACGACTTAATGACATATCTGCATAAAATCGATAAGAGCATAGTTGTTTTTTTATTGGCAGATGAGAACAAGCTAGTATTAATATCCGCTTTGTGTAAAACATTAAATGTATAAATTTCCAATGCCTATTTTTAAATATTTTCTATTGTAATATAAGTAGTTTCAGTAAGGGATAATATATAAAATAAAATTTACAAATCTGAACAAGTTTTAATGCTACTGGAGATAAATTGATAGCGCTTCTCTTCATAAAGCATACTATTTTTAAATCACAACTACAAATTATATTTATATGAATAAAAGTTAAGTTTAACAACATCGCAGCATCATACATTTTGATGCTTAATTTCTTAGAAAAACTCATTAGTCTGTGGTACATTTAGATATGTTTATGAAGAGATAGTTATCACTGTATCAGTTCATAATTGTTAAATAATATTGCAATATATTAACACAAAAGTGCCAGCTATTATTTAAGCATTACGCTCAAGCAGGGTTGAGTGGATAACCACCGCTAACTTCAGTATTTTAAGCCATTATTGATATGATGCTAATTTTCTGGAGAAACTCATTGCTTTACATTTAGATATGTTTCAATATATTACCATAAAGTTGCCATCTATTATCTAAGTGTTACATTAGAACCCTACTTGAGTATATAACCACTGATAAATCAAGGGAACTTTCATTATTGTTATAGTTGTCGTTGTTGCCAAATCAAGTCGGTTGGGTGGATAACTCAATCAGGGTTGTAGTTCAACACCTAAAGAATAGATGGTACTTTTATGGTAATATCTTGATTGATGGTTTACCCGGAGAGTTTGGAGTATTTAACATTACTCTCTCAGTATCTCAGTAACTCGTATCCCTGTAATCAGAGCAACGCACAACTTTCTTTTTGAGAGAAAGTTCCGTTGTAAAATAAACAACACGTTATCGAGAAAGTATAATATATGTATGTATTTCACAGGGCTCTGCTATGTTCCCGACACTATGCAATATCAACACAAGCGACCTTTTGACCCAGGTTTCGGTAATGATCGTACAATACGCAGACGACACAGCTCTACTTAGTAGAAGAGGCGCCACTGTTTAGATAGCGAAAACTCTCCAAGCTACCCAAGCTGCTCTAGGTACCTATGAAAAATTGGCGACTAAACGGCGACTTGAGGTTAATTAATTAAAAAAAACGAAAGATTATTCCCCCAAAACACCTATGGAGGCAACTCATCCCAATAAAAGACGACATCAAATATATCGGCATTAACTTCAACCAGCACTTCTCCTGGTCAAAGACTATCTAGGTTTATACCTTTGGGGTTACTGTAAACCCACTTTACTAACAAAACATTGCTCTGAGATGCGTACTGAATACCTTGCCCTATATGCTGCATACACAAATTTATCGTGACACAAAATCCCGAGTGTCCTGGAATAGATTTACATTTACAACAAAATAGACCATCTTTTTTTGGTATAAAATTTCCAAAGTACGATATCTGACAGCAAACATACCTAATTGGTACTCAATTAGCCCCCAAAGCTTAGAGCTAATGTAATTCGATTGGTGACGTTGCTTCTTTCAAGGTGGGAGTTACATAGGATGACCGGATGCCCCCAAATTTTAGCGATCCATCGATTGAGATACGATTAGAAAAAAAAATGGTCCAAGATGCGAAGGAGTGACTTTAGTCAGTAAAATACGACCCTACCTACTATAAGGGTGTCCATAATAGATTTCCTCTTCTCTTTCGTTTTCCTGTCTCCAGGACGCTACGCTGATGAGAACCATGAAAATAGATCGAAACTTGTCCGTGGCTGTTGTTGACAAGGAACAATAAGTAAATCTTGCAATAATGTACCATCGCCAAGGATATTCATTTTTCTAATTTTTTTACATAAAGCAAAAATAAAGAATTTTTATATAACTTGAGAAATATCATTAATAAAGAGTAAAATCAAGAATGGTCTACAATTTTATATGGCTGTTATTTATAACAAGGGATTTAATTAAAAACTATAAACAGATTTTACTGTTGACACACAAGCCCGATCATTTAGTAATTAACATATCATTTAATTATTATAATTTAATATCATCAATGAAAACTAATAATCAATTGGTTGATAGTAGAAGCGTTTATTTTGTGATAGGTTTAAAAAATAATTCGACGATTGTTTTATTTAGCGACTAACGACTTTTAGTTTGACAATGATCAGCACTTTATCCCAACTACAGTTATATGGCTATTTAAATAAAAAGAAATTAAATACAACACATTATGCTGTTTAATTTGAAATGATAAATCAAAATTTTTTTAAACATTCATGGTCTAATATGAAAAAAAAAACATTTATTTTATTCGGTAAATTGAAAATATTATAAATACCATATAAACTAAATATTAATAATAAATTGGGTTAAAGTAACACATTTTTTTTACAAGTTATTTTACAGCAACAAAGTCTATGTATTAGATTATTTATTTAGTTGGGAATATCCGTCAAAATAAAAAACTGCTAAAATCTAAAAAATACAAAAGAATGAAACACTTTACGTATCGGATGACTTTACTCATCTAACAAGAAGTTGTTAAATCAAACGGAACAAAAAGTACTTCGTCTAATAAAATGTATCAAAGTCCTTAGGTCATTGTAAAAAATGAACTAATCACTTATTGAAACAACTACATCTATGTCTAATACCTCAAATAAAAATAAATACTAAAAATAAATATAATGAAAGGTTAAAAACTGACATAATAATTAAATCTTATGGTCTTATGGTTTGAATTTTACCCGAATAATACATTGTGTTGTTTTATTAAGAAGTTGGAGTAATATATTTCAAAACAATATTATTTGTACATTATTACTTTGATTGTCATTATTAACAGTTTCTTCTATTGTAAATCTCTTAGATTCCAATTTTAAGCTGTTCTTTCTCTTGCCAAGCAAGGCCACAAAGTATTAACAAAAATAAAGTTATCCGCATTAATAATTGTTGAATTCGTGTATTAATTCGTGTGCATTGTAAAGGCACTTATTGAATCGACTTGAAGAAAGTAGAAGTTGTTTGGTTGAACAATGCTTTAATAAATACTTTCGTTTTACAGATTATGTTTTACGTTGCGTTGTTGATTATTTTCTGACGCCGCTTATCGGGTGTTTCAACTGTCCTCGTACACACCCGAACACTCGATTCTTTTTCCGCGGCCCGTGCACGGCGCATCGGGTAACATCGCACGCCGGACACTAGATTTTAATGTATCATGTTTTGTTTCGGCACGTAGGCGTTAATTTCTAGCGTAAATTACACACCTAATCCGAACAATAATTGTCAACTTTATTTAATACTGCTTTGCTTTGTGTTTTGTTTCTTATCATAAAAAGGGCCAAGAGAGAACGCATTTTTGATAATTCAGAATGTATTAAATTGTTTTATACATTCTATTTAAATTAATAAATAAACTTAAATAATACGTGTTATTATTAAAGTCAAATGAAAAATTCTGATATCTAATAATATTTAATGTTATAATTAGATATCCTTTGTTATTTTGTATATCTGCAAACTCAATCATGCATATTATTGTAATGTGAAAAAGTTTAATTGATTTTTATTCGAATATTTTGTTATAGAAATACTCGTACATCGGAATAACGTATATAAGAGCTAATTTGAATATATGTGTGTATGATAAAAAAATATCGATTGAAAATCACTCATCGCATATTCTGTGCCCGTCTCTCGAAATTTGAAAATATTTTATTTTAATTCGAATTCGAAATGTTTTTGTCTGGTTTTTTTACAAAAATATAACTTTCTAATTATTACTTATCAATCTATAATGATTTTATAAAAATGTATGTAATAGTTATTAAGACAAGTAAGTCTATATTAAACTCTCTATCAAGAAATATATTACATTATAATAGAGGATGGAGACATGTTAAGTATTATTTTTTCTTGCCCTTATTTCTAGGAATGAGTTTAACTTTCCACCCTGTATATTATATTAAATCAAATAAAAAAATATGTAAATAAAATACACTATCGGTTTACTATTTATATATAAACAAAATATTTAAAATAACACTTTTTAGATACATGTAGATAATAAATTAGTTTCACCTCTATTTATTAAACCAATTTACCTAGTAATCAACTTTTGAATTAATAATGTTTATAGGGTGCTTCGTGGTGGAGCAGTTTAACAGCTGCTTCCTGTGCGGGCGCATCGGGATCAAACGCCACCCCAAACGGTTAAATTTTATATAAGACGCTTTGCCATTTAATCCATACCATCGATATCTTTGTATATTCATTAATGACGAATTTTATTTTATAGTTAATCGATTACATTTGAAATATCGTTTTTACATAATTATAAAATGTAAAAAGGCTGAAAGATCAACATCAAGAAACATAATAATTATTACTACAATTATGGATTGTAATACTATCTTCTAATGTATAAAACTAAAAAAATGGGACAAATAATGTATTTATATTCTATATTAAGACTGATTTAATTTTATTGAATTCCAAGCTACAATAAATGGAAAATGATGTACTCCACGATTAAATTTAACAAAAATAGGATGACGTTTAATTATAAGACTAGACAAGGGCTGCGGTTGCTCGAAATATGCGGTCCTGTGGGGTCCCCCTCACCATTCTCTTATCAAAATATCCTCACACAATATATTCACGCGTACATTTAGCATATTTAACCACTAAATGCAATGTACATATTAAATATTTAATGACCAGAACCTTTGGATTAATTACTGTTCTGGACCCGGGCTATGTTGAAGTTAAATCTTTCGTGTAATTAAAATATGTAAAATAGATATCACAATCTAAAAGCATAAATATTTAACTTTTAGTATATTATAATCAATTATAATATAATTATGTTAAGAATCTGAATTTATTTTGAGTCATTCTGGATAAAGCACATGTAGAAAAAAAGAAATATTTCAATATGTTTTCTGATTTACATCCAGACAGTTTAACAAATCTTTTGGCAGTATTTTTGTATCATACAGTAATTAATTATGTTATTAAAAGTAGTTTCTATTACAGAAATTGAGTTTTTGAATATTTAGAATGTATTTTTGTAGAACGAAGAATATTTTCAATGCTTACGTTCTTTGACAAATTTAGCTACAAATAATCACAAAACCCTTTTATCTTGTATGAAAACACTTTTAAAAGTACGTCATGGTTTTATTTATTTAATTCCTTTATGAGAACTTTTAAATTTGATATAATATTGTATGGCATAATTGATATATATTTTTAGAAACTTTCTAATAATTTGTGTATTCTTCGCAAGAAAATGTTTGATTATTTTTGTACATATAAATAAAATTATTATTATTAAGTATTTAGCTATGTTTGTGCAGTTGTTATCTAAAGGGATCGATTTTTAATTGTGGTATAATATATGGAAATATGTAATTGAATTAATTTTAAATAGAATATACAGTTTTCCAATTAAATGCAGCTTTAAAATGAGTTTTTAATATGGTTATTTATAATATGAACTTAAGGAGTTATAGATGAAACATTAAAAAGCAATATAAGGCTTCATATCCAATGCACTAACTTACTAATATATTTAAATTACTCACTCATTATAAAACTATAGGAGTGCATTTTTAACCTCTTACCGTTGCCTCTTTTTATAAGTATATTTGGCAGTTGACTTAATTAACTGTAATATATTTCGTAAGTGAAAGTTTACGGAGGGTACGGACATTTATCTGGCATTCCATCAATGTTCACATTTGGATTACTTTCATTTAGAAGTGGATAGATTTAAATATATGTCCCCACTTGTTGAATAGTACTAGCTTATGAAGTATTACTTTTGATTATTCTGCTTGATGATGATGATTACCAATTGATAATTCTTGTTGGTGGATTTTGCCACTGCCAATTTACATGCTGATCAGCAGTTTGCCATTAAAAGAGCCAATTTTTATTCATGTATTTCAGTTAAGTTTCACATGCGATATCAACACTTTTAAAAACAGAAAATATTTGGACATCCTGATGTATTTATCAAACGTAATGCTTGTTATGCTACATTCTTGATGGAACCGGATTTATAAGTTTGGTGAAGAAAAGCGCTTGTTATGTTCCATATATACATCTATACCAATAGCGGAATTAAAAACCATAATTATTGAATATCTCCAAAACAATATGCCCGAAGAAATGGAACTACAAAATGTCTGCTTATCTCAAAACTATTTTAGATTTAATAACAAATTCTATGCCCAAGAAGATGGATTGCCGATGGGAGCCCCAACCTCATCACTTTTTGCTGATTTATACATGAAATCATTCGAAGAAAAAATATTAAATAAGAAGAAGAATACAAACACCATATTCTGGTGCAGATATGTGGACGATGTTTTTTGCATATGGGGAGGCTCTAATCGGCAACTGGACACATTTCTTCAAGACCTCAATAATCAGAATAACCAAATTCAATTCACTATGGAAAAAGAAATAGACAACAAAATAAATTTTCTGGATTCAACAATAGAGAAGAAAGACAATAGACTGCAGTATTCCATATATAGGAAAGCAACCACCACCGATACCATAATTCCAAACGACTTATTCCAATCCATACAAATAAAACATTCAACATTTTATGCATATATACACCGACTCCTAACAGTACCCATGACAACTGAGCACTACAAAAAAGAAAGAAACCATATACGAAATAGCCAAGAACAACGGTTATGGGAGAAAGGTGATAACAAGATTAATTAAGAAGAAGCAAAGGAAAGTAAAAACTAAATTACTATACAACATTCCCACCGAAAACGATTAGCATACGTATGCAGTGATCCCCTTCCTTGGCAATGTCAGCTCTAAAATTAAAAAACAATTGACCTCCCATGACATTAAAACCATAGTTGTAGACAGGAATAATTTATCAAGAAGATTACTCAATAACAAAATAGAAACCAAAGACCTTTTAAAACAATCAGGGGTATATAAAATGCAATGTGTAAATTGCAGCGGTTTGTATATAGGTCGAACAGGGCGTAAGTTCGAAACCAGGTATATAAGGAACATTTCATAAACACCGGACACCACATGGGGCAGATCATACCTATTAAGATATGTAAAAAGGGAACCCAGCTAAATTACCTGGAAATATCAAGCGGGCTATTGAAAGAGCAGATTTACTACTAAATAACCAACAGTAACTAATTAATGTTAACACCATAATTGCCGGAATTTCACACGATAACAACTAGTATATTTGTCATTTTTAATTTAGTACTACCTTTGATAATGAACTGCAAAGTTCGAAACACATGTCAGGAAACTGTACATAAAAATATGCAACATAACAAGCGCTTTTTCTTTACCAAACTTGTATTTATCGAGATCCTCTATAAAAAAAAACACAATAGTTGCGAATTCGGAAATGACTCCTTAGCTCTTGTATGTCAACTCATCGTCGACATTGATTTACTAGCGTTGTAACTCTGTTATCGGGTGACAGCCGACGCGTAAGTTTTTTACGGATGTTATGACAAGAACGAGGTTTTTCCAAATATTTTGGAGTTTGCTTATTAATCCACCAGCGGAGATAAATGCTCCAATATCTGGATTTCAAATGGGGTTGACGAATCCATTGTTGGATTCAAAGGGACAGCGATCTTTAAAGTTTATAATCCGAAAAAGTCAAAGATATTTATATAAAAAGAGTGTATGCTTTATCAGACAGTGTAACTGGATATATCTCTGCATTTGAGCCGTATTTTAGCAAAGGAACGCCGGAAAAAATGGACCGAAGTGATTTACCATTTATGTCCAAAATTGTAGTTTAGCTTGTATATACCTACAGATTCTATACAGGTGTTCAACTACTAAAAAAATTAAACACAAGCTGAAATTTTACAGTATACAATTAAATTGTGTTTTCAATCTTATTAAGTGAATGGGTGCCTTTTTCGACAAAGATTTTTCTAGTCAAACCATTGTTTAAGAGTTACAAAAGCTGAAGGTTCATTTGACAGGAACTGTAATGAATATTCGAAAGAATATGCCAGTTCAACTATAAAAGTACTCTGAAGTTGAAAGTCAAAGTATATATAACTCAAAACCTAATTGCTTTAGCATATTATTTTTAGATATTTGGTATTCGCCGAGTCTGCGCCCAAGTTAAAATAATCTACCGTGCGGTCATTTTTTTTATTAACCTTCAACCAGAAGCGGAGCCCCACGTTGGGACCTGGCGGGCTCTATCGTTACCAGAAAAAGACTGGACAATGAAGAGTTTCTCACCATATAAATTCCCAGGCGTGGACGAGATTTATCCGGCTCTCATACAGTGAGGAAAACATGCTATCCTGGACACCCTTGTGGGCATGTAACGGACGTGAATTGCCCTTAGTTATACATCCTATGCGTAGAGGGAAACTAATGTTATCTTAATACCAAAACAAGGACGCTTGGACTACACCACAGCTTATAATAATATCGGCCAATGATCCTTACATCCAGTACATTAGGGAAACAGTCTTGTTAAATCATCATCTACATTCCATTCAACATACTTACTTACTGAAGGCAGATCGACGGACTCGGCCCTGCACACTATAGTTAGGAGAACTGGCCGATCCTTTGAACAAAAATCTTTCACCCTGCGACCTTTATGGATATAGAAGGAGCCTTTGATAAGATACCCTTCCCAAAGATAACAGCTGCACTTCGATTTAGGGGAGTTTAGGTGGTTTTATGGCAATATAATGAAAGACAACCAATATTATATTATATTATGTCGGGTCGCAGAGGCTTGTCCACTGGAATCACTGCATAAGCAGTAGATTACGCGGTATGTTTCACCGACGATATCACGATCCTAATTTTTGGCAACTCAGAAAGTATGTTAGCGAAACGTATATCGAATGCTCTCGAACTGGTACTGTACAAAAGATGAAAGATTTTGATCCACCAATATTCTTTATTTTTCTAGACAACAAATTAAACTGAACGATATTATGTCAATATGCAACAGTAATATCGTGGCCTAGAATGACCACTCCTAGATCACGTTCAACGATGCGCGCTCCTGATAGCGCAAGGAGCTTTGAGATTCTGATGGACAACATCCCTCGAAAATATATATTCCCTAGAAAGCTTCAAATAGACCTGAAATACGAAGACTCAGGACACTCAGGTGGGTCGCCGACGAAAACATGTGAAGGTGTCGGAATTTTTTGCAAAAACATGTCCCTGAAAAAAAGTTGCACTAGATGAGACAATGAGCGCACCAACAACGGTGGAACTCGTGTGTATACTATATGTGGGTAATAAAAGTTAATTTCTGACAAGAAGATCAAGAGAAAAACCAAACACATCATAGCGGACAGCAGAGCAATTTCGTCCATTGCCAGGTGTAAAACTACCTCAGCATTAACGCTGGAATATTGCGAAGCCTTGGAAGAAGTGACTTGTGAGAATAAGGTAACCCTATGCTGGGTGAAAGGAATAGCTAATGGTTTGGCGAGAAAGACATCCAGACGAACGATATGAAGGCCGGATGTCTGCCTGCCGCCCTCTCTGCAAGACTTGATTATCCTACTGAAAAATGCATCAATCAAATGCCTCAACGTGCAATGAATACTCTGACGGCTGTATGGAACTATCCAGAGAAAACCTACAGAAGGTTATAGGGCTCCTAACAGGACACAGCAATTTAAGATCTCACCTGAACAGACTGGGATTACAATCTAGTCCTGCATGCAGAGGTTGTAAAGATAATGTTGTACTGGACTGCCTGGTGTTATCCAACCTGCGTGAGTCCACAATTAAAGAGGGACGTCTAAAGTCACCCCTCTTGGTGGGGTTCTGGCGTTTGCCAATGCCTTGGATTGGATCCACCGCAAAGAATGAGGACGTGAAGCGGGCCTCTTTGACCTCGAATCGAAGAAATCCAAATACAAGAGTTTTTTTATACCAAAAATGTTGTATTGTACTGTTGATATTGTATCCCTTCTTATAAACACATTTTGATATCAGGAATGCTTCAGTAGACCTAAGTAAATGATTTTAGAGAAGCAGTCGTATCGATTACTAACTTATTTATTTTAATAGCTGTAAGTTTAATAGTTCCTGAACGTTTTGCTCCAGGATAAAAACGTTTATTCGAATAAACCTATTGCACTTATTGTCAAGTATGTAATATATGTATCTACCATTTGAAGGTTTTAAAGTTTTCAGAATTAGAGTTGTATCACCATTATTTGCCGAAATAAGTCAGTAAGTTAGTATATTTTAGCCAACCCTTCTAGTAGTTTACACTTGTCATATATACACCTGAATTACATGTTAAAAATGAATATACAAATATTAAATGGTAACAGTCAGATACATACATAACTAAAATGAAAGACAAAACTTGAATATAGAAATAAATAAGTTTAAAGATATTGAAATTTTTAAAACTGTGTATATATAAAATTAAAAATTAAAAACTAAAGAGACACACAAGTTAAAATTGAAATAAAGGTATAAAATTAAACATATATAAAACTATAAATACACACAAGTTAAAATTGTAGTGTGAGGTATAAATTTAAACATACATAAAACTATAGAACACACAATTTAAAATTGTAGTTCTTGAATGTTGTCGACGTTTACTTGGTGGTACATTTTTAATTAAAAATTAAATAAAACACTTCTAACTTTGTTTTACCACAATAGTTATTTATTCGCTGTGACTATAGTTTCGATCATAAAGTCACAGCGAATAAATAACTATTGTGGTAAAACAAAGTTAAAAGTGTTTTATTTAATTTTTAATTAAAATTGTAGTGTAAGGTATAAAATTAAACATATGTAAAACTATTGAAACACACAAGTTAAAATTATAATATAGGTATAATGTGGTTAAGCTGAATAATGTTGATTCAAGTTCAATTGCAACTAAAATTGAAGATTTTTGTAATCAACAATTCATATATACTATAGAACGCGTGTTGGCTAAGGTACGATTTGATTTTGATTTTAAATTATTTAGGGGCTTAATGCTGTGATAGACTCCGGAAGGGAGTTGAATATTGGGTTTCCATAATAATTTATTCCATTTCTGGATTTCTCAAGACGCATCATTTGCGGGCAAAGTTTTGATCTAGTGTTATGTTCGTGCATATCCATATGGGTACAGTAAGATTTGAGGTTCGTACGTACATGCATCAGACATTCTAGTACATAAAACGATGGTAAGGTCAGAATACCCAATTCAATGAATTTAGCTTGACAGTCATCCTGATATTTTAGACCTGATAGTATCCGTATTACGCGTCTTTGAATACCAAACAGACGTTTCAAAGCATCAGAGTGACCCCAAACTAGGATGCCATAATGTAAGGTGGGATTGATATAGAGAAAAATAAGCAGTATAGGTTATAGGTTATAGGTTAACGTATGGTACTAATGAGGTGTGTTAGCCTCTCTTGAACTGCGACCTAAAAGATCTATTGTTCTACCCTTAACCAATCACTTCCCTGTCAGTTCCAGGTCCTCCATGAATTTAATAACTTTCTTGGAGGTGATATTGCTCACCCCTTCGTGGGATAATCGGTCCCTACCGAAGTGTGAAAGACGATTGTGAGAAATTGCGACACAAGTGCATAGTATATGCTCGGTCGTTTCATATGCCGAATCACATAATCTGCAGTTTCCACTTTCTTCTTTTCCCATTTTCCAAAAATGGTATCGGGGCGCACAGTGCCCTGTCATGAGCAGTAGGTAATGCGGATGAGGGCAGCTGCGTTTTTATTTGACGTAGAGGATAGGTCGAGCGGCATAATTTCGCTGCTACTGCTTCCCCCTGATTGTTCCAAGATAATTTGTGGTCAAGATTTATTCCAAGAAAGGAGGTTGTAGTTTCGCTAGAAATATCTGATCGCAGCGAGAACAAGAGATCGACCGTTTTGTTCACATTCAAAGATAGCTTATTTGAGGCAAACCAAGCACTAACATCAGTACTGGATTAATTGTTTTTATCAATGGCCATCAGCAAATTGGAAAAAAGTTGCAGAAACAGATGTGTAAGATACGCCGTTTATATATAATAGGAAAAGCAACGGACCAAGAATGGAACCCTGGGGCACGACATACTACAAAAGTACCTTCCTAGTTTTTATTTGTTTGTTAGAGACCACGGTTTCCTGTCTTTCGTGGAGATACGAGCTAATTAAACGACAGCTACTAGGGTGGACATTTTAGAAGTATAGTTTACGTAAGAGAATGATCGATGCAGTCGAAGGCCTTACTGAGGTCCCTACGGAACCCGTATTAAAACGCCAGAAGTTTATGCGCGTTAAGAAAAGCGAGCATTTGACCGAGCAGTATCTTTTCAAATATTTTGGCAATAACAGGTAATGTAGCTATAGGTCTATAATTGCTCACATTATCTCTTTCTCCTTTTTTAAATATCGGGACAATATTTGCTTTTTTGAGTGAGCTTGGAAAGATGCCATTTCTAATGCACATGTTTATCAACTTTGTTATAGGTATAGTAATAACATCTACTACCCTTTTAAGTAGATAACTTCTACAAAACTAGTTTCAGTGAATTGAAAATATGGTGTGGAATTAATTGGAGAATTAATCTTAAATGGCATAGGCGTAGTGCTTGTATCAGGAAGACTCCATGCCAATTCGTCCGCAATATTAGCAAAGAAGGTACTAAATTGATCGGGACCACAGTGCTTTTGGACTATTATTGGAGTTTTTTTATGAAGGATTCGTTCGCAGATATCTTAGCATCTTTAAGAGAAGCACGGTACAGGCTCTTGAATTTAATGTAATTTTTTTTCTTACATCAGAATTTATGTTTGCTTCTTTCATTAGTAAGAGGGTTTCACGCATATTATAGGCTATCGTTAAACCACTTTACATGACTACTTTGAGACGGCATTTTCATTTTAGGAAAACTTTGGGTAGAATATTCATGTAGAATATCTATACTTTCTTTAATATTTTGGTTTCTTAATAAGTTCATAAAAGGTTATTTACAATCACTTTATTCGGTAGAGATGCCGATTCGCAATCGAATTACTTGTTCTATTAAACGCAATATCATTTCATTGTGAGTAGAATGATCCAACTTTCTTCTGGTGGTCTAAATTTACTTTGAAGTTAGAGTTTTATTCGCAGAGGTCATTGACTGCAGAGAGATTGTTGCTCTGGGGAACTAACTAAACGTATCACAATTGTTCTCAACGTGATGGATTTTCATATTTTTTCTCGATTTTTCCTGGTGGTGCTAACTAGCGACTTGTTAAAACGTAAAAACACCGTTATAACTGAGCTTAAAAGAGCTACTCCCTATTATTAAAAACCACCGGTCAGTGAATATATATAACTGAAAGATATCGTTATATGGCTGAACTGACGACTGACATATTTTAATATGTTTTTTATCATATGCTAAGGGTAAAATATTACAAGCGTTCCAAGGGATTTATAAAATACTTTTTATTCCTTTTTATACAGTTTTCTAGGTACAATAGGTTCAATATTAATATAATTTAGTTTAGACCATTTGTCGTATTTTCAATTAAACTCTTCTTTGTGTTGATTACTAAAAATAATTTATAATTAGCGATACAGAGCTAAAAAATATTAGCCATTTGAATAATTATATCAATTTTATAAAAATATAAAATATAAGTTCTTTCTGCCATAAATTTAATGTTGACATTGATACAAAATTGAATTTCAACTGTCTGACTAAGACGTATTACACACAGGCGGAATACGAAATAATAGACAATTTAATAGCATTCCACCTTTAATTAAATTTTCCTTTCCCTGTACATTAAGGAGACTCCAGAATTGTTCTGTAATATAGAATCTAGACTATTATACTTACATTTAAAAAATTAAATAATTAAAATCTAAAACTCCTTCGTCTAGAAAATACTAGCTTGAGTTTATGTTTAATTTACACTGTTACAGTTAATTTTATATTTGAATTATTCTGAATTAATAATAATACTATATTTATATTAAGTGCAAATTAATTAACTACCCCTAATAGTATACTGCATACTAGCAATGCTTTTGTCCGCACCTGCTTGAATTCATTTTTTTTGTCAGATATAATTTATGTAGAAATAGTAGTGATGTTTATGTGTGTATAAAAGAGATTCTTACTTAAAGACTTGCTCTGTTACTAAAGTACCATTAACTATATTTCAATTGCAGAGTGTACAGCTCGCCTATCTAATTGCAACCCCAAACTTCACTTTCGCTATCGCTAGTTCGACCACAACCGTATGCGCCCACTAAGAGTTTAGTTTATCTAATTTAACCCCAAGACTCAAACTTATAACTTCCATTTCCACTACATATATGTTTACAGTTACCAACAACTACACGTTTTAGAAGTATTTTTAATTAATAATTTTAATAATAATAATCAATATATTTAATATCCTTTAAACGAATATTTTTAAAAACAAAGTTACTACATTTATTAAAAGGATATTATATTTACAAATTATAAAGAGAATTAAGGGAAATGTCTTACATTTTCAGTTTGCAGACATCTGGAATAGGTACATTGCAAAGCAATAATAAAGTAATCTTAGACCAAAGAAACACATTAATTCGATAAAAAATAATTCGCAATTGCAGAAAATATTTAAAATCAGACAATAAAACTTCTTATAGTTATAAGGAGTTTTATGGACTGATTTTAAATATGCCTAGTTAGGCGTACGCTATGTATGCAACGTTTGTGCGTGTATTGTATATGTATTCAGTTATGCATATTGTAATATATATTATGAAGATATTACACCATAAAGGTACCATCATCAGTTGATAACCACCGACTCGATTTCCTGTCTTTAACTTCGGTACGCTGGTGAGATCCAAAATATATCGAAACCGGTTTGTTGTTCTTGTTGACAGGGAACAATAATTAATGTTTATATATTATGAATATTATGTTTATTAAATACTGACTTTTATTTTTCAAGTAAGCAAAAATGTGGTGTATCGCAAAATGTAAATAATACATAGTAATTCTAAAACTCAAGCTCAGGAAAAGTTCAAAGATTTAATCTGTTTATTGGCCAAGTCTATAAAAGTGTTGTTCATATGTCAATTTTAAGTTTCACTTAAGTGATTTTATATACATCAAACAAACAGAATTTCTGATGAATAACAATATTTAAAAATTAACAGTAAGTATTATTTACAGCGGTGTGAACTTTCAATTGTTACAATCTCGCGAAGAGTCTTGAAATTTACTTCAATCTGTCATAGTTCTAGAAGTAATCAGTTTTATTAATAGTTCAAATAGTTTACTCAAAATCGCGTTTTAAAAGAGTGAGATGCTGACTCTTCGTATGGCCTGATGACATCTCACTGATTTTCCAATATTTCAATGTAAAGAAGAGACGTGAGTTCAGGTAAAGAAAGTGACAACTAAAACAGTTTATCATCAAAGGGAAATACATGTGCTAGGTTTGCATTTTAAGTATAGTTCTAGCGATTAAACTTGGCCCAAAAAATATTGTCATATAACTCGATTGGTATACGTCTGTATAACACTGAAATGCCGACCGATTTCTAAGATTTTTGTTTAAACTAAAATATTTTTTAATAGATCTGACCGCACTAAAGCAGAAACAAAAGAATTCTGGCATACTGCAGCATTTTATAAAGAGTTCTAGCCACTCACAATGTTAAATCATATTTAAATAAATTAATATTCCCTTAGTGTCGTATTTTATTCAGTCAATATTTATATAAAGCGAATTCCGTATAGTTCTTAGCATATTACAGAATTTCCTAAATATTTCTAAGCCCTTGAAAGTATTTTTTTTTAATATAAATTAATATCGGTCAAGGTCTAATGTCCAAGGTTTCCTCCAGCATCTCACTCTCTTCTCTCTAACTATACATTGCTTTGGAAGTAGCAACTTAATTATTTTTCTGAACATATATTGATTATATAAACTAATTTAATTTGGTCTCAAATTACACTAAAATTACGTCAAGCTGGAATATAATAAATGATCGAAGAAACTATATTGATCTAACGTTAATCGATAGTATAATTAAAATTATACTGAGCGTAGAAAACTCAATAAAATAAATTTAACTAGCCCATATAATTATAATTATTAATTATTTGCGTATCATTTAACGATTATCATCATCGCCTAAAAATGAGGTCTAAGAACTTAACAAATTTTAGTTATTGCCTAAGGTAATGGCTAGGTCTTTAGATTTTCCAATTTGAAAAATGAAATATTTATTAACCAAAAAATTCTTTAAATAATTCTAAAATAAAATTACCAATTGAGATCTAAATTGATTGTTCATTATCAAATAATTTACTTTTAAAGGTACAAATTAGTCTCATAAAACATTAGGTTCCGAATAGATTGTACTGTATGCAGCTTTGAAACTAAATATACAAACTATTCTCGATCATTTAGATTTAATAATAATAGATTTAATCAATCAAATGTAAAAAATAAGTATTTTATTTTACACTATAGTATAAAAGGTGCAGAAAGTTCAATTTTCTTGAAGCTGCCGAAATGATCAGTACATTGCAAAACTACTGCAAGTATGTTAATTTAGTATAAATAAAATGAATTACTATGTAGTAACAGTCTCAACCATCATTTACTAAATATTTTGTAAGTTAATTTGGTTGCATATATTAGATTAATTAATCTTTTATTTCTCATTACACAGATACAGTGAATTAATCAAAATGCAAATTTAGACAATATTATTATGTTGGGGCAAATTTCAATAAATGAAATACATTTAATGATTATACGAGTTTTGAAGATTCTATATTTCTCCAAAACAATCTCGACGGATTATTTGAAAAATTAAAAATTGTATGCCATATTTTCAAATAATTTTTCATTATATCCAAAGATATTTCTGATGGTCCGTAATATCAATAAAAATTAAGAAAATCATGTAAAGCAGGGATATTTTTTTTAATTTGATAACACTGAATCAATTGCAACATTGCAGGGCTTGCCTTGTAAATGCAAATATAAACTATTATATTAATTAATTAATATATCTTTTCGAAGCTGAGAAATGAAAACAAATAAACAAATGAAACTAACTTATTTTTAGAAACTTTTTTATGTCGCTATTGTCAGTGACCTTACATATACTATAAAATAGTAAATATTTATATACTAAATAACTATTTAATTATAAAAGTATCGAGTTATATACAACAACATTATTATTATTAGACTGGGTGTTTCTAAATGAATATCAGGGTTGTAAAGGTTTATAATACTTATTACGTAAAACCTAATATAATAATTAATACATGAAATGAAAAAGAAACTCAAACAATTTTGTTTGTTTGTAAGCGCATTCGCTATAGGGCGCCAGAAGAAAAAAATACGATTAGTGAACAGAAACATTTTTGTGTTTTCCACTTTGTAAAAACGGAATTTACAGTTACCGTGCAAGGTACCTTTCGGAATAAGTTCAGATGTGATCCTCCTGACGATAAAAATATCTGTAGATGGTATCATCAGTTTGAAAATACCGGTGTCCTCTGCAAAGGAAAGAGTATGGAATGACCAAAGGTTTCTGAAGAGAGTGATTGATTGTTGAGGCATTTAAGTGTTGAAAATTTATATTCATTATTTAGGTAACAAAACTGTTTGATTTTCAAATTGGTTTTATTGTAAACACTACATATGTTTCGCCACACTGTGGCTTCTTCAGGTGAAGAAAATATACAAATAAAATACAAATTGTTTCTTATACATATACTATGTTGTTATAAGTGGGGGAGTGAACATTTTTAAAACAGGGGAGTTGAATAATTCTACTTGGTCGTTGAGTAGATGGCCGGTGTGGAAATATCTATTTATTTCTAAATTTTCCAATATATTTAGTTTTTGTCCTTTTCTTTCTGTGTGGTGGATCTTAAATTCGGGGTGGAATGTATGATTATGCTCTAGAAAGTGATTTGCATATGTCGATGTTTCTTTTTTGAAACTTTAGGGCAGTTCATACATCTTAGCAAATACTCCACTGTGTTTATTTTTAATTGTTGTATCTTTATTGTTTTTTATTATTTTTGATAAACTATTTTTCGTTTTGATTGATATATTAAAGTTTCATTTTTTAAGGTTTTTTGCATTTTTTTCACTTAATGGACCATTAACCATGGGTCGATAGCCGTAATAAAAATAAATTACGATTGTATTATACAAAACAAATGTATTCAATAATAAATAAAGATGTTTGTCTCTCTCTGGACCAATAAATGTTATGGATGAAAAGTTTATTTTTAATTCTTGTTGACTTGGAAATATTAAATTATTAATTATTATTTTTTTGTTGTTGTATAATTAAAAACGGTTATAACAAAACAATTATTAATAAAAACGACCAAGTAGAATTATCCAACTCCCCTCTTTTAAAAATGTTCACTCCCCCACTTATAACAACATAGTGTATAAGAAATGGTTTGTATTTTATTTGTATATTTTTTTCACCTGAAGAAGCCACGGTGTGGCGAAACATATGTAGTGTTTACAATAAAATCAATTTGAAAATCAAACAGTTTTGTTATCTGAAGAGAGTGTTGAGCAAGTGAGGAAGTCTATCACACGTAATATGCCGAAATCAATCAGGAAGGTTAGTCGTTAATTAGAAATTCCGGTGACGACCATTTGATAAGATTTACGGAAACGGAAACGTAAGACCCAGGATGGAGGCAGCTGTTGCAACAATTACACCACAAACACCAAACAAAGTTTGGGAAGAACTGGCCTAATGACTTGATTTGTGGCATGTGACGAAAGCTACTTAAATTGAACCTTTGTAAGCTTGTACGTATAACTGTTTTTGTTACTCTTTTATTTCATGTATTATGATTTTGTGTTTTACGTAATAAACATTACAAAGCGTTAAAATACCGATATTTATTTAGAAACGCACGGTATCAAGAATAAGAAAAAGAATAAGAATCATTTATTTCTCATAAGATGTACATACATAAGTGATTATACATAAAAGAGAAATTGTCAAAAATTAATTAATTAATACAGATAACTAAATGTGTATGCGGTTATAATAATTTGTTTATATTCAAATATTGATAGTAGTCAATAAGGTCCCATCTCTTTCAACAGTAGCTTTAATTTTCGTTTATATTCAATTATGTTATTTATTTGCTTATAAGAATTTGGTAAAGAATTGTATAGTTTTATGATTGAATACAATGGTGATTTTTCATATTTAATTAAGTTGTGAATAGGAAAATTATATATATAATTACAATTTCTTGTGGCATATTCCGTTTGATTTTTGAATCGCAAAAAATTATTTTTATGTTGGTATAGAAATATTAAGGAATCATATATATAAAATCCTATTATTGTTAGTAAGTTATTTTTCTTAAAAATACTTCTACATGAATCAGTGTATTTCATGTTAAACATTATACGTACTGCCATTTTCTGAGCTTTAAATATTTCTTGAATATCTACTGGAACCCCCCAGCATATGATACCATACCGAGCTAAAGAACAAAAATTGGAAAAATAAACAATTTTTAATAATGCATTGTTAACATACGGTTTTAGAGTGCGCAATGCGAATAAAATACTACTCAATTTTCATCTGTATTTTGCGTCCAAGTTAATGTAGGATCAATCACAACTCCCGAGAATTTAGACTCGTTGGTAAATTGAATAAGATGAGATGTCAAGATGGATAAATTATCTACCTCAAATGAATCTATTGTAGTATTTGTAAGCTCAAAGCTAGTATTAGTAGTCAAGTACCCTTTTGTAAATTCAAATTGGTGCTCATTAAATAAATTAATATCTTCTAAAAATGATACCATTTGATTATACAATATACACTCCAGTATTTTGGAGAATAGAAATTTGTCTACAATCAA
This sequence comes from Ontholestes murinus, assembly GCA_963969525.1. Taxonomy (NCBI): domain Eukaryota; kingdom Metazoa; phylum Arthropoda; class Insecta; order Coleoptera; family Staphylinidae; genus Ontholestes; species Ontholestes murinus. Next base: position 28,907,663 of record OZ018395.1, on the reverse strand, counting down.
AAGTAATGGTTCTATTTCCTTTTTTAAAACAGGTACTACCAATACTACTTTCATTAGGACGGGAATACTGCTTGATTGTTTCAATCCACTTATGTTTATTACATTTTAGCTTCTTTTCAAAAAAAAAAAATGAGTGTACAAAAACATAAAAATATTTTGCGATGATCTTCCACTCTAACGCTTGTTTCTGGTAGGCAATGGGAGTCTTTCTTTCGTAGTATTTACCACATATATTAAAATATATGAATATTTAGCCCTATTTTCCATCTTTCAAAGATGGAATTATTATTGTCAAATATGACATATGTTTATGCCACTGTTATATCTTTAAAAGAATCTTTAATATTTGATCTTGTGGGAAGAATAAAAGCCACACAATCGACTGGACTAGATGGAATAGAATTAATGATATTTTTATTGAACTTAAAAAAGGGCTGCATTAAAATCATTAGAATCTTCCCTAAGCGATGGATTGTTGCTAATTGAATTTATGATTTGGCACATTGCTTAGTTTTTGTTATTCCAATTGCGAATCATATTGTCATTGATCTCACGTTTAGCTATTTTAATAGCAATTCTGTATTGATACATGTTCATAGGATACATGTCTTTTAGATGAGAATTATTCAGATATGCTTGATGTATGAAATACAACCTTTCTCTCAAATCCACAAGTTCATTCTTAAACCATTGAACCGTAGGGCAATTTTCATTTTATACGATTTTCTGGGAATAGTTAAAATAATATAATGTATTACGGAGTTTTACTACGTATCCGCCTCATCATTAAATATTACATTCTTCTAAAAAGGGAAAACAATATTAAGAACAGATGACAGAAGACAAATGATAGATAATATATGAGAAATTTAATGAACGAGGCGGATACTTGATGAAACTTCATTTGAAAAAACACAAATAAAATAAATGGTTTAGGGTTTCACTATTTAATGTTAAACACTACATGTTTCGCCACACAGTGGCTTCATCAGAATATACAAAAATAATATTACAATATACAAACTGGTGTTGATTACAATGATGGAATAAAAATATTAAAACAAACAATGAATTTAAAAACAAAGTTATTGAGTTATTTATATTAGTTTGGTCATTTAATACAATATCTTTACTTTTGTATCTGTAATTTTAAGGCAAATGTGCAAAATTTTATGATTTGGATTGAAAATATGTTGTTTTTAGATTAAATGATTTGCATAGGTTGATGATCTAAGATTCCTGATTGAAAACTAGGACCTGTCTGTTATACGTAGACTGCAGGGTAATTCCCAAACTCTAACAGGTAGACTCCAACATGATTATTTCTATTAGAATGATTTTTATCGTTATTTATGAATTTATGTATTGAAGGGGGATGCTATATTTAATGGCCTGGAATTGATGGTTTTCTATTGTATGTCAGAGAACAGAACTGATTATCTAAATTAATTGAAAATTTGTCTAATATATCTAAAATAAGTTTATTCGAAAAACTGTTATTAGACAACAATGACTAAAATGCGGTTTAATGATTTATTAAAATTTTATTTTAACAAAGGCACTTTTAATAACCAATGTATGATCGAATGATCTGCCGCTAAATTTTGAGACATTGGTTGAAAAGTTTATATGAGTTTAGGAAAGATGTTTAACTGATGAATTAGAACACTTTATTTCCTTCCTTCACTTATATTTGTATATGTTAGATGTACATTTCGAATATCATGTACTAATTATCAGTGACTCATTAGTCATTATTAATGAGTACATGGTACTCGAAATACACATCTGACATATAGAAATAAAAGTTAAGGAAGGAAATAACAAAGTGTTTTAATCCAATAGTTATAACTTCGCACAACTCAAATCAAACCGTGAATGTTTAACTGATGCTACGATCCGATATATGAAATGGCATAATTTAAGAAATCCATAGATTTGTCGGATTCTAAGCTAATTGTAAAAACAATAGTCAAATGAACAGAATTAAGGACGGTAAAAAACAGTCTTTAAGTGTTTCAGTAAAACACTCTATAATATAATCCACATATCTTTACCAGTAAATTCATTTTTTAAAAGAGGGTGTTTGCTGATTATTTTTTCTTTAAATTTATTCACAAATAGTTCGCTAAGTAGCCAATCCTTTGTTTTGGATGAAGAAGGAAATATCAAATTGTAAGTAGTTCTGTCGTAAGCACTCATTAAGGAGATTGAGTAAATCTGAGACTATTATAGTATCAGTCTTTTGTGAGAGTAATAACTCTTCAATAATAGCAACAACCTCCTAGTGTGTCACGCTGGGAAATAAATTCGTAACATCAAACGATACTATTGTGTTGTTTCTGGGAATATAATTGGAGATTAAATCAAAAGAATTTTTTTCGAATGGGTTTGAAGTTAGTATAATTTAAAATTATGGGTATCAAAAATTTTGATACATTCCTATTTGCGGCGGAGGTATATGACACTAATGGTTTTATAGGTGAACTGCCTTTATAGTAGAGCTTTGGGGCACTAGAATTCATTGGAATTATTTATTTAGATTTGAAATTAAAACAGACCTGCAGTCCTTAACGACCGATTTAAGTTTATTTGTAACTTTTTTAGTTGGATTTGATTTTGATTTAACTTTTATGAAATTATTTAATTTAAAGTTTGTGAAATTATTTGAGTAAACCAAATTATAAAGTTTGTTTTTTTACTCTAGTTTTGGAAAGACTGAATTACCTAAATCGGCTTTTGTGAAAATTATATTGTTTTGTTGGTTCATAATTTTTCTAATTTAATTTTGAGATTAATACTTAATTCTACAAGAGATATATTTTTTTCAAAATAAATTAGAAAAATTATAAAGTCAGGATGTTGCAGAGTTCAACATTAAATAGTGAACCTTAAATTGGGCTTTCTTGTGAATTTTTTATATGACAGATTATTTAAATTGATAGATCACAAAAAACAAAGGAATGATGATAAAGGACAAATAGTACATGTCAAATATCAAATAACAGCTGATAGATGGAAAATTATAGATAGATGATAGATAATTTCAAAAGATAGATAAATTGAAGAAAAAAAATAATAGTTAAAAAATAATAAATAATATATTATTAATGTGTTCAACAATGGACGGGAAGGTTCGTTCGCTTTCCGAAAGTCGTTTAAATGCAAGTTTATCAAGTGAATATAAATTATGTACGGTGTGTAATGATGTCATAGATCGAGATGAGTTCTTGTGTTATGTGTGTGATAGTGATTTCCACCGTAACTGTGCAAAATCAGAAGATAAATACGGCCTAGCGGCATGCTTCAAGTGCGAAAAGAACGGAATACAAAAATGTTCACTACAAGTACTAATTGCAATGAAGAGGGAAATTCTTGCACTTACCAAACAAGTAAGTCTCCAAAACCATCGCATACATAATCAGGATGAGAAAATTAACCAATTAACAGACAAATTAAATAGTATAAAAAACAATAACAATAGCGGCGCTGCAAACCAAAAGAAAAAGGCACCGATCACAAATTCAACCAAGAAAGTAGTAAATAAGGAGAATTCGGCACCAGGTGGATCCACAGGTATCGATTCAATCAATATAAATGCAGAATACAACAACAAGGCCAAGGATACACCAATTCGGCACAAAAACGGCGAACGGGAAATCGGAATTCACGTTGAACAAAAAGAAACCGAAGAGCGCAATGAACCCATTATAAATAATATAAATAAAGATTGGACTACAGTGGTAGCCCGCAGAAGTAATAATAAGCGGAAATCCTATCGACTCAATGGTAAGAGTCGTAACGAAGATCTTCCAGTAGCCGACGTGATAACGAGGAAGTGGATTTTTGTATCTCGTCTGCACAAAGATGTTGATTGTCTTAAACTAAAGTCCTATTTATCCAAAGCAGGCAATTTTAAATTTATTGAAGAAAAAATGACACCAAAATATGAAGATGCAGATTATTCTTCATTCAAGATAGGGGTTCCTGTAGAAGCCGAAAGCACCATTATAAATGAGGATTTCTGGCCAAAGAATACATTTATAAATAGATTTTTTTTCTAAAAACAAGAGTCGATCGGAGAATTTTCGAATTCCACCCCCACAAAATTATCAACGGTAACATCAGGAAATAAATTAACGCTTAGACTATTTCATCAAAATATTCAAAGCTTATCTACATCATATCTTGTTTTACAAGCACTATTAGAGGAAATAAATTGTCACATAATATGTTTGTCTGAGCATTGGCAGACGGATATGCAACTTAACACTTATAATATTCCCAGTTTTTACCTAGTGTCTAGTTTCTGTAGATCTGAAAAAGAACATGGAGGACTAGCACTATTTTGCCATAACCATATTAATGCATATGCGATAGATTGTAAGAAAATCACAGTAGCTCGGGTAATTGAGTGCGCTGGTGCGCAGATTAATGTAAATGACTCAATTATCAATATCTTTGTTATATATAGACCGCCCAGTATTGATATAAACTTGTTTATTGAGCAGTTTGAGGACCTCGTGGAAAAGCTTGTGTCGCAAAATAAAACATTTTTCATACTAGGTGACTTCAATATAGACATTCTAAAAGAGAATATGGCTACACATAGTTTTAGGGAGACCTTAAATACATATAACCTTAAATATCTGATTACAGAAGCAACGAGAATAACACCTCACTCTCAAACATGTATCGACAACATAATCACAAATATTACATCAGACATCAGTGTGCAGAACTTAAATACTGCATTATCAGATCATAAAGCACAAATACTCGATTTCCCTATGGTAAGTGTAGCAAATAAGCAACCAGTCATTAGGAAACGCATATTCTCTAACAATAATATCAACATGTTCTTTCAAATTATTGCACAGGAGTCTTTCCAAGATTTGTATGACAAAAAGTCAGTAAATGATAAATATAACACTTTTTTAAATATATTAGTAAGTCATTTCCATGCAAATTTTCCAGTGAAAACCATTATAAATCTTGAAAAAGCTAAATTATTTCAAACGTATGCCCTCAGATCTGCAAAAGAATCGCTGTTATTATATCAAACACTAGCATCACACATGCCGATAAATTACTAGTAGCTGAAATGAATAAATCAATCGAATATAAACTTACTCACTCGCGTAATAAATCAAGAACGTCATGGGAAGTAATAATTGAAATCTCAGGTAAAAGCAACCTCAACAAAGTTCCTCATACTTCTGATTTGCACAAATTGGCGAACGACTTCAATAAGTATTTCAACGAAATAGCCTCCAAAATAACTAGTACTTTCAAACAAAATAAGTTTTCTAACGAGATTAACATCCCCTTTAATCAACATACAATCTTCCTACAACCAGTCACGTCTGAAGAATTAATAACTATTGTCAACACAATGCCAAACAAAACTAGCTCGGGATGCGATGAAATGCCTATGACGGTTCTAAAAAAAGCATTGTATATATAGCCGAACCTCTACGTGATATAATTAACACTATACTAGAGACCGGAATATATCCTGAACAATGCAAATGCTCAAAAATAATTCCTATTTTTAAAAAGGGTGATCAAAATATGCTCGATAATTATCGCCCGATATGTATACTTCCCTCAGTTTCTAAGGTAATTGAACGTGTGATATACCTGCGATTTATACACTTTTTAGACAAATTCGGTTTATTATCGCTATCTCAGCATGGCTTTTTGAAAAATCGAGGAATTGAAACTGCACTATTTGAGTTTACAAATTGGGTACTATCGGCTCTAGATAATCATGAAACTCCATGTGGCATTTTTATTGATCTCTCTCGCGCTTTCGATTGTATAAATCACGAAAAGCTTTTGATTAAATTGTACCATTATGGTTTTAGGGGAGTCGCACAAGACCTCATACAATCATATTTAACCAACAGGGTCCACTATACATATTTGTCTGATAGTAAGGGTTTAACTGGAACATCAAGCAAACTTGTAATAAACTGTGGCATTCCTCAGGGAAGTATACTCGGTCCTCTCTTGTTTATTATTTACGTAAATGATATACCGAATAACATATCACCGCATAGTAAAATATTAAAATACGCAGACGATACGACCGTACTTATAAAGGAAAGTACATTAGAGGGTTTAGAACAGTTGGGAACTAGAAGTATGAAAATAGTAGAAGATTGGTTCACAGAAAATCTCTTGGTTCTAAATAATGATAAGACAAAGTGTGTGTTCTTTAAATCTTATAAATGTAAACCTACACCGACTCTAATTAAGCTAAATAATATAAGCTATAAACCTTACGATTGCGCAAAATTTTTGGGTATCCATGTTGATGAAACCTTATCATATGCAACACACATCATTTCAGTATGTGGCAAAATAAGTAAAGCATGTTACGGCTTAAGGGTGTTAATTAAATCAACAAATTTAAATATAGCGAGATTATTTTACTTCGCTAATGTACACTCACACCTGCGTTTCGGGCTATTGTTTTGGGGAAATAGCTCAACTGCGGATCGAGTGTTTCTTTTACAGAAGAAAGCTGTCCGTATAATTTTTAAATTAAACCGCACAGACAGCTGTAGAGGCATTTTTAAAAAATCTAAAATCCTAACACTTTACGAGCTGTATATATATGAATGCGTGATTTTTCTGTTGAAACATAAAGAGATGTTTAATGATGACAGAATGATATCTTTTCATGATACTAGGCACGGACAAGTTTATGCGTTGCCAAAACACAGACTGGTAAAATTTGCACGAGGTTGTCATTACTCGATTTTAAAAATATTTAACCATCTTCCATCTAGCATTAAAAATATGTCAAATTTGTTTGCTTTAAAAAAGAAATTATTTGCATTGATCTGTGACCTGGAACCATACAATATGGCAGAATTTTATGCAACAAACTGGAATTAATATAATTTAATATAATAGAAATATCAAATCCCTGTTCTTTTCTAGAGCCATTCTATAGGGTCCGCCAATAGGGACGCGCGAAGTTTGCCGGAAGGGTGCGGCCATGTTGTTTGAGGTAGAGCTGTCAAAGTTGCTGTCATTTGTTCAGTATATAACCCCAAATCACCATGGCAAGTTTGAGTGTCGAGCAGCACGTGCAAATTATTAAATTGTTTTACGAAAATGGGTCATCAGTTCGAGCAACGTTCCGCGCACTTCGCCATTTTACGGTCGCGATGATCGGCCTGTAGAGTCGACTATCCGTCGATTGGTGGGCAAATTCGAGTCGACTGGTTCAGTAAACAACCAGCCAACACTGACACGTGGATTTTGGGCCGGCGGCATCATCGGTCCGTACTTTTTCGAGAAAGAAGCTGGGGCGGCCATAACCGTCAATGGGGAGCGCTACAGGTCGATGATAACCAACTTCTTTTGGCCTAAACTGGATGATATGGACACGGACGACATGTGGTTCCAGCAGAACGACGCCACGTGCCACACAGCCCATGCCACAATGGACATTCTGCACGAGCGATTTCCGGACATGGTCATCTCGCGCGGAGGCGATATCAACTGGCCACCGAGATCGTGCGATTTAACGCCTTTAGACTTTTTTCTCTGGGGCTATCTCAAGTCGCTGGTCTACGCCAACAAGCCTCTAAACACCGATGACCTCAAAGTCAACATACGCAACGCCATCGCTCAAATTGAGGCCGATATGTGCTCCAGAGTCATCGAAAATTGGACCTCCCGGATCCGGGCTACCAAACGGAGCCGCGGTGGTCATTTTAACGATGTTATCTTCCATACTTAATGGGGTCGAATACCCTTTCGAATGAAAAATAAATTTCTTTTCTACCTCACACACAACTTGTTTTATTCAATTTTAAAGTTCACGCGCCCTTATTGGCGGACCCTATATAACTAATATATAGTTTTTTTTTTTTTCTGACGCTTTTACATGTACGAATATACAATATTGTAGTTTGTCATTGTGAAATAAAGTTTATTATTATTATTATTATTATTATTAATGTCAGATGATACATGATAGATATTAGATGTCATGTTATATATTTTTAAAAATAAAATAGCAGATTATTTAGTTCTAATGACAAATAAAAAAAAAATGTTAGACGTCAGAAGACAAATAACTGATGGCAATATACAAATGCTAGATGATAAAAGACAAATAGAGGATAATGAAAAACAATCGTCTGATTACAAAAAACAAATAAGAGTTATATGCTACAACGTTAAATTACAAATGGAAAGGCAAACATGGCTGATTACATATTTATAATAAAAGACAAGAAAAAAGAAATTACAGATGACAAAAGGCAAATAATAGATAATCAAGATGTGATGGCAGATGAAAAGCCTAGTAACAAAAGACAAATAGTATACGTTAAAATTAAAAAAAAATGATAGGCGACAAAAAAACAAAGAACAGACGGCCATGACAAAGTAATGAATAGGAGATGGCACAAACAAATGGCATCAGAGCAGCAATTTCGTCCATTGCTATCTGTAAAATTACCTCAGCATTGCCGCTGGAATATTGCGAAGCCATGGAAGAAGTGGCTTGTGAAAATAAGGTGACCCTATGCTGGATGCTAGGTAAAAGAACACACCCGCAGATGTAACAAAATGGCAGATGATTTGGCTAAGAGGCATCCGGAAGAACCCACTGCCAGACTTGATTACTCTACTGAAAAGTGCATGAAACAGTTGCCACAAGGAGCGATGGGACGGCACGCCTGGCTGTAGGGTCTCAAAAAACTTCATATCGATGAACTCTAAAACATATACTGTATGCAACTGTCTAAAGAAGAACCAACGGAACGTTGTAGGGCAATTTAAGATCGCACCTGAATACTCTAGTTCTACCTGCAGAGGGTGTCTGGACTGCCCTGTTCTTTCCAACTTATGTAAATTCACAATGGGAGAGGGATATCTACAGTCATCAGACATCCTAAGCGTAGCTTTTACTGCGGTCCTGGTGATTGTCAATGCCTTGGGTTGGCCGTATCAAGAAATGATGACTCAGATTGAGGACGTACAAAGGGCTCACTGGGGCCTTAGTACAGCGAACCTCTTTGTCTTCCCATCGGCCATATCCAATCCAATCCAAACCAAATAATTCATGACTTATCAAAAATGACAGATTTCATAATTTTTGCAAGAAACGAGGAATGATAAATAACAGATGGCAAGAGCAAATTATAGGAGAAATGTAAGGTAAACATTATTAAATAAGAAGTTTACAATATTTGATCCTCTTTTTATTAATCTTAATAATCCATTGTCTTTTCCAGTATTCCTCTCTAAACGTTGTTTAATCGTATCCATAAAGAATGATATCGGTGCCTCAATAATTTTTTAAGAGTAGCCTGAGCCTGAGCTTCAAATAAAAAATAAAGCTTGAAATGTGATCGGACTTTAAGGTAGTCATAGGGCTATTCACTTGGGATTCTGTGTTCAAATCAGGTAGAGAAATCTTATAAATGAATTTGGTAGTGGTAAACTTTAGACTATTTTTAAAATCTATGGAAAGTTTTAATTCTACCTCAATATTAAGTAGAATATCATTTTGCTGAACTAATTGTTTTATTGGCATTTAGTAAATTTTCTGCACAATTAAATTCTATCTCTATAGGGACGATGGATCCATCGGGTTCAACTGTTTCCTCCAAATCCTTTAGTTGGTTAGCTTTCGCTAATTCATCATGTGCAATATTCACCAATCAAGAGAACTCTTTCAAATTCTCAACTTCAGTGTAGTATATATTGTAAAAGTCAACCATGTTCTGTTCAATAATGTCAATTTACCCCTTTATTAAATTCTGGATCTACTATAAACGTATTCTAGGCTTCCGGATGAGATTGAATTATAATAATAGATAATAAAGAGTCGATGAAAAATTCTTTATAATGAAATATTATAAGAAAAAATGATTAATGACATAGGACTAATCGTAAAATGGTCAAAAAATAATTAACAGGTGACGGATAGTAAACGAATTATGATAGATAATTTAACGATTGATACAACAAAACAAATAAGAGATTAGAGATATCAGACAATATATTTTTAATGTCAAATGTCAAAAAACGACAAATAATAGGTGACATGTGCTTAGTGATGATAACATTTAAATACAGATATAAATAACAGACAACAAATATAAAGGTGTCAAGTGACAAAAAACAAATCACTGATGTTAATAGACAAAACAATAATTGAAAATTAAAGATAGATGGCATATGATAAATGATAAATAAATAATAGACAAGATATGGTAGATTACAGATGATCCATTTCTAATAATAAATAACAAAAAAAAGAACATACAGATAGACGATAGTAGATTATAGTCAATCGATTTTTAACGTTAGATGCAAAAAAATCAATAAAACAGGATAGATAACGCAAAACAAATAAAAGATGATAGGTTATAGGTTAACATAGGGTACTAATGAGATGTGTTAGCCTCTCTTGAACTGCGACCTAAAAGATCTATTGTTCTACCCTTAACCAATCAGTTCCCAATCAGTCCCACGTCCTCCATGAACCTGGTGACTTTCTTGGGGGTGATATTGCTCACTACTTCGTGTGATAATCGGTCCCTACCAAAGTGTGAAAGACAGTAATTACAAGCCAGATGGCAAAAGGCAAATTACAGTTTGTGGATGAGAGATAATTCATATTTATTTAATAAGTAAAATATTATTAAATATATATAAAAATATCTGTAGAATATTTAGAAAACTGTTCTAATTTTAAAGATTATAAATAAATATAAATATTTTCCTAAAAACTATTTTGCATATTAAAGGCGTTGTCAATAAATTAAGTACGATTGTATGGAAATTCAACTTGAACTCGCTAATTTGGATTATAACGAGGAGAAGTTTCCCGCCTTGCCCGCAACTTTTCCCAACTTAAATCCTTAAGAGTAGCACAGCTTCGCGAGGGGATTAATTAAAAGTTAGAGGCACTACAATAAAAACGCAACGGCCATATTTTATCCGGCAAATAATAATTTAATACTTACCGTTACTTAACTAATCTTACCCAAAACTCGTTGTTAAGAAAGGGCGAAGAATTTAAAATTTAAAATATAAAAGCATTCATTGCATTAACTTTCTGGCTTTATAATGAAAATATATGCATTTTTTTATACTAAATTCTAAAAATAAATCATTTATTTTAGAATTATCTGATGCATGTGGATAAAGTTGAAGGTATGATATATTTCTTTATCTATTTTTTATATTTATTTAAAAAATAAGATGTAATAATGACTAAATTTTGGTTTTACTTTTTATGTTAAAAATAATTTATTTTTTGGATACACTGTTATATAATACATGATTACGCTATTTATATTTCATATAGAATATATTTAGCTGAATATAAACAATGCTCAAACTAACGATCATTAAGTATTTATGCATTATTGTAACCTTTTATTTTAATACTCAATATACTCTTAATTAATACAAAACGTAAGCTATTTTTTGCATAAAGAATTCTAATAGAACGTACTATTTTTATAGTGTAATTTAATTTAAAAAATAAAATATTTTATCTAGTTTGAAGTCATATTTATTTGTTAATTACGCTAGAATATTTGAGTGTATCTAAAAAGTAAATACAATTTAATAAAAATAACAAATCATATCTGAATTTTTGCTATCATGATGTAATGTTAGAAAATGATAAATGTTTCGGTTGGTATTATAAAGCAATTCTATTAAAGTGAAAGGAAGTTAATAGAGATTCTTAGGGGCTTTTGATATATTGGAGGAGGGGGAATATTGATTACGGGATTTGTGGATCGACTCAGAATCATTTACTGTCGCAGATGCGCGAGATGAAATGCATAGAAATTTCTTAAAATGAACGTTAAAGATTAGCTTTAATAATAAATTACTAAATTATTATATCAGCGAATATTCTTCACTTCCTTGACTGATAGTTGTTGTTGTTAAACTATTACGGTATAGCTTTATTTATGGAAAATATATTTTACATATAATCAGTTCCTTAACGCACGCCTTTGCTTACATTTTCGAAATGTTTATGTAAATATACCACACCAAACTTTTTATTTTAATCAGTAATATTTAACATTACCAAAATTGTTACATACCGTTGGAATTGTTTCGAAATGTGTATTTTTAAAAGGACAATTTTTCGGCAAAAATTAAATTAACGAATACATTTTAAAAACTTGTGTTTCTATGAAGAATTTTTTGTATTTAATAGTTTTAATAGTTTTGATGCCTTTTATTAAAATCGAAAAAAAAACGAATTTTCACCTTTTTCATGTGATGCAAAGTTTGCGAGTTTTAAAGAAAATGTTGACAAATCGCTAGACTTCCGCTTAATCGAGGCGCGGTTACATATAAACTTAATATGATGCTCAAAGTTAAATTTTTGACTAAACCAAACTTCCAAGTCTTTAATTAACTCAGTTTTTGGTATCGTATTCCCTTCAATGAGTCAGATTTATTCAGATTAAAATTGAGACTGTTGGAATGACACCAATCAACTACTAGACACTTTGGAGTAAGGAGTAATCATTGCTAGTGCGTATTTTTTTAATCATTTTGAGATCGTCTGCAAACAATAAAAATTGTGACTGATGTATTGATTGAGATATGTCATTGAAAAATAAAGTAGAGTAGTAAGGGGCCGCAGTGGAATCTCTGCGGAACACCAGATCGGATCAAGAAAGCATTTCAGAGATAATTCCAAATTTTTACGCATTTACGATATAATAGAGTGGTTAAGGCCAAAAAAAATAATTTTTAATAATAGAATCTCGTGGCATACTTTATCAAATGCTTTTGACATATCTAAATAAATAGCAAATAACTGAGAAGCTATTCTCAAACGATCTAGCTATATAATCCTGGAACATCATTAAGTTGGAAGTGGTCGATCGACGATTGCAAAACCATGCTGCGCATTTATTAGAATATGTTTTGTTAGCCAAGCTAATTTAACAAATATTAGCTTATCTAAGAGTTTGAAATTGAGGACTGAATCAATGTCTCTGTAATTACTAATATCATCCGTTCTAACTGATTTGAAGATATGTTCTTATCTATAATTTTGGAAAGTTTCCATATTTCAAAAAAGAGTTAAAAAGTAATAGTGGCGTTGCGAGAGTGCAAATACACGATTTAATAAAACTAGATGGTATACCGTCAGGACCGCAAGATTGGATACCCTCATAAATTTCTCACTTTGTGACGTACTATGCAACGTCATTAATTACTAAATTACCAACAACTAACGGCATACTGTCAGGAATATCGCGAGTGTATACAGACGAAAAAACTTTGATTTACACACTCCTGACCATTCCTCCTAATAATGTCATTAAGATACATAGTCTCGGGGGAAAAATTTTGGTTATCCTAGTCTCTAACAAAATTATAAAAATGAGATGTAGTAAATCTTTGAATTCACTGATGTTATGAATTAGTTATATAACATACGTTGTAGAATATTACATTCATTTCTCAATAATATTAGGTGAGTTCTTTACTGAACCAGGAAGGATATGAAGAAACCTTGATGCGCTAACTACAAATATATTGATGATGCCATAGAGTACACTATAAAATTGATTTAACATATAACAATATCATCCCCACCTAATACATTAATCCAGTTAACAGACGCTAAATTATGGTTGATTGCTAAGTAATTGCCCTTAGAGAAGTCAGTAATGAATTTATCATAAAGGAGAGGTTTTATTGTTTCGGTAAATTTCGTTGTAATGGCGATGGCTTATGGGCAATATTAAATCTATAGCTTTAGGAAACGGCTATTTTTATTCGGAGCATAACAAGTCTGAAATAAATTATAGCAGCTGAGACTGATTAATATAACTGGTTTTCGATTGGTAGATATGAGTACCAATCCAAGGTCATCATACAACTAAGTTTCTGCAGGTATATTAAAATCACCGCAGATTGAAAGATTAGAATTAACAAATTTCTTTGTGGCGCTATCAATTGTGTCGCAAAATGCTTCATATTTGTCCATTAGGGAATTCGGTGGTATGTAAACTGCGCCAACCACCAGATTTAGCAAACCCTATCACATGGTTATCAACATATAACTGTTCTACAGAATTATTTAAAATACAAAAACATTCACTAACAAAATTGTTATGAATAGCAATTAGAACACCACCAGCACGAGTTTTGTTACTAGAACGATGGTTTCTATCTTCCCTAAAGTTCTTTTAGTTCATTAGCTTCAATTCACTATCAGAAATATCATGCTTAAGCCTTGTTTCTACGATACCAATTGAAGGGTCCAATGCAAGAACCAGCCAAGTCCACTTTTGGTCAAAAATTAGTTGGGGGTTGATTGTTGCACAGTTTCAAATGCTTTATCATCCCATCCAAGAACCGGGTCTCTAAGTCATGCACTACGCTTTACAGCAGTGATTAATAGATGGCCTACTTTCTCATACTGTGTAATAACAAGCCAAGTCCTGGACTTAACCTGTTCCTGCACTCAAAAGTTGGTTTGCAAACGTTTGGCAGTATGCTTATTCTGTAAACATTATTACTGCGCTTTTACAAGTTGTCTGTACCTAACTTTGTTAAAAAACAATTACGGTTCCCACTATGTCATCTAGTTCAGAAGAAAATGTATTTCAGTCTAGTGGCGATGAGTTTTTACCAGAAAATTATCAACATAACCTCAATACTGAAACTCAAGAAGATGATTTGTCCGAGCAAGGTTTTGCGGAGTTTGGAACTAATGAGGATTCAGATCATTCTGTACATTTGGAAGAAGCTGGCACTTCTGCTGGTTCAACAAAACTGGCTCAACATCCTGGAAAAGAAACATTCGCAAGCAAAAGCGAACTAGGGGCGAAAGTTATATAAATACGGCTGGAAAATTAACACAAGAGAAAGTTCTTGGAGATAGTTGCAACTAAAAAATGCAGTGTTTTGATAAAATTAGTGCCATAGGCTGTGCTAAAATTTTCAGAGATTTGTTATGCTATATACAACAAAAGACATTCAGGATGCTCATTTGTATGGCCTTCTTCATAGTAAACCTGTAGAACGAAAAAGGCCTCGTTCAGGAGAAAAGCATGGCAAACATTTTTCGTATATTTATCAGGTAAATAATTTATTACTTTTGCTTCTTGTTCTGTTTAATTAAGTTTAAGAATAAATTGTAGGTTCGTCATGAAAGCATGACTCTGAAAGTTTGCAAGACAGCATTTTTAGCTTTACATGCAATTACCAAGAGCCGGCTTGATCGCTTGCAACGCATACATTTTAGACATAGAACTCCTCCGGAAGACAAAAGAGGCAAACACAATAATATACCAAACAATCTGCCTGAACATATTGAAGAAAGAATTCGCCAACACATTTTGAGTTTTCCAAAATATAAGTCACATTACAGGAGGAAGGATAATATTATCTTTCCCCACAATTAATTTTGTACAATGCATCAACCATATATTGAGAAACATGAACCAGAGCAGTATCAACTGCATCATCAAAACAAACCATGAAATCCCGTGGTAAAATACGAGTACTTCAGAAAATGTTTCACTTAAAATTATAAAATATCTTTTGGAATCCCGAAATAACTGTCAAAAATGTGATAAGTTGAAGAAGAAAACCAATGCTGCTGAGTCTGACGAAGAACTACGAACACTACACCGCGATAAAAATCTGCATGTAACAAAAGCAGATACATTTTATGCTGATATAAAAGATAAGACAGCATTATCAAAACGTGAACCCAATATTGAAGTTATATCTTTTGATTTTCAACAGAACCTGCCGTTACCAGTATCACCGAGTGTTCTATAAAATTCAGCTATGGATATACAATTTTTGTATTCATCTTGGGAGTACAGGGCAAAGCTTTTTTTATGTTTATGACGAAACGTTAAGAGGCAAAGGACGAAATGAGGTAGCAAGTATCTTACTGCATTTTATTAACACACACTTGGCATCAAATATCGCTGATTTGTACATTTTCTCTGACAACTGCTACTCGCAGAATAAAAACTATGTCCTCACACAGTTTTTCTACACTCTAGTTGAAAGTAAAAGATTACGAATGATACAGCACAGGTACCCTAAACCGGGGCATAACTTTCTGCCCTGTGACTGCAGCTTTGGGCACATTGAAATCCAAAAAGGAAAATATGATAAAATTTATCTTCCTCGGGATTATGTCAATATTATCAAGACATCTAGCAAGAAGTTTCATGTAGTTCAAACCACGCAAGATATGTTTTACAACTTCTACGATATCAAAATACAGAATAATGTGTTATAAACAACAAGAAACTATAACAGTACTGCAATGCAGTGAAAGTGTACAATTTTCAGTATTTCAAGATTTTAGTATTCTGAACAGGAGGATTTTGAAACCACTAACAACACCAAGTAGCGACGAAAAGCTATACACAGGGAAACGACTATTAAAAAAGAAGAAATTTGAACATGTTATGAATTTAGGCCGTAACTACGTACCAAATACTGATATGTGGTTCTGTGATGGCATCGAGAGGTACCACAGAGCTTTTTAATCGGAGAAGCATCAATCGTCTGTGTCTGAATACAGCGATGACGTCTGAACCACAAAACTAAAATATGCAAATAAAATCTTTTTAACTTTGTATATCCATGTTAATATAATGCTGTTCTGATAAATTAAATGATTTTGTAGATTTCCATTTTGTGTGACTTTTTTTAATTTTTGTCATTAAAAAAAACTGTGCAAGAACAGGTCAATCATTTTTTTATATATCTCTAAAACTATAAATTCAAAATTAACTAAAATTGATATATACGTTATGTGTGGCTGTGTCTATAACATGCTATATTGAAAGTTATCTATTAATTGTTATACAAAGTTTTAAACGTTCTTTTCATTTCCTGTAAATTTTATAACAGTGGACTTGGCTGATTCTTGCATTGGACCCTTCAATTACATCATAAAAGCTACTGTTAATCTAGTTTGAATTTCACCACCATTTTAAAAGAAGATATTTAGTTTTGTGTTTTATTATTTTCGTGACGCGTCTAAAAAACGATATTAGCACAAGGTAAAAAGCCTGCTCTTGGCATTTTAATGTGTAAGTTAAAGTAAGTATTAATTTAACATTCATACGAAATTTTAATACATATTTTCCAAAACAACTCTGCAAATATAAACCATAACAAATACAATTGTATAATACCTATTTCTATAATATGAGAAACACTTAATAATAAAAGCTTATAATAAAACACACGAACTAAAGCCAATATAGAATAAGTATGGACATGATTATGGGATCGCAATAAAAAAAAAAAAACAAGATACAACAAAATGATGATCACATTAATAATTCAGTTTCTATACCCAAGGCCATATAAGAGGTAATAAATTCTAACAGACAATTTAATGATAAAAAGAACACGAGTTGTGATATACAGGGTGAGTTTTTTTCGATGTTCTCTATGGGGATCTCGGAAACTATAAGAGATAGAGAAACGGTTAAATGGGGAAAGAAGTGTAGATTTACGAGACGAATAAAATTCCACTTTCAAAGTTTTCAAAAAAGTCAACGGTAACTAGATATTTTGAAAAAAGTAAAAAGGGTCAATTTTTTCAAATCAATATATTTCGGTTATTATAACAGATAGAAAAAAACTGTAAAGGACAAAGTTTTAGATAATTTTATGCAGATTAATAAAAAATAATCAGAAAATTTTTATCGCCATTATTTTCCGAGATATGACGCAAACTTACATTTTTTTAAATGGAAACCATAGTTGGCTGTGACCTCATTCAAAAGGTAATTTTTTTCTCTTTAATCCAATATGGCATACGGCATACTTATTTCTAAAAATGAGTGAGTTATAGTCATTTTAAATTTTATTATAAATAAAATATGGGTAGCCATGAAAAAGGTTAAAGTAAAACAATTGCAGTTGTTTATAATATTAGCAATATTGTAATTATTAGTTTTACAGAGATAAACCAAAATAAAACAACAGCATAAAGTAATTCTGTAATTATCAATATATCAATGGGAGAGAAATTTTAATATTAAAAAAATATGGTCAGAGCCCACTATTAATACTATTATGACATAAATTATATCTTTTTACAATTGAATTTATGGCTTTTTGACTATTCTCATGTAAATTGAATAATATGTTTAAATAACAACTAGTTTATGATCCTCCACAGATTGATATGATTTTTCATATACCTTGTTTTTTACATAACCCCACAGAAAAAATTCTAAAACGCGCAGATCGGGAGATCTAGGTGGCCCTGGGATTGGTTTATTTCTTCCCACTTATGAGTTAAGAAAAGCATCATTTAAATAATTTGTAAAGCCAACATGTTATGAGGTTGAGTCATATTGGAACCATTTCAATCTTGCTTGTAATGATAAATTTAAACAATCGAGAGTATCTTCAAATGTTTTCTGAAGAAAATGAAAGTAATAATTTTGACTTAGTGAGCTTTCAAAAATATATGGACCGAGAATTATTAATCCAAACACACCATGGATTAACCCCAAATTTAATTTGTAGTTTTCTCTGTGAAACTTCTCGTGGATTCTCTTAAGTTCATCTATATTCATTGTGGCGATGAAAAATACCACAATTAGTAAATCGCGATTCATCTGTTCATAATATTTTTGTAAGAAACTTATTATCCTCTTGACAAATGGGTTTATACCACATACAGAAGGCCATTTGATAATTACAAAATTATTATTCTTATGCTGGTTTTTCATTTTTATTTAACTTTCTAGAACTAATAATTACAATATTGCTATTATTATAAACAACTGCAATTGTTTTACTTTCACCTTTTTCATGGCTACCCATTTTTTATTTATAATAAAATTTAAAATGACTATAACTCACTTATTTTCAGAAATAACTATGTCGTATGTCATATTGTGTTAAAGAGAAAAAAATTACCTTTTGAATGAGGCCATAGCCAACTATGGTTTCCATTTAAAAAAATGTAAGTTTGCGTCATATCTCGGAAAATAATGGCGATAAAAATTTTCTGACTATTTTTTATTAATCTAAATAAAATTATCTAAAACTTTGTCGTTTACAGTTTTTTTCTATCTGTTATAATAACCGAGATATATTGATTTGAAAAAATTGACACTTTTTACTTTTTTCAAAATATCTAGTTACCCTTGACTTTTTTGATAACTTTGAAAGTGGAATTTTATTCGTCTCGTAAATCTACAATTCTTTCCCCATTTAACCGTTTCTCTATCTCTTATAGTTTCTGAGATCCCCATAGAGAACATCGAAAAAAACTCACCCTGTATATGCAATAGAATTTAACCAGTTGTTCACCAATATTCCCTGTGAAATTACAGGCACTTTGCCAAAGTCTAATATTCATCCTAAAACTATGTGTCGCCTTTCTCAAACACTTAGAACGTATTTTTATTTCCAAAAAAGGCCTGTAACAACTGAAGCTGTTGTTAAAATAGCAAGGGGTTGTTTTGTGGAAAAACACCATTCAAATTCTCCGTTTTTAAATTTATCTAAAGATCATAAGGATTGTGGTGACCGTTACTACGTGGTAATTCATGATAAACACTTAACTAACGCACTTACTATGTTTTAACCACTAAAAAATTATGTAATATATATACATATATTACAGAAACACACGATTTAAGTTTCGACGGTTTAATGTCAATATCATTGATTGATTGATAATGACATTAAACCGTCGAAACTTAAATCGTGTGTTTTTGTAATATATGTATATATATTACATAATTTTTTAGTGGTTTAATGTTGTATTGCTATAATTAACATCCGACGAGCCGCAAATTTGATCTTATCGTACTTAACTTGGAGAACATAGTATCTTTTTTCATCTGGTGCGACCTCATATGAGCTACCAATTTTACATGGGTTGCCGCAAAGATCGACTCTGGGGATATTATTGTTTTTAATTACTTAAATGACCTACCAAGCCAAATGCGACTATTACATTATGTGCGAAAAAAGATACTAAGTTAATTAGCAAGTCTAAAGATCGAGATGCAGATACAACTTTACATACTGTGGACCAGGAATGCTTCGAATTGGGTTGCCTGTAATCGGCTAAAAGTAAACGATAACAAAACAACAGTTTCAATGTTTTCATTCATTTTCATTTCATTATCATATGGTAATGTAATTATCAGGAAATAACTTTTATCTATATACATTCCCTATTAAAAGAGGTCTTACAAGAAGTTTTGCAAGTAGCACACTTCGGTAATACTGTAACATATTTAATATGGGCTTGTTATCTGGGGCCACTATGCTACCAAGTAGATAATGTTTGGTCTGCAGCGAAGATATGCAGATTTTAACTTTAACTAGTCTGTATATTTATCAAAGTTTTCTTTTATCAAAAGGCACCCTTCAGCTGTCCAAGCACTAATAATCACTACATTAGGCAACATAGAAAGATCCATCAGACTTCAATTAGGCTATCACAGTCCCAGACTGGCGTTAGGTATTACGGTACAAAATTTTATAACGCATTACCTCAAGTAATTAAAAGTTTTGATTATACATGATTTAAAAAGAAAATCAAAGAAATAATGATTTCAAATGAGTTTTATAATTAGGACGATTATCTGCATTTTAAGGTTAAAATTTTAATTTTTAATGTGTTGAATGTTGTAAATAACTATGGCTTAGTTTGCTTTAATTCTTGTTCTGTATTTATAGTTAGGTTCAAAATTGTTTAATATTATTTACTAAATTATAAATCATAGAAGAAATTAAAATTATTCTTTTATTTTGTATGTTAAATATTGTTTTATTATTAACTTTTTACAAGTGTAAGGCTTTATGCTTTTGACACAATAAAACAATGATATTACCAATATTTTTTTAAATGTTAAATTTTGTAAAAAAAAACATTTTATTGGTAGTAACTTTTATATATTTTTCAGTAACATATATTTTTATTAATATAATAATATACTTCCATTTTGTTATGTTGACTATTGTATATAATTTTTGTTAAAGCAGAATAAATACTTAGTGACCTTATGCTGTAGATTGTATTTTAATTACCTGGAAATTGATTTCTTCCCATTAAATAATAAAAAGTTGCATTTTATTTATTCTAGCAAAACCGTACAAGATACTAAACTTTACTAAAGGAAGAAAATATTTCAAATTAACTCAGTATTTTTTCTTAACTTTTATAAGGGGCGCCAAAATAAATTTAGATTTTATGTTGTGGTACTACTGTTTTTACACCTATTGTAAATCAATGATGACAATAATAACTAAAATGATATATAATAGGGATAGTAGAAAAGTAGTACCTGTTTGCACCGTGCAAAGCGTTGGTAAATAGAGTAGTCGTTGGATGTGTGCTAACATGCTCAGCTGTATTTCCGCTGCTGTGTGAAAAGTTACGTCTCACTGGTATTGACTGTACTGTTTATGTGAGAGTTTATAAGATTCAAGAAAATAAAGAACGCTGTCAGTGATTGCGGTGATTAGATTTATCAACTCAAGAAATATACGGCCTTGCAATTTATCGTCTATTTATGAATATGTAGTCTGTTCAGTGTTAGTGTAGTAATTTCAACTTTGGAAGAGAGAAAACCCATGAAAACCATCGTTCATTGAGACGTCAGTAATTACGAACTTAGCTCCTTCAGATTAGCTAAAGAACTTTTTGGCAGGAAAGAAATATTGCGTATTTTAATACCATTGGGATGAAGGAATAAGAAGCTGGGATATAAAAAAATCGAAACACTTTACCGCAAATACTTAATTCTGTTTTGTGGAGAATTAGTTTAAGGTATGTTCTTTATAAATAAAACGTTAATACGCGTTAATATGAACCTATACTACTTTCTGGATGGCCCTAGCATTATTGTATTCAACAAATAGTAATTTTTATTCGATTTGAATGTAGCATAAAATTATTGTAAACAAAATAAATATTTTTTTATAAAAAAAATCAGATTATCCACTTTCCCGCGGATATAATATACCTATAATAGGATATAATAGACACCATACAGACCTGGTTTGTAAAATGGCGTTAATCCATCAATCTTAATAAATCTCAACTGTTTCTACCCTTTCACCTACTTCCAGACAGAACCACTTCCCTCAATAGCCATAAATGGCCAAAATATATATCTCTCCATAATCTGCAAATACCTATGATTGATATTTGATACCAAAGTAACCTTTAGAATACGCTCCACATCCTTTAAAACAGAAGCCAAAAAGGAAGTACATCTACAAAATAATCTGCTGTCCTTTATTTTATTATTCAGCTATTTCCTTTTACAAACTTCACCCAGTAACATAACGTAATTTTCAAGTCGCAGAAAGATCAGCCCTTAGGGTGCTAACCAAAATGCAACATCCCAAAAATCCTTTCTATAATCCATCAAATTCATACCACAAAGGCAATCCTTATTCAAGAAAGACAATTAAACGTAAACGTAAATGTCTTCTCATAACACTACACGAATTCATTTCATCATTTCATAATCTTAACGATGCTTCAGTTGCCAACTAATTTAAGAGAAATACTTCACAAAGACTTAGCAATATACACGATTTTGCAATTATGCTTGCAATTATGTTTGCAGTCATGACCTCTCAAACAATGACGAGGACTTAATGTCAAACAAAAATAAAACTGGCGAAAAGACCTATGGTAGATTGGCCAATTTTATATAAATATATAATTGTATAGTAAATATATTTTTGTTTTTTGTTATATATTATATGTAATTGTCAATAAAGATGATTGTTTTTTTTATTGTCATCCTAGACATGATGTATAAAATAAATCAGATTCAAACCAGATTTGACTTGAATTACGTGTTTCTCACCGAAAAGCCTAAAAACCTCAGAGAACAATGTTTCCCTCATTCTGTTTGATTTCCCCATCCTTATACCCAGCATTAACAAAGACCACGGAGTCACTTCCTTCCAAGCAGGCACCAGTAGTCCACCGAGCAGACGAGCTTATCTGCGAAACGACACTCATCACCGCGTACACATTGGTTCTTTGAAGAAACATTTAAACTGACCCTCAACCCATTATAGACTTCGCCACTGCAACCCGAGAACCAATGCACGTTGTTCGTTAGTTGAAAGCAGCTACTCCTTGGACAACCCCTCCGAGAAGGATGTTCTCTATCTACTAAAGGGTCCGCCAATAGGGACGCGCGAAGTTTGCCGGAAGGGTGCGGCCATGTTGTTCGAGGTAGAGCTGTCAAAGCTGTCGATATGTGCTCCAGAGTCATCGAAAATTGGACCTCCCGGATCCGGGCTACCAAACGGAGCCGCGGTGGTCATTTGAACGTTATCTTCCATACTTAATGGGGTCGAATACCCTTTCGAATGAAAAATAAATTTCGTTTCTACCTCACACACAACTTGTTTTATTCAATTTTAAAGTTCACGCGCCCTTATTGGCGGACCCTATACTTCCAAACGATAGGCAACCCTTTGACTTGGATTTACAATCCGAGTCAAAACAAAAGCTTAACAGCAACCAACTTCCATAACACTTCGAAAACGACCTCCACCTGACCCCACTAAACGAATCGGATTTATGATCCGGGTCAAGACAGAAGCTCCTACACGAGAAGCTTAACAACAGCCAACTTCCACAACCCTTCGAAGACGACCTCCACTAGGTCCATCGATACGATTCGAATTTACGACCCAAGTTAAACATAAGTTTTCGCACGGGAAGCTTTAACAACACACTTCCTTGACACATGGAAGAAGCCCAAATTAAAGCAGAGAAGTAAACATCACGTATTCGCAACCGAGGAATACATCTCTAGGCCCAAAATCGATTGCAAGACGAAGTCAAGCAAGCAACTGTAGCACAGATGGAGTAATTGTTCGCCCTGAAGCAGCAAGCATTAGGTAAAGACTTGGCCAAAATACTAACCGACATAACAAAAACAAATTTCACTAAACAGAAACTAAAATCAGCACAAACTGAATTGGAAACTGGCAAAAGATTGAAGACACAGATGATCTTTCTCAAATGTTAAACGTATCCACACATAAGTACCATAAAGAAAAATATTACACAAAACTTCGAAACAATTATAAACTAGCAACGTTGATCATCGATCCATCACTGAAGAACAACTTACGAGGTATCACCAGCAATCCTGGCTATAATAACTTGGTATCCAGTTTCATTGAATTTTTTTACCAAGCAAAGCAAGGAGCCACAATATCACAAGATGAAACCGACTTGTGGATACAGCAATACGATCAACACTGGGCCGAAGTAAAAAAAAAAAACTTTCATTGTTGGATGCAAACTTGTTGATAAGCGCCACTAACTATAACACAATGAAAACATAGAGGGAAGAAACATATCCCTGCTAACATTGCACTAGTTCAAACAATAACCAGAACTACCAGATCAAATCCTACCATCCCAGCCAAAAATATAAAAAATATACCGACCTACGAAGAAGGGTACGATAAATGGGCAAGGAGATATTTTAATAATTTATCTATAACAACAGCGCCATTTATTCAATAGAAAAATTAATCCTAATAGGATACATACGTGTCGAAACAGCACAATTCATAAACCATCTTTCAATGACAGGCCCAAATTATACAACTGCATGGGAATCTCTTTAACGTCGGTAAGACAACAAACGACTCCTCATTGCTCAACTAGTGGATAAGTTTATGGATCAGCCAAGCTGCAAACCTGATTCTCCAGGACAACTTAAGAGCCTCCCTCGAATATATCAACTGGAACTTGGGGTATCAAATAAAATTATGGGGTCCAATGATAGGTCGTACTTTTATGCCCAAATGGAACGAAACAAACAATATACTCGACCAATACTTACAAAACATATATGTACGAGCCATGCTGTCGTGTTGTTAGAGTAGTATTTTGATTTGAGAGAATAAACATTGTTAAATTGTGTATTTGGTGTTGACAAGTACAGGTGAAATACGTAGACTTGACTATTCCACGTGACTTACTTCTTGTTAAGTAGTTATTGTGGTTAATGTGTGTAGAACTGATATAACCTTAAACATTGTAAGGAACACTAACGCCGACTGTGTTACCACACATTATTAGAGGGAACTTTAAGTGCGAAACGTGAATATCCCGAGAACTCTTGTGGAAATAGCACAGTGCGCGAAGCGAGGATACTTAAGGCATTCGTTACGAAACCATCTGGGTTCGATCCCCAGACTCCTGCCTTTTTTTTCTTTTTTTAGTTCTATATTTCTTCTCTGTTTCTTATCTGTTTTGTTTTGAAAGTTAACGGCGTTTCTCTTTTCTACTTCTGTGAGCATATGAAGAAAAGAAATATAAAAGGAAGAGAGGAGAAACTAGCTTCGAGACGAAACGTTAATTTTTAGCCAAAGTAAATTAATAGCAAGAACACAAGAGAAACACAATTCGATGGAGGCGACATTAAAATAATTAAACGAGATGAGAATAGAGATGAAGGAAAGATTCAAACAAAATAATGAGCAGAATGAAAAGCTGAGAAAAGATGTAGAGTTAGTCAATACGGAGCTAGTGCAAATCAAAGCAGAAATGAAAAGAGGAGAAGAGACGCAACGATATTGCGCTGAGAAATGTGGTCATAAAAGGAGAGAATATATCTAAAGCTATCAATGTGGTGCTAAAAGAAAAACTAGAGATAGATGTCGAGGTGGAAGATGACTTTGAAATGAAAAAAGAAATAATATTAGCCAGGATGAAGGACATTATGAATAAGGTTATGGTAATGAAAATGCAAAGAAGCTTAGAAGTACAGGTGTATAAGAAGCTTAGAAGTACAGGTGTATATATTAACAATTATTTTAGGGTGAAATAAAGGAATATGCAGATGGAATTGGGAAAATTGACCAGAGGAGAGAGAAATACAGGAAAGTTAGTGAATGTCGGATATGGTAAATTAGATATTGATAACAAATGTTTATTATGGAATGAGGTGAAAGAACAATATAAAAAATAAAAGGGGTATTGAAAAGCTACCAGCAGGGTTTAAATGGAAAATGAGATTAGCAACTATGGAGGCAATTGGAGGAAGGGCAAAGGGGGTATTACCGTGGGAACAAGAGCGGGGCTTCAGTACGGAGATATGGAATATAAGAAGGATGTGGAATGTGGTATGGATAAAGTGTCAGCAGCGAAGGATATATCTGAGAATTGAGACATTTTACGTAAATAACAACTGGGAAGAAGAGAGACAAAAAATAGAGGATGAAGCGAGCAGTGACAGTGATTGGTAGAGAAAAAGTAGAAATTAAAAAAATGGAGTATGAGAGTAATGTGCAGAAACAAGATGGTCCTTTTTCCCTCCCAATCACCATCAGTGCATCCATTTAATATATCCCACTGAGTTTGAGGAAGTTTTGAGAAAAGGACAGGTAGGTGAAGTAGTGATTGGGAGAATGAAAGTATGGATGTTAGCGTATATGTTAGGATATGTTAGGAAACAGTTGCGAGGTATATAGATAAAAGGGCTCTGAGCGTGAATGTAAAGAAAACAAAATGGATGAAGTTTAGGAATAAAAGAACAGAAAGAAGAGTGGGAGAGTTGAAATGGAAAGGAGAAGTGATTGAGAGAGTGAAAGAATTTAAATATCTGGGATTTGTGTTTGAGTGATGAAATATATGGGGAGCACGTCAAATACTTGCAACAGAAAGCAAGGAAGGCTTTGTGAATGGCAAAACAGAGGTGGGAATGTTTGGTAGAGGGAAATTTCCTGATGACGTGCGAACTGTGGGATGCATGCGTGAAGCCGATATTGATGTATGAAGATTGAGTATGAATGTATTGAAAGGGAGCTGACGACGTTCCTGAAGCAGCTACTAGGGGTGGAGAGATCATCTTCTAGGTATATTCTACTTCGGGAATCAAATAAGCATAGTATGCATGTAGGGACAATGGAAATAGTGTCTAGGTATTAGATGAATGTGAGTACGTGGAAGAGTGAGAGATTAGTGGAAGAGGTATATAGAACTTGTGTGGAGGTAAAAGAGTGTAAACGGAAATTAGAAAAAAGATGTATGAAAGAGCAGTGGCGGACGCGGTAGTGAACTATTGGCTGGAACAGGAAGTGAATGTATCGGCTTGGATGCGGGAAATATGGCTGGAAGTGGAAGTGGGCAAGGTCCAAAAAAGTTACTCTGTCAAGGGCTTGATGTCGATCGAACGAGAAAGGAAGGAAGGTATGAATGGGGGAATGGTATGACAGGTGTGCTTTGTGAGAGAGTGGAGTGTGAGACACATGGAGAAAAGAAACCCGAAGAAAGATGGACGGGCTGAGACAAGGGGATTATTAATATTATAAAATTGTGCATTAATATTACTTATTTATTTATGATTGTAAAGGATGCCAATATAGGTCTTTTTTACTTGCAAAACACACGAATTCATGCAGAGCTGACACTAATAAACTTCGATTTAAACTAGCAATTTAGCTCTATGTGTTGTAAAATAAAAGGTTACCAGTCAGAAACCAACGAAATAAATACCGGACATCATCACCAACCAGTTAAACTTATTTGACCTTGCGAATATCTTTAACCACCCAGGAAATATTGACATTCTTCTGGATACAAGACATTATGGAAAAATATTTCAAAGTGGCACGGAAAATCGAAACGGATATTTACTACAGCAAACAGTTTGGATAGCGGAATTCACACAGAACGATCTTTAGTAGTATGCTTGATTGTCAAAATAAGGAATGGAAATGACCTATCAAAATTCCGGGAAATGGAGGAGCTACTTCCCACACACCTAATCACCGCAGAAGAAGAATAATGTGAAGACATCATATACAAGAACATACAGAGTTTACAATATCTACAGAATTATTTAGAAGAGACCGAAATTTTATTAACTTTCTCCCAAGCACGAACCAGTGCCTCAAGAAGATGAGCTCATCTCCGTTCCAGCTCTTATCACCGCATGGTGTGCGTGCAGAATATACATATTTTTTGTAACTTTGTAACTGAAAACTAATTTCGGCTTAATAGTAATCTTTTAGATATAGCTTCTAAAAAAGATGTAAAGAACATTATCGAGCCTTTAGATTAAATCAAAATTCTAGTGACTTTTTGAATAACGCCATCCCCGAAATTGTCAATTTAAAAATTATACACAACTGTCCAAAAGGAGTAAAGCTTAACTCCTAGAATCCGCGGGAATTTTTGAAACATTTAAACATTTAAATTACATGCCTCTATTCAACGCCCTCTAGTTTGTAAAAGCCCTTTACATTACCCGTATAAATCCACCTGCCTTCATTAATTGCCTTACTAAAAAATTACTGTTAAATTCAAAACGTTAGTAGCATAGTTTTATTTATGATATATAAATGATTAATATAAACTATAATAAATAATTCTGTTAATAAGCACAGTAAGTTTTTTTTTTCGGTGCCAATATAACTATCAAGTTATTAATTATTATTTTAACTGCATGTGTAATAGTTATTTTATTAAATGAGTTCAGAAAATATACAATACATAAATAAAATTTAGATTAATATAAAAACGTTATTTTTTCCTATAGCCTATTATCATTGTTATTTATGGAAATTCTAGTGCAAAGTTCAATTTAGAACAATGAAGATATAACCGTCGCTTTAACAATTGCTTGCATACTATATATAATATAATAGCCCTACTATTAAACACTCTTTTATTTTAATTGATTTTGCAGACGTAATTATTTTTATTCTAAAGTCACAAAGCAAAATGATGTATTGTAGTGTTAAAATACGACTTTATATTTAATTCTTCGAGCGCGGTCTGAGCCATTGAAAGTAATTTAAAATTACACAAAAAGAGCAACCCTTTGAGGCGAGCCAGCCACTCGACTTTTTCCTCATTAAAACTCGGCAAACACCCACACATTCAGAGAAAACAAACAGAGACGACCCCGGCCGTTCCGAAATTGAATTCGCGAACCGAATTAATCAGCGCGCCCCGCTTCCAGGCGTCGGATATCATCACTCGTTTTATTTGTGTTCGACTATTTTTCGTAAAACTTTTCCGACTATCACGGCCGGAAATTGCTCGTAAATGTATATACTCACGGGAGGTTTAACAGTCTGGTGGTTGCACTGACAACTCGCAGCAGTTCGACGGACACCGCGGTTTAATTAACTATGCAAAGCCGCACGACACGGCACAGGTGAGGCCAATAGAAAGTATTATTGATAAGAATATATTACGGATACGTATTGTACGTTAACGTGCCGCACATGACAGTAAGTTTGTCTAGTCCATTATCATTGCATTAGGCCAGTCGATTCTCTGGAGAAATTATAATAAGCTGACGATTTATCTTGCCATGAAATCGAACATGCAATTTAAAAACCATCACTGACTATGAATTTAATATAATTAATTAAATACCAATACAATTTACAGGTGTGGGAAAATATCTTAAAAATTATTTTTTTTTTAATAAAAACTTTCTATTAAGTCTCATGCTCTCTACAAATTTTTAAAATGCCTTTAAAATAGTAAACTCGCAAATATTTTTTTACTGCTTTGTCAGATGGTAATCCGATTAAAATTCATTAACTAAATCCGACGAATGCAGCGAGAATTACAGATTTTGTATTGCATGAAAATGCGAATGTCGTTAGTAATAGTAAACTGTATATTTAAAATAGGATTAAATTTAATTAAAATTTTCTACTACAATATTACTATAGTAGTATAGTATAGATTGCGAAGATGTTTCACATATTGACTTAAATTTTTAGATAATAACAAACAAATATGACATTTTAATTGTTATTTTTAAATTGAACATTGCCTTTTCTTATGACATAATTTTCCATAGACTTAATAGGTTATCAATTGAACAATAACATATAGTTTATATAGGAAAACGTAGAGATTATATAGCGCCTCCGTGTTAGTAACGACCAATAGATTTAATTTAAATTATTTAATTTAAATGTATAAGCAGCAAAGAAACTAATCTAAATAGAATTATGCTTTTATTACTTTATGAGACAAAAAATACGATATAATTATTAACCCTATATTGTGCCTTATGTTACTTATACTTTTTTTATATAATTCATGCACAAATTTAGCATATCAATTAATCTCAAATTAGTAAAGCGCAAAGTAGACCGATATGTGTAATTTGTAATATGTAAGTGCAGGGTGTGTTAAATATATAGAAACTATGAAAAACTAAATGAAGACACAAAACTTTTGTACAGGCAACGAGGAAACTGGTGAGGACAGCAATGGCAGCAGTAACTCAGACGAAGAAGACGAATCAAATGACAGTGGCGTAACTGTGGTACAAACAACATTGGAAATTGAGGTAAAATACCTTAAATGTATTTTAAAATCTAAAGAGAGACTTATAAGTAAACTAATAAGTAATAATACATGTTTACAGCAACAAATAAAAGTTCTGAACACAACGTTGACAACGCAGACCAGCACTAAAAATGTATTAACTAGTTCAAAAGATGGCAATATAAACATATGTAGGACGCCGGACAATTAATCATATAATCACATATAACGTATCATTAAAATCCGATATTAATGAGAAATATACAAAAACATTAGAAGTTAATAGCCAGCCAATTAATTCAATAATCGAAAATGTAAAAGCAACAACGATTCATACGGACTGCCAGCAATGAAAGGACACAAACGATATCATATCACATATCTCAACGAATTCAGAAGAAATATTGAACCAGTCGATGACCCAAAATAACATCAATCAATTTTAAAATCAGCTGGCCCCGCAAGAATTAATTTTTGTATCTTGTAAAATGAGCAAAAATAGGGTTTTAGTGACCTTCAATATTAGTATTCCAAATTTGACCTACTACGATGGATCAGTGAGGAAGAGGATCAGAGGGTTCGAGTGGAAGATTATCCGTAAAAGTGAACTCCGCCCTTCTACATGCAGTTAAGAGTGTTTTTTGAACAGCAAGTAAGGCGGTTTCCCAAAAATTAATAAAGTAGAATTTCATGCAGTGATAAAACACTTCTGCATGGCTGGAAAAACGGCCACTGAAATCCGAAATATTTTGCTAGAGGTTCATGGTGGATCTTCTCCAACATTTTCGACCATCCCACAAGCTGATGAGCGAGTTCAAACGTGGCCGTCAAGCACAATCTACATCTTACAATTTAAATATGATACAAGCGATCGAAATGAAAAAGAACTTTTATAATCTGCTGAATTTCGATTTGATTGCATTAAAGAATCCCCTACTAGACTTAATCGCTCACAGAATGAGCGCTAATGAAACTGTGGCATTCCCGACAAGCGGCTAGTTTTAAGAAGCATAATCAGCCTATACCCTATAAATGTAACGACACCATTGCAAAATTTGTGAATCAACTATTGATAATGGACACATATTGTTCGAAATGTACATTTAGTGCCTAAATAAAAACAGTGAAGAAAGGAATTTAACCGCGTTTTTATTATTGATTTCTTCAAGAATTTCGTAACCTTAGATGAGACTTGGAGCCACCACTACATACCGGAGACCAAGGAACAGTCGAAACAGTGGACTTTTCCGGGCGAAGCAGCTCCGAAGAAAGCAAAGACCGTTCTATCGGCCGGAAAGGTCATAGCATTGATCATTGACTATCTGTAGAAGAGAAAGATGATCACGTGGCAATTCTGTAGCGATTTTTTTACCGTTTCAATGTAATATTGAAGCAGAAACGGCCTCGTTTGCGTACTTTTTCACCACGATAATGCACTGGCTCATTCATTCGGCATCGTGGTGTCCAGATTAAATGAGTACCACTAGGAATTAGTCTCTCATGCTCCATATTTTCCGCATCCAGCCACCAGCGAATGAGGAGGTCATCGCCGCTACAGATGGTTATTTTGCAGACCTTGAAATATCCTACTTTTCCAATTATTTGATAAGACTGGAACATCATTTGAAAAAGTGTATGGATCTTCGAGGAGACTACATATAAATTAAATAAAAATTAAAATACACATAAATACCGTATTTTTTTGTCGATTCCGGAAACATTTCAGGGCGCCCTCATATTTACCTAATATAATATGCTTGACTGAAAAATGGAGCAACGAAAATAGTGCAGAATATATCAAACTAGGAAAGTATCATCAAATTGCAACTTTCCATAGAAAAAATCAAATACACGGAGGAGATGGGCGTATAAATTACAAAACTGGGATAATGCATATTCGGTAGAATCATATTAAGAATATGTCACGTGTGAAGTATTAAAAAAAATCTAACAGATGTACTAATTAAAGATGATAAATTACATAAGTATATTGTAATTTGTAGGGATTTTAATACAAATTTGTTAGAAAATACCCCAAGTAATAAACTTTTATTGGATGCAATGATATCATTTAAACTAACAAGTTGGAAGAACCTACGAGAATTCATCACTCGGAAAGAGGTACTAGCAAATTCATGTGCGAAAGAATAGAAATTATAAGAATACTAAAGTAATTGATATTTATAAATTAAAATTCCACTTATCAAAAGTGAATTGGAATAGTATTAAAAGTAATGGCATACAGGGTTACTGATATGTATGGAAACGGTCAAATATTTCCTAAAATAAGATAGCTAGCAAAAAATTTTAAGATACAAAAGTTTTAGGATCAGAATAAAGATAAATTAAGTATACAGGATCAACCAAAAAGTCAGGACGTAACAAACTTGTATTTTCTTTAATGGAACACCCTGTATATTATTCCTTATTTCAATTCGTCTCAAAATTCTAAACAAAATTCGTCTAGCACATCATAAAGCTTGACCGTTTTAGAGATATCGAAGTTTGAAAATATCTACAGAAACTGCAGCAGTAGAACTTCTAAATGACGCTACAAAAAAAGTGGATCAAAGAAAGTAAGTATCGGCAGTATTTTTTAACTTTTCAAGAGCCTTTGATACTGTGAGTGTTGAGTTTGTGAGGGAAAATTATATGCGTCAGGATTGCGTGATGTAGTGTTGCAGCTTATTGTGTCGTTTTTAACAAACAGAAAAATATGTGTTCAAATCCAAAACAATCGGTCCTAGATATATAATATTACAAAAGGTGTGCCGCAAGGGTCTAAATTGGGACCTTTAATATTTTTGTTGTTTATTAATGAATTATGTTAGTTTGTTTCTATTGGTCGTATAATTAATTTTGCAGACGACACTACATAATATCGGCAAATACAGAGGGCTTTTTGATAAAATAGAAATTGCCAACAATAATAAAATAAGTCTGTGTTGCAAAAACAATGTTTTATTAAATGATACTAAAACCGTAAAAGTAGTAATTTATAATAGAAAATGGAAAACTGAATTCGTACAAGAGCAGCAAAATACATTACAGCAAAGTACATTCTATCTATGAAATTGATATCGACGACAGTTTAACATGGACTGAACAGATGGATAATATAACCTCAAAATTAAATAGCGCTTATTACACTTTACTTAAACTAAAGAATAACCTGACACTAACGTCATTAATAAACATCTATTATGCACTAGCCCATCCCTATTTGTCGTACAATATACCAGTACGTTGGTACATTTATATACAAGTTATATTGAGGGCAGCCAAGTAAATAAATGTGATTTGCAAATTAAATATTAAAATTTGTAGTGCAGTTATTAATAATGAAAATTAATAATGAGACAAATATGATGTCCATGAGCGTTTCTGCACTTGTGTTTTACAATCAATGTAAAAACTCCAGTTAACAGTTAAAACAACTACTCCCCGTACTACAGCACCGCCGGGCATTGAATGATATAACTGTTAACTGTCGTTACATGTCTGAACTGATATTCAGCACGATGTAACAATTTTTGTGGTGTTATAATTTTTTTTAACCGCTTCAGTAGATCAGTTAAATTAAATTAAAACGCCGACATAAGAAACTTCACGGGAAATCAAAATTTAATTAACATAAAAATCGAGTTGCTAGCTTATAAAATGAAATAAAACGATCAAAAGACCTTTATCTTTAATTTATCTCATAAGACCCTAAAACGCTTTCGTCTTACATACATGTGAAAAAAGCCAATCAAAAATAGAAAATAAAATGTTAAATTCATCTGAAAAGATATTTGATGGTTCTGCATCATACTTTAACTTTGAGTATACAGTGCATTCTCAGGATTAACCTAAAACCCTGAATAATTTAAACTCTAACTTGGAGAGAGTCAATTTCACATTTTGTAAGATTATAGATCTATTTTTTTATTATTAATCTATTAATACCTTTATCAAATTTTTGATATTTATTTATAGTATGTTCTCAAATGCAAAAATATGTTATTGGTTTCCACGAAAGAACATAGATTTGTAGAAAAATCGTTCGACAATCTCAAGTATTTTAAACTTTATCTACATTATATCTGAAGCTCTTGACTCTAAAGGTCAGCTGGACGTTATTCAGACAGACTTACAGAACACTATTGACCACAAATTACTCGTTACTAAATTATAAACTTTTGGGTTCTCTGGAGATGCCTCAAAATTTATTAAATCATATTTACATATTAGGAATCAATATATTGATCGTAGATTATAATGGATACAAATCCTACAGCTTTATTCCTACTAACAAAATTCTTAAAATTAAACCTCGTTTTTTTTTTCATTATGTTTATTATTGACATTGAATATAATATGCTTATAACTCGTCGCATGTTACGATAAGTGAATACATTTGCGAGGCGACTATGTAAAGAAATAGTTTAAGCTATGATCTCCTCTCGGCCCTCCTTGCATACCTTGTGCCATCTCCCGAACTCTGACCTTGAAATGTAGTAATCTAGGCCTCTTGAAGCATTTGGAATGTTTCAGTTGCATTCTTTCCAAGCAGCACACAAAACTTGATTGCGTATCGCTTTTTCAAGCCGAGCTAAACATTGGAAAAAACTGGCGACGGGCTGCATTAGAAGGGCAGACCCTTCGCCACATTTTCCGATTCGTTTTATCCCGCTACGATGGATAGTCATGTCACAGTAAAATTATGCGCATTACTTGTCTGATAAACCCTGTATGTATTCATAGAATTTAAATTTCAAATTTATGCGAATAGAATCATAGACTATATCTAGACCACTAATGTTATTTTCCGTAAACGTGCATAACCAACCTAAATAAACAGTATATGAATAATAAACAGAATCTGAGATTAATGAAATTAATTCGAATGAAATTTTTAGTGATTGTTAAATGTATCCTGAATTTTTAAATTTATTATAGAAGATCAACTATTTCAATTCCGGACCGAATCCACCAAAGTACTGTTGACCGACAAACTAGAACAGAAATACAGAAAACTACCACCACATATCTCGACCACCGACACTTCTAAAACTCAGCACCGCAAAACCGATTTTAACTTTTCCGATCAACTTCTAGAAAAAGTCCCTATAGATGTCTTATCAAAAGGCAATAATTCTGCTGTTACTCCCCGTACAATTCCTGTAGATGATATTATATGTAATATCGAATACAGTCTCCACAAAAACAAAAACATAATCATCTTACCGGCGGACAAAGGGAACGTTACAGTAGTCCTAAATAAAACAGAATTTCAATAAAAATTGAACAAATTTTTGGCTTAAAGCAGCTATAAATTGATCGATTCTGATCCAACCACGTACTTGGAAAAGCCTACCATAACTAAAATCATATTATCGCCTCTCGACAGCGAAACCAAAACCAAACAAGAAGTCCTCTAAATACTCCAAACTATACGTCTACCCAAAATACATAAACCCGACAGACTACTCCGATCCATCGTCAGTTCAGTTTATCCACAAAAAAATTAGCTAAATTTTTAGCAAGACAACTCCAACCGATTTTCTAACAAGCCAATTTTTTTTAAAAACATCAATTTTTTCGAATTTTCAAGTTTTTATTGTTCTGAAGAGAACCAATTTGCAACGTTTTGACCAAATCGCATTAGTCTTCTTCAGGCGGCGTTCATTAGAAAACTGTGATAGTGCTTAGTTCGTCTGCGCTATTTATACCTGCGGTGTGGGCGTTTGACGATTGGCGACGTGTGTGCGGCTTCTTGTGATTGACCGAACGGATTAGCAGGGATTTCATTGGTGTTACCTGTGGAGATTCAAATGTGTGATGCGGAAGATGAGATGTGGTAGTCGTTGGGCGTCGTCGCGTTTATTTAGATTATTGGTATCTTGAATTGACGAGGCGGATACATGTAGAAACACCATAACACATTGAAACAAAACAACACTGTTGGGAGGGTTTCACATTTATTGCCTGAACTGTTGCAGTGTTCAACAATAAATTTGAAACCCTCCCAGCTGTGTTGTTTTATTTCAGCGATTATTGGAATATTAATTAATTTTCTTGGTGAAATGGTCTAATATTGCGATGGAAGACGTGTTGTCGAAATTTATCTTGCGTCCCCTGGATTTACAATATTCGGCCAGAGATTATGGGGGTAGATCTTTATCGACGACTCTGATGTGTTCATACGTGTGTTTGTTTGTCCAATATAAACTTTATTATAGTCGGCACAGGAGATTTTGTATACTCCTTGATTTTCAACTGAATGTTGCTACAACTTAACTTAGTATTGCTCAATATTAAATAATTTGTGGTTCTCGGAATGCAATGATACACTTTTTTCTACTGACAACTCACAACTGTTTATTTTCCGACACACTCTAAGATATACAATAATGGGTACAAAAGTATTTAATCGCACATACACATAAAGCCGGTTTTACACCCAAAACATAGTAAGCCGGTTTTACACCAAAATATATTATTATCATTCACTCTATCACAAATGTCATTTCGGGAATTAATTAATTGTTCTATTATATTTTACGCGAAGTGGTAAAAATTGTTTAGGTTTAGTATCTTGGAGACTTGTCTGTTGTACCTCGTATGTTCGGGAGAAATGTTATATTTGAAGATTCTTGAGACGTGTCGGTGATTTTGGAGTTG
Organism: Ontholestes murinus; assembly: GCA_963969525.1. Lineage (NCBI taxonomy): Eukaryota > Metazoa > Arthropoda > Insecta > Coleoptera > Staphylinidae > Ontholestes > Ontholestes murinus. Next base: position 28,870,648 of record OZ018395.1, on the reverse strand, counting down.
GATTTTCTTTTACGGTAAGAATCTTACTGCACCTGGAGGGAAACCGTTTTTGGAGGGTGGCAAGTTCGTTATTTAGATTGCATTTATCTGTTAATCGAAGTTAGGAGAGTTTTTGCAACAGGGCGGGGTTGGTCAGGGTGATGGTGAGAAGCGGCATTTAGATATCTGTTTGTATGAGTTGCTCTTCTATATACGGTGTGGCTGAAGAAATCTGATGGAGTTTTTTTTAATAAGTATGTCGAGAAAACGTTTTTCGATACTAGTTCCATTGTGAATGTAATTTTGGGATATAAAATGTCCAAGTGTTCGAGGAAATTATTAAGCTTGTCTTTACCATGGGGCCAAATGATGATAGTGTCATCAACATAACGTAACTATATAGATGGAGTATAAGAAGCTGAGTCTAGTATGATGATCCTGAAATCCTCCTTAATGAGATTGGTCACTGGTCGAAGTGAGGATACCATTGGTGCTCGTCCAATTTCATCATAGCGGTTTGCTTTTAACATGAAGTAGTGTTTGTGAATCAGTGTTCAATATAATTCTATTGGTATTTTGTTTCTATGTTCAATTGTTTCATTAATACTTGGGTGAAGAAGGATTTATGAATACCATAGTCGAATATGCGTCATTTTGTTCGATAACTTGTTGTCATTTTGAAGGTAATTTTATTAAGCCCCTCTTATGGAAGCCCTCGTTCCTATTGGCAAAAAATTGAGACAGTCGATTTTCACAAGCCTCTCTTGAAGTGAACGTTTCTTTAGCAAAATTGTTCACCATGAACACGAACAGAGCTTCTGGCCGAATGTGTGTCACTATCGATATGTGACCTGACGTTGTCCTTCCAGTATGGATGCTATTTGACATCGAAATTACCACAACGGAATCGACGAAATCCAAATTGCAACTGATTTTCTCTTACAGTATCAGGAGAATAAACACTATTTACAGACAAATTAAAATATAGCGCCTGTTATCTTTGCTAGTGTCCATTTTTGACGGGCGTTGAAACAAGATTGTCACGCTATCTAGTGGAACACGATCGAAATATTCAACGCGAAATACAGACAACTAAAGCCATCTATTTGAAAAAATAATGGATTTTTAACTACATCTATTATTATTTTTGCCAAATTAATGTTCTTACATCCAGGGATCAAAGAAATATTGAAAATACAGTAGAGTCACCAGAAAATAAAATTATACACTTCTTAATGGAAACTTTATCAATTAAACAATTTATACAATTTCTGAAGAAGGTTTACATTAAGCGATAACAATATTTTTTTAAACAGAGTCCTGGAGTTTCTATTAGTTGTACCTTATATTTAGGAAAATGTTAGGCTAGAAAGCATTTATAACGTGTGTATATATGCAATTGTGAGAATTTTGTTTGATTAAGAATTCATTTCAATTTTATTCCGTCTTGGCCGAAATAAAACTTGCTGAATGCAAAGATTATACCCAATTTTGTTATAATATTTAATATGACTAGAAGTATCAATTTTCTTTTATTTATTTTTAGTAGTCATAAGTTTTAGATTGGTTTTGTAATGTATTGTATCTCAATAGTGCTTTTAATATTAAAATAGTGTAAATTAGGTGGTCTACGTTCGTCGGTATTTTGGTTTTCTTTTGTTGGCTTATTTCTTTCTATATTCTGGTTGTACATTATATCTGCTTAATGAAAGGATGAAAATAATACCTTGTAAAATATGGGCTACTAATAACGTGATTGTTAATTAAGTATCGCCTCTTTAAATGTTTACGTCATAATTAGTAGTTGTTATAGCAACGATTCATTTATTGATTGAGGTGTCACAATTATGTCTTTTATATCTCTTTCGAATGTATGTATATAATTGAATTATGTATTTTCCCTATATTATTAGTTTTATTATTATTTTTATACATATTTTATTAAATTTAGCACTCAGGTTTATAAAACCACCTATGAAAATAAATACTTTTCTACAATTTAACTTATTTACGTGTACAGTTGACTATGCTTTTGAGTGTAAATAGATTATTGACATACGTGTTAAAGAGAAGAAAGTCTGGAATGTGATACATTGCCTTTATTTTTTTACGATTTAGTTTGTTTAATGTGGAAAGTTTCAACCATTGATGTTCTAAACTTTTATTGGTTTTCTATTGGAATATTAGTAGGTAGTAATAATATTAATTATTCATTGTCACACCAACGGTTTTATTGAAAATAAGACAATAAGGTCACAATTATTATTTCTTGCAAAACAACTTTCGCGCCATACTGAAAAAGAAAAGTTGGGATGTTCTGTACATTCAATTTTTTAAAGATTTTAATATATATGAAATAATAATGTTAGATATAGATTGCCATATAACTTTGAGTGATATATTTGAAAAAAAAGGTGCAGGTTGATATTTATCATCGAAAAATATTAAAATTTTGAAAACTTGGTTGATAACTTCAATATGAATTATAATGATTTCGTGATGATTATTAACTAATAATTAGGATGATTTGAATTTATTAGACTATAATTTAATATAGCGATTTTTAGAAAACTAGAACTTTAGAATAATATATAATTATTCGAAAAAATTGTCACTTGACACAATTCCTTTTATTATGCAATAGTATAATTTTACTTCATATGTTTTGGATTTATTATATCGCATTAAAAGCAACTGAAATTTTCAATAAATTCAATTTATTTTCAAGGTTTATTAATCATTTCAATAACCGAACGAAGATAAACACCCAATGGATGTAAAATCTGCTTTTCCTTTACTTAAATAATCTCTTTAACCGACGGAACTGTTATTGAATAATGTAATTAAGTACGAGCGAATATTACAATAATTTTAATAAATATTATTATTATATAAACTATTATTAGAAAAATAATTTGAAAGCACGCTACATATTTATTCCTTATTACTGGTGGATATTTAATATCTGTTATTATAAAACCATTTTCCCCTTAGCAATAATTAAAATATCATCAATCAGTCAGAGGGTTTCGAGCCTATTGAACAGAATTAACTCTCACTCTCTCGAGTGAATCACACAATTCGGATTGATTACATCTTAATGACAAGCATCACGATTACACTCACTCTCCTGCGAACGAACTAATTGCTCTGTAATCCAGCATTCAGGATTACAAGGAATTATAGGATCAAGCGGACTGAAACGATTTCATTTTGATAATTAACCGAATTAATAAGGTAGGAAGAAAATATTCAAGTAAGTCGGCGATTTCAGAGAAATTAAGTTGATTACTCAAATAATCAAATTGAAAAAAATGTCTTAAACAAATATTTATTAACATACTTATACGTCCAGTTATAATACAGTTTATAGCAAAATAACTAAATATTTAAGAGTTAATAATTTTAAAAAGTATTTTCACTCGTATCGAACGTTTAATTAAAACTTTTACATCGATGTACTTTACTAGGTGTTATATGAATCATAAAATATTTGTTGTAAAGTTTAACTTGAAACTTTGTTATCATAGCACTAGTATAGGTAATATATCGATTTCTGCTTTGTGTACAATAAAGTGGAAGTTATATGCTTACATAAATGAAACTAAAAATAAAGATAAAATAAAATTATTATATACGTTTTAAAGCCATTGCCATCATATAATTTAAACCAATTGAAATTTACGGAAAAAAGTAAATTTTAATTACTTTTAAGTATATTTTACCTTATATTATAACATCTGTGGCATTTATATCAAAACACGTTTAAATTGCGACGTTGATGATGTCCGTGTACTTCCTGATTTTATTGGTTACAGTGATGTCAACGTAACGATCCCCAATGCTGATAATCATGCCAACAAGGATGTTGGGGTCGACTTTGAAAGTGAAGTGAATGAATTTATTTCCTTTCAGGAATGATTTCAAGACACCCTCAAGTCTGCCCCGTTAGTCCAGTGATTAGCCGATTGTAGTCTGAGGGGTCCTTGGTTCGAATCCGAGCTCGGGTATGGATGTTGTAAACGTGCATATATTTAAATATAATTAGACTTTATTAACTTGTTTCCGTGGCCTAGAAAAGAGACACTCTCGAGTTTCTGGCGTTAGGCAAAGTCCAGTTCATTAGCTGTGATAACTTCACACGTAACCTCTCTTATATGTGCAGCCATTATGATCTTAAACGCATTAATCACTTAATTGATCTTTTTTAAACGACCATTTTAAGCGAGGAGTTGCAGTAAGTTTTTGGACTGAGGCTGAGGCAAATCTTGGAGCATACGGCCTTAAGATTTTCAGATTTGAACTTTAATGGTCAGGTTCACGATAAATTCATGCAGCTTGGCATCGGTCTTCATTGTGATTTGAAACTTGACGAGTTCCTTTTTAGTAGTATCCAACTTATTCTGCTTGCTGGCTGCAGAGTACAGGGCACTGGCATATCTGCCTTCGATGCCGAAGTGCACTGGAGGTCTGGCCATCTATTAGACATCAGAGTGTACAATTATTGGAAACTATCAGGCTAATATCCCTTGACTAAACTCCTTGACTCTCATCAAAGCCATTTTGGGGTCCTCAATCGACACCTTAAATGGTAATTCGAATTCGAGCCTCCTGGACATGATATTCATCAGTTTGGACAGGATAACCGGGTCGATTTGCTGCAGTAATTCTAAGTGTCCAGTGGAAAAGTGATACAAAGTGATATATTTCTTGTCCTAGCATCATTTCTCTTTATATTTTTCTATCACTCAAAACATTAATTGATTATTGTAAATGAAACCAAAGAAGAAGAGACACAAAGATAGGTAACATATATAAAAAAAAATTAAGAAGTCAAGATTGTAATGTAATTTATTAATGTTTTGACATAAGTAGGATAAGTAGACATAAATAAACGAAGAAAAAGAAAAAAGTACAAAAAAATATCAAGAAAATTATACCGCATTGCATATTCGAATTCTACTGTTACTAATATAAATACTTGTAGTTTATTTATTGAATTGACAAGGCGGATACATGATAAAGCTTCATAACACATTCAAATAAAACAACACATTTGAGAGGGTTTCACATTTGTGTTGAACACTGAAACATGTTTCGCCACACAGTAGCTTCATCTGCCTGATGTGTACATAATTAGTCTGTATCTGGCACATATGAAGAGTATAATAATTAGGTCTACTGTTTAAGCGATATAAAGTTTAAATATCTTTAAAAAGAATTGAGAAATCCACTAGGCTTCACAGCATTGCAACACTTTACATCAACTTCTTCAATATCTTCGTCCATTATAATCTATATCTTCAATTCATTCTCATAAACATAGTGAAATCTTAGAGTTGATTTCCATCCTATATATGAATCTTTGCTACCGTTACTAAATTTAAAACATAGTAATTTTTTTGGCCAAAAGTTCTATATACAGGGGGTGGATCAAATATAAATCAGATTTTTTAAATATATATTATACGAGAGGACGCCTATATATTACACTAATGCTTATTTCTGCCATTACCATAATGTTTGAACACGAGGTGAACGCATCATGAATTAACGCTTAAAACCTTCCACAATGTTCGCTAACAATACGCTTTCAAAAATTCTAGTCTAAGAATAAGAAATCAAAAAACAGTGAGGCGAACATTCGTGCTGTCCGTGAACTGATTGAAACTAACCGGCGATTTGCAGTATGTGAAATTGCTGCAGAAGTAGGAATATCGTACGGTAGTGCTCAAATGCTCAATCATTAATTTCCAATTAGTTTGAGTAAAAGACCACTGCTAAACAGTGAACTCCGCTCGTGCCTCCCCTGTACTAAATTATTTGTATATTTTATATTTTATTAAATGTATGTACAGCTATATAATATATTTTTTAATTTTGTAAGCAGGAGAAGCAAAGACAATCAAGAAAAATCACCCAAAAATGTCGGCGAAGTAGGTTTTAACAAAACAGGAGGTGATGAATTTTTTAAGCCACATTGTCACTTGTGTTGCGACGTGTGTGCATCATTACACCTCATAAGCTAATCAAGAAAGCATAGAGTGAAGACAACCTTGAAAAGCTCCACCTCGAAAAGCGAAAACCCGCCTGTCTGTGGAAAAACTTTTCTTCATGATTAACGTACGGTCAAAGCTGATTATTATTGCAAGCCAAACTAGCTTAGCGACAGAAAAGACGAGACATGCCCATCCAAAATGTGATTTTCTTTCATGAAAACGCTCGACCACAAGAAAAATTGAGAAAATTCATTGGGAAATATTGGAACACCCGCCTTATATCCTCGACTTGTCCTCGTGTTACTTTCATAAGTTTGATTCGCCAAAAGACGAGTTGGGAGGATGCTGTTTTCACAGTGACCAAAATGTGGAATCGTTTGTAATTGGCTGAAGACACGACCGATTCTTGGATAATGGCTTCAAGAAACTTCCGCTTCGCTGGAAAAAAGTGTACATAAAAGCGTAGAAAAATAAAACATTTTTTTTTAATAATACATACATACTTTCTTTTTAAATAAATTCCATTTTATATTTGATTCAGCCGCAAAGATAGTTTATCTCAAAAACCGTTGAACTGTCGACACGCTCACACTTTTTTCTGATATTTTAAATAATACTTTATAGAAGTTCTCAATTATTACTGTATTATGCGACGATCTTTATCTCTTTTACTATAAAAATATAGTTTTTTATCAATTTAAAGCACCATTAATAAAATTTTAATTTTAATGACGCATTACTCATCTGCCTGACAAAGAATTGATGTGGTGAAACAATTGTAGCAGTGTAACTATGAAACAAACCTAGAGTTAATTGTGTTATTTCTACATTATAAAATGTTTCAACACGAGCTACATGAGAAACTAATTCAAGAAAAAAAAATGTTGCAGTGTATCTACATAAAAAGCAAAATCCTTAAAACATGTGTTTTATTAATTAAAATGTTTAAAGATGTACGCATATAAAAACAACTTTGTATTGTTTAGATTATTAAAAACTGATTTTGACTAACATCAGTGTTTTGAATCAAGTGGAAAATAATTGTATGTGAGTTGTATAATCTACGTTAATATATTATTAATAAGAATATTTCGATGAATGTACCTATACTTTTATTTTTTAAAGGCATAAAGAAGCAGTGTTATATTGTCAGGCCATAATTTGTTGTTTAATCTACGTTAATATATTATTAATAAGAATATTTAATTGAATGTACCTATACTTTTATTTTTCAAAGGCATGAAGAAGCAATGTTATATGACCAGGCCATAATTTTAAAAGCCAATTCTTCATTGTCACATTTATCTTTTAAGTTACTTTTGAGATTTTATTATTTATAATTAGGCTTAATTTACCTAATTAATTTAATGATTATAGTTTATTTGTCATACTTCATGTAAATATATTTTTATTGGTATTAGAAACAATATTTAATTTGAATATTATTGATCTTAGATTACGATAGTTACGATATTAAGTCAAAACCATTTTGATTGAAAACAAATATGACCAAAGTTTGTTTTCCACAATAACGAAAGACATTGCAACCAATTTCTATTGAAATCCTAGCAATCTCTGCAAGAAGGATACATTTTGTGTGGTAAAATAGTAATCTTCGGACATGTCATAAAAATTATTTACTCTATTCGAGAAGCTCCTTTGCACCACTGCTTTTCAAGGCCTTATTAAAAAATTCTGAACCTGATCTTTTTCTACATAATAAGGTACGTTGGCTCAGTAAAGATAGGGTTCTTGCAAGATGTAATTTTAATTAAGGAAATAAAAAAAATATCACAATACTAAAAAAAAAAAATGTTGAATTAACGGACTGTTGCTGGCTGTTGGATTTCACCCCTACCCTCCCTTGTATTAACAACTTAATTCACCTTATTATATAAACATAAACAGTCACCGCAAATCACCTTCATATACAATTCGACAAAAAAATATTCTTTAAATTCAGACCCTGAGCTTCAATATTGAATGATTTGTCGCCCCTAACTTGATTACGTAGCTATCTTTTCTTAGCCCCTGGACAATGGTTCTAAAGACTGTACAAGAATATTCTAAGAGATGGGTTCCCAACCCTTCTGTTTATTTCTGTAAAATAAACTAAAAATGGTTGCATGTACGTTGAATAGTTTGTGAGTAACTATGGTACGATAAATTTGGAACAAGAAATGAATTTAGGTTGATGTACATCAACAATTACAATTACTTTAATAAAAAGGATTAATTAAGCACTTGGTTATGTTTCACTATTTTTATATTACTCCGACTAGTTTCGACCGTTGGTCATTCTCAAGGAGATATGTTAATTAATCGTACAATTACTTTTGTATCATTTAATGTCTGTCGTGTATTAGCCAGAGAAGTAGTTGTTTCAATAAGTGATTTGTTTTGTAGTCTTAATTAGACTCATTTGTTGTAGTTAATTTTCTAGAACGCAAAGGACGTTATTACATTTTTATTCTTTCTTGAAAATTAATTATTGACGAAATGTTCTAAGTGTTTTAATCCAGGTTATTATTATCTTCAAGTAACTCAATCAACCAAATCAAAATAATTGTGTTTGTTGTGCAGCAGTCTTGTTGCAGTGTCGAAAAATACTTCCAGAGAATACTATCTATCCACTAAACCTGAATTAACACAGAATAAAATAAATCAATTATAGGGTTAGGTAGAGAAATATGACGTTTTTGAAAAAATCATAACTCAGAGAATTTTTAATTAAATCTAAATTTTATTTGTTTAATAGGTAGGTGTGATTAGTTATTTCATATTCATATCAAAGCAAAGGTTAAAAACATCAATAAACGAAAAATAATGTCATTTAAGTTCCACACACTTTTGAAGTCTTTTCCACACACTTTTGAAGTCTGGTTGCGAAGTTGTCCATGCATCTTTTCATTATACTCGGGTAATAGCATTGGACAGGAGATCATGGGTCCATGGTTTCTCAAAAAATTCGCAGACTCTTAGATACCCATATAGAAAAAATCGCAGGGCGCATGTTCCCCTCGTATCGAAATAAGTAGTCCTAGAAAAGTTTTTTTCTCAAAATGCCACAGACTTCCTTGAGGTGTGATAAGTTTTTCGTCTTGCTGAAAAAATGACTCTTCCTATGTCAATATCACGTCTTGTTAATATTGGAAGGAATACAATCACGCATGGTGATGTAATGTTGTGTGTTGAGAAAGCTCGAGAAAGGAGCTGATCACTTAGAATCTCACAAGTACCACCACCCAGTAAGTTTTCCGCTATGATGTGATGTTTCATGGAGTTCCCTGGAAATATCTGACTATTGTTTATTAATGTACCCCGATAAGTTAAAGCGCGTTTCGCTTATTTGAACAAATCGTAGCCTCCTAATATAATCATTTGGTTGCAGTTTCTGTAGTACAACCATCATCTTCTATGGGTGAAAGTGTAAATCTAAATAAATATTTCGTCGTATTGACCTGTCACATATCCTTAGCATGTGAGAATGCTGAACTACCGATCGACGTGAACTTGCTTCCATAGCTGCCCTAACTCGAGCCACATTTTCAGAGGTTCTAACAATTCATTTTCTACCTCGAGATACTCCAGGCATCAACAGTTGTCTAGAACGAAGGATTGTGTTTCACTTAGGAACACGACCGTACCTTCCAACATTGGATTGTGATCGAAATCTGCGTTATGTAGCAACCACAGAATGCCCTGCTTCGATGAAATAAAATAAACAAAATACACGTTTCTCTAGCAACTATAATTCCATAATGACTAAAACAAACAATATGGCAAGTTCATGTGCACACATATGAACCATTCTGAAAACGTTAGGTTCCCAGTGCGCTGAGCTCTGGTTCTGGTTCTGGTTCAAATCGATGGGAAGGCAGAGAGTTCTGCCGCACATAGGCTTCAGTTGCCACGATCACGCCAACTCAAGGCATTGGCAAACGCCAGGACTGCAAAAAAAGGACTCTGAGAATGTCTGATGGCTTTAGACATCCCTCTCCCATTGTGGATTTACGTAGGTTGGATAATACGGGCCAGTCTAGAAGTACATGCTCTGCGGTTTCCTCTTCCGCTTCACGCCCTCTACAGGTAGGGCCAGATTGTAGTTTCAGTTTGTTCAGGTATGGTCATAAATTGCAGTGTCCTGTTAGAGTTATAAAAATACCATACTTCCTTGTCAGACCCTGTATAATCAAACCCGCCCAACAGTCGGTTTTCACAAGACCTATAGTATATTCTAAAAATGCCACTCTTGCTTCTATAAAACTTTCTCGCTTGCTTTTTCAAGATGGTGAGTTGTTAAAAGAAGCATTTGTGACTGGCATGAGCGCTTATTTGATGAATTTTCTAACAAACGTGAAATCACAATACAAGATCAAATATTTACATGTATCCCCATCACAAACTAAATATTACAAAATGTTCTCTACTTTACAGTCCATTACGTTTTTTCAATGTTTTACCAAATAATAAAAAAAACTTAACTAATTTTAAGCAATTTTAACGTAAGATTTACAATTATATTTTAATATGCGAACCTTACAACTTAGACGAATGTAATATTATTGTACAATATTGAAATAATCTTACTGAAATATACTTATATTATTATTATATCAGCAATAGTAAACTTACATATGTCAGTCAACGCCGCAATAAGAAGAATTAATTTTATTTAAAAGGACTTCAAAACTCAATTTTAGAGTAACTTGAAAAAATATGCGATTGGTTCTACCTACAATTTGATGAGTGATATATCAGAACCAGCCTAGTTAGCAGTTATGGTAGTAATGGTATTTAGTAACTTTACTGTAATATAAGATCTACTGAAAATATTACGTACTAATATTATAGATTACGAACAACAATTACAGGATATCTATAACATGTTTAGAACATAGGCAAAGTCTATTATTTATTACTATCTTTGCACCACTTTCTTATGAAATATATATCACAAGAAATATAAATCATTTCCATTGTTTTGTCCTTTGATATAAAAATTGAATTGATAAAATTAAAGCTACAGGGAAAGGACAGATATTTAGTTGTAATGCTAGAATCTGTAAACGAGTTTAAAGCTAGACTGGTTTAATATTATCACACCTTTTCTATTAACCGAAATAGCTATATATACTGCATAGCTTATTCAAGTGAGGACAGAAGAATTGGAGCTAGAAATTTTAATTTTCAGTCCTTTAAGACCTCGAAAAGAGCAGCGTATAAACTTATATCATTTAAAATATAAATCTTGCATAAATGAAATATATAGGGTTGAAAGACCACCGGTTCATAGCCAATGGAAAAACAAGAAGAGAATCAGCATAGAAATAGTAATAGTAATTATCAGATGTAACACTATTTTTCTATAAAGATCACTCTGAAATATATATAGTTACAAAATCATTACATACAGATATAAACCCAAAAATTTGCTAAATTTTTGAATAATAATAAATACTTTTAATATGAACTTACTGAGATCTTCATTAAAATATTAACGTTAACACATAGTATATTCCAAATTAAAATTGTTTCCATCCTATGATCTCCTTTCATAATAGTAATATAAATACTAGTTTTTGATTAAAATGTTTTAACATTTACCACTATTATATTCATTTTTTAAGTACTTCTGATGAAATTAATTCCATTCTAGAAATATTGCAAGATCATTTGACTAACTAAAATGTATTATTTGTACTTGTATAAAAGTAAATTGTTTGTATGTGATTTTATACGGTAACATTATATAATTATTAGTGTTTATCTACGATCGTACAGAAAGTAGACGCTTTTTGCATCATTTTTCATTGTAAAAGTGGCTTTTTAAAGCACTAGTGCTTTTTTACGTTTTTATTGCACGGTAATGTCAAACTATTTTTATTGCACAGAATTGTCAAATTTGACAGATGAATATATTTCGACGGAAAACTTAATTTTTTTATTAATTGATACAAATAACTAACAAATTATAAATAAAATATATAATACAAACCAAATGGCAGATTCAAGAACTCTGAAGATTTCATTTAATGCAAGTCGAAGCGATTACAATAAGGCGAACATTTTTTCCATAAATAATAATGGCGGCCGACATTTGTGCAACTTGTTTACTGGTTGCTAAGTAACGCTTTCATTAGTGCACTGCGGGTAAAATATCTTTTCTTTAATTGAATTATTGAAATGACATTAAAATATAATATAATACTCATAAAAATATATTCTTTGAAATCCTTTATGATCGAAGATACAATTTTGTAAGGCACACGTGTAAAAAGTTTCTTTATTGCACTCCTGGCTTTAAAAAAACTCGCTCGTTCCTCGCTTGTGTTTTTAAACGCCAGTTCGTGCAATAAAGAATCACTTTTTACACTTGTACCTTAAATAACTATTATGATATATAACGGTCAGACTAATATTTGTTTGTTGCTTGGGCTACCAATGAAGCCTGTAAATGTGGCGAGAGAAATGGGTAATACGCCGGACCAACCGAAGCCTCTAATGTAAATAAGCTTACAGGGAATTACAGGATTTCCTTATCGGAAATTAGTATTGATGCTCGATAGTAATTAGATTGTCGATGGGTCGCGTTTATTGAATTTGATTACATACTGCACGTTGTAAACTGAACAGTTACTTTTTTAATTAAGTGGTAAAACTTAGAGAAAATAAGAATGCTATATTTGCTATTCGAGAGATATTTAATTTAGTTAATTTAATTTGCTTTAAATGTAGTTTTTATAATGATGGTCATTTTATTTTTCGTAAAAATACTTTTAATTGATTTTTTTATTTAATTTAATGAAATAATATAATATACTAATAATATTTCTTTTTGTGCGGTGGATTTGAAATTTAATTATGTAACTAGTGGTACTGAATGTTGATAAACTAGGCTAAATAAAATAAATAAAAACAATATTTAGTAATCTCTTTAATTTTGCGATATTTTATTATGTATTAAGTTCTCCAAATTTACTGTATTAAAGCCAGTTAATAACCGTAATTTAAACAATATTATAACAGTATATTAAGATACTCTTCTTATAAATTAACTAAACTAAAACTGGACTAAACATTACACACACAACATTAAAATATTTTATATTATTGCAAATGTACAAGTATTAAACTTATAATTAAAATATTTACTTCTATGAAAATAAATACAATATAATTAATTTAATAGTATTTATTAAATACTAATTATAAAATTCATAATTGTATAATAATCTCGAAGAACTTTAACCTGTTATTATTTATAAATAGTTTGATTGCATATATAATCTAAATATACATAATTATAGTATATTATAATTCGAAATAGCAGTCGGTTTGATAAACGTGAAACTAAAATTAGACGTTTGTCAGAAAAAAAATACATAATATACTCGATTCAGCTATTATTAAATATCCCATCATCTAGCAGGTTTCATAAAACTAAAAATACTCACCACATGAAAGAATCATTTTGAGAGAAACCTACCAGGAAAAAAAATGTAATACATTCGTCACTAACACTAACAGTTCCAATTCAAAGGAAAGTTTATTGTACCTCAACATCACCGTATACTACTAAAATGTTAAAAGTATTAAATTTAATGATGCAGCTAGTTTAGTTATATTGGAATTAATATTTACTTATACTTTCTTAATATTTTACAAATATCGAAAACAGTTTAAAACCTTAAGCAAAATTGACTCTTTATAGGAAGTGGTGTTTCTTTAGTCATTTGTAAGAATATTTTTGACAAATTGATTAATATTTCTACATTAAGATCATTATGAGATGTCATTTATATACTGGAGCTTAAAAGTAATGTAACAACTCTTACAGTTTGTTTAATTTCAAAGCGGCTTTCCTTTTTTGTTATGTCCAGGTCATTCAGAGTGTCCAAGCAATGTGATACCAGTTTGAATGAAGTCTTTTGGCTTCAATGTCGCCTGGCTGTCAGAGATGATGTAGATTCGCCTGTCTCGACAGTTCCTCTCTATATTGGTTGTCGTGCATTCAATTATCGGGAATATTTCAACATGAAAGACTAATGCCAGGCTACCCAGTGGTTGGGCGTAACTCGTCTTCATATTCTTCTTTTAGATTCCTGATTCTATACCTGAGTGTGATTTTGAACCATTCGAGTACGAGATTATGCTTTATTTGTGTACATCCTCCATTCCTTTCATTACGGTCTGGTACAGAGACCTTGAAGAGTTGACAACTTGCTTCAATTAATTTTTTAGAACTTTTTTATGAAAAATGCTGTATATTATATTTTACATATATAAAATTCCATCTCTTTGAAATGAAAACAAGTCTAACGTGGTATTTGAAACGTAGAAATTACCATTGCCACATGAAAGCGACTAAATACGACCAATTATTGTCTGTTTCAGCATCTCGTTCATAAAGTAAATTCGTTATTTATGAAAAGTGGGAATTTCAGTTTATCGTCAGTCTGCATACGCGAAATTCTTACATCAAGTATGTGTACATGTACATGTGTGTGTACTGGTTTAGAAATTTCAGTTCCCCGGAGGGGATATTTCGCATTGTGCTCTGTCAAAGGAAACATGTAATTATATTGTTCATTGTCTTCGTTTAGGCGATGTATGTCATGAATTCGTATATGTGTGTATGTGGATATATGGCTACGAGCAAATTATTTTAAAATTGAGTGAAATTTAAGTGCTCTACGTTAATGTTATGAAAATATGGAATGCTGCTGGAGTGGAGCACATTTAACTCGTTATGCTGTAAATATCTCGTGTGATGAAAGGCTGGTAATATACAGGGTGTCCTGTTAATGCGGGGAAATGGCTGGACCATAGATTCCTGGGATCAAAATATGATGATTTAACGCAACTTATCTATATCCAAAAATTTACGGTTAAGCCGGAATTTGTCTTCAAAGTTTCAAAATTTTTTATTTCTTTTGTTTATAAAAAATGAACGCTTTGTTCGATTTGAATGAAATTAATTATTAATAAGTACCTTAGTATAATACATCATTTAAGCTATTATGGACATTAGTGATTAACAGGAAATATAGAAAACAATAGTACCACCACTTATAAACTAAAATATTTTTTTATTAGTGCATCCAATAAAAACTAAAAAAAATACTGTTTAAAAGAGAATTTGATTTTAAAGCTTTTTTGTCTCTTAATAAAATTTGATATCTTGTACGGTTTTCGCACAAAAAAATAAAATATATTTTTTTTATCTAGTAAAAGCAAAATCTAGTTTTCCATCAAATAGAAAATATATGTTTTTCGTGGCCGTCTTTGTTTAAAAAATGTAAATTATGTAAAATAATAATTACTGAGTGTCTTTAAATCATTTATTGTTAACTTTATTATAGTTAATAAATATTCACATTTGTAGCAAACAGATTTCTTGCTTGTATTAGGATTTTGCAAAGAAAATTGTTTAAAAAGTGTTAGATGTTGTTTTGATTTATTGTATCAATTGATATTATTTAATTTTTATTCAATTGAATAAGTTGATTTACTTATTAATGAGTGCAAATCTGCATACTTTATTCATATTTTATTTTTTTGTGCCGAAACCGTAAAAGATATCAAATATTATTAAGATACAAAAAAGTTTTAAAATTAATTGGTCTTTCAAGAAATATTTTTTTATCTTTTATTGGATGCACCAATAAAAACATATTTTAATTTTTAAGTGGTGGTATTACTGTTTCTTATACTTTCGGTCAATCAATAATGACCATAATAATTGAAATTATGTATTATCATATGGTAGTTATTAATAATAAATTTCATTCAAATCGAATAAAGCGTTCAATTGTTATAAACAAAAGAAATAAAAAATTTTGAAACTTTAAAGACAAATTCCGGCTTAACCATAAATTTTTGGATATAGATGTTAAATCATCATATTTTGACCCCAGGAATATATGGTCCAGCCATTTCCCCACATTAACGGGACACCCTGTATTTTGTGAAAATGTTTAGAATGAGAGTAATGCACACAAGTGCATTAATATTTGCGTATGTGTGTTTATTATTTTAATGTCTATAGAAATAATTTCTACATAATCTCGTATAATAAGAATGCATTATGTAAATTGCAATTAAAAACATGGGTTTTAAAAGCGTAAAAATGAAATACTAAAATTTGGATAATAATTTAATATGTACTATTATTTGGGTATTTATTAAAATTAAATAATAATTTTACTTTTCTTAACGTACCATATACCTTAAAATTTTTACTTGCTCTATATTAAATAAGAGAAATAATTTTTTATTCCATTGTTTTTTGTCATAGCGCCGACCATTAAGCCACTAACGGTGATAAATATACGCATTTAAAATAAAAATTTAATATTTGTTTTAGATATTTCAGGAGATAGTTTCCTATTTTTTTGTCTGGGTCTCTAACTAAAAATTTAAATTTAATGTTTCATCCCTCGATATAATGGTTTTGGTCAATACTTTACATCAAAAGAGTTTAAAGGTGTAGTTTTAAGTTAACCTAGAATTAATGAAGAAAAGTTAGAAGCAGAAAATATGTGTCTATCGATGCAAGAAATTAAAAGAACTATAGGAAGAATTAAAAAAAATTTCTGTTCTGTTTAAACATGCAGTAACATAGTTTTGGTAGTTTTGTAAAAAAAATATTTCAAAGTGAAATGGTTTATGATCGCCTAATCACGAACCTGAAAATAAGGTATGGTTAATTATATCTTGAACATGTGTAACATCCTCAGCTTGATGTCAAAAATATAATAAGACTTTAAAGGAACTTAAAACAACTTGCATATCCTAATACAGCTGAGAATTACACAGAGTGTTTACGCACTGGCAGATGCGTTTGAGATCAAAGCCATCCAAATTTTAACTAGATGCTAGATTTGGAAATGGAGAATAACCGTAAAAAAATATTTAAAATTAAACACTAAAATAAGTCGACCAATGATGCCTTTAAACACAGGTACCCTAAGAAAAAGTGTAAAAATTTTATACTTACTTCATTACTGTAATACTGCTTTTATGAACGAAATATATCGACGGAACGTTTTGCCAATTACAGCTAGATACTGATGCTACTAGAACTGGGCCTGCCGTTTTATAAAAACTATGAAACATTCATACAACGAATTTCAACAGGAAAAACTTAATATTTACAGATAAATTAAATCTACAAGATCCACAAGTATTTCAAAGAACCCACTTTTGTGACCACACTAGACAAAAAGTTATAGATATCACACTCGCAAATGCGAACATAGCCAAGCAGATAGAGAACTGGCGCATCCACCAGAACGTGTCTTTCTCGGATCATATATTGATTTGCTTCAGTATAAAAGTTACAATAACAGGAACAAATCCTGGAACGGATATGAAACAAGTTAACAGCTGCCTATCCAAACATCTAAAAGAAGATATCTTCAGGTAGAACCCTGCACATAGGGGGGAGGCATATGTGCCAAACCTTCCTGGTGGTGCCTTAAGTTTGACCGAAAAAGAACTCCCAACTTGAGGAAGACTGGATCACATACAAGTGAATCCAGAGGGACTTAAAAATGATCCTCAGAAGGAACCGTAGAGCCTCATGGCGCAACTTATGCAAGAGTCATGTGCGGGCTGTATCGAGCATGGAAGGAAGCCAAATTGATTTTAATTTTTAATCCAGGAAAAACTGATTATACCGCACTCATTTCAGTTAGACCAATCATCATCATGTCTTTTCTTCTAAAGACATTAGAGAGGCTGTACGATAATCATATCAGGGAGCACTGTTGCTTGAACAGCGAACCGCACCCGAGCCAATACGCCTACAGGCCAGGGAAATCGACTGACTTGCCCGTTTATCATATGGTGTGCAGGATCAAAGGATCGATGGCTAATAAATAGGAGCCATTATAGACATCGAATAAGCTTTTAAAGTTTCCTACATTAACATAAAACAGGGTCTAAACAAGCATGCGGTTCTCACAACCATTAATGAATAGATTGGGGCCATGCTGAGAAGCAGATCTGTAACTGCCTCTATAAGGAAAGAAAGCCAGACAGTAGCTGCCACAAAAGGATATCTCCGCTTCAGTGGAATGTCGTTGCGGACGGCTAACTACAGCAACTAAATAATGGAGGATATTATGATATGGGTTATGCAAATGACATAGTAATCCTACTCATGGGAAAACACGAGAGTGTTCTGTCTAGCTTAATACTTTTCACAAAAAAAGAAAGATTAACATAGGAATACTTCCCAAACTTTTTAACAACCAGTTACGCTTGGCAATATAAGCTCAACTGGGATTTCAAACCAAAGGTTGTCCATTATATCTACACTGCAATCGTTAGACCAGTTCTGATATATAGAGCGTTAACCTGGTGGCCAAGAAGTTACCAATCGGTAACCAGGAAGAAGCTAAATCGCCTACAACGATTACCGTACCTGGCTATGACGGGCGCAATGCACACAATACCCACGGCTGCAATCGAAACTTTACTGATCCTGACGCTCTTTTACATACATGCAAGGAAGGTGGTAGTAAACACAGCCGTAAGACTAAAGGAAAATGGCACGTGAAGGCTAAAAACAAATGGTGATACACGGAAGAATACTGACAGAGGCATCAATCATGCCTCAACTCAATGAATCTCTCAACAATGTCCCACCGAAACACCCGTTTAAGCGGCAATACGAAATAAAAAATCACATTGACGATAAATGAAAATCACCGTTTATACCGACGGAGTTAATAATCATGAATGCGTGAGGCAGGCATTTACTACCAAGAACTTGACCTGAGCATACCCTTAGGTAGAATAGTGATGATTATCCAAACGGAATTTTGCGGAATAATCGAAAGTACTCGGATATTACTGGAACTGGCAGTCTCTAACAAATTCATTTTGTTTATCACTAGCAGCAAAACAAGCATAGCTCCTCTATGGAGACCAAGGATGGCCAACAGTTTAATACTGAAGTGCACGCAAGCTCTAAAAAACTTGCCGCAACCAACAAAGTTACAATATCCTCTGCCACTGGCATCACTTACTATCTCCCAACACTAAAAATAAACTCTCTTAATGAACACAAACTGACAAGTAAGCGATCGCCAAAATATTCATCCACTCATCAATACCGGAGCTGAGCAGGAAAACATTGAATTACCAAGAAATATTTTGTGACTGCTAATCGGTACCCTTACTGAGCACTGAAAATTAAACAATCGCCTCCATAACATAATGGTGGCAAAAGATCCCCTATGTCGGAAATGCGTGCAAAAAGAGGAGACCCTAAGGCATATCCTGTGTAAATACGAGACACTCAAAATACTCAGATGGTCCGTATTCAGAAAAGGGTAGTTAGAGTAGTAGTAGCTGGGCACACTCAACACGGGCAACTACAGGGTTTCACACAAAATTTAGGTTTGCTTGAGGAGTAGGGCTCAGGAGGTGACACAAAGTACCAATTAATGCTGCCCATCACAAACCATCATATTACAACACGAAATAATAGCAAATAATACTGAAGATATATTAATTCTCAATTGCACGCCATAAATATAAATTTAATGTTTTATTCCCCGATATAACGTTTTTGATCAATATTCCAGGTTTGAAACTAGATCTCAAGACTGAAATTTTATAACTTAAGAAGTGGTACTTCAAAGGAAAGCATTATTAGTAGAGCCCGAGTAACCTCTACATTACAAAAATTGGTGCCAAAAAAAATATGATTATTAATTGTAATTTTGAACCTCGAATGAAAAGAGAACTATGATGTTTAAACCTAACGCAGATGAGTCAGGATATATGAATAGGTAAACCAAGTCGTCCTAATAAAAACATACTGGTTAGAATACTTAATATTATTATTCCAAAATGGAATGCTACTAGGATCTTGCACTTATTATTTATAAATATAAAAAGGAGTCATCATAAAACAATAGAAAAAAGGTATTACAAGGAGTTTCAATATATTATATAATTTCAGCGAAAGTGAAAAGTTAAATTTACTCATAAAACACAAGGATGTATTTAACATTGGATATAAAGTATTTAAAAAAACAACATATGAATATTACTGAAAATTCCCAACCAATTAGATACAAAGTGAGGAGACTGCCATTAAGTAACGAGCCAATCAATGGGATAATACAAAAAATAGAGAGCAAGGGTATTACAGAGTCATTCAAGTCATGTTGGTTAAGAAATAGAAATGAACACGACTCGTTCTTGTATTGATTTCTACCAACTCAATAATTTAAGTAAAAGGAAAAGTTACCTGCTCCTTTGAAACGGCGGCATATTAAACACATTGACTCGATATACTTTCTTAATGCTTGCTCTTAAAAGTGCACCTAAAGAAGACGACATATACAACTGGAATAGATTCTGGTAATTCAGTGTTATGTTCGAGTGTCATGGAGACAAAATAACTCTTCTGGAAAACCGAGGACAATATAAAGAACTAAATAGAAGTGTCCCGACTAAAAATTCCAGGTTGAAATATAACAAAGGAGATGTTTAATTGTAGATGTGCAGAAGATATCAAGAACTTAATAGAGGTGTTCCACAATTGAAAATTCCGGATTGAATTAAAATCAAGGATATATTATATTGTAGATATTTCAAAGATTTATTATATTATGTACCTATTACCGAAGGGAATTATAGTCTTATATAGATTTAGGCATCCAAAACACTGAAAGGGATTTCAAAAGTTTGACTTTGGTATTAAAAACTAAAATTATTTACCTCGGAGACTACGTACAAAATATTGTAAGATTCGAGTAGGACCAGAGGCGATAAAACCAGGCTAAAATTCAATTTGAAAAAAGCATTAGAGTTAAAACATCTGATAAAATTCTGTAGAATTGAAATCATTGGGCTCAGTAAAATTATCTTGTATTACAGAACTGAGGCATTTTCTTATCAATAAATTAACACTAACACTTAACAATATCCACAATCAAACAAAGAAGCACCAATTATCAGAGAATTGATAACTAAGGATAATTTTTGAGAAGTGTACAGAACTTTTTTTATAATCAACATCGTAATGGATCAAAAACTACGTTTTCCCTAGAATTTAAAGTTAATTGCACATCGAGATATTAAGTGACTGGGAAAAATAGTGTTTGTGATCAGATACCCTGAATGGAAGAAAACCACGCCGAAGAATTTTCGAACATTAAAATTAAGCAGAATAATGAGGTGACATCTAAGGTTAATAATAATAAGAAATGGCATGGTTATATAATCCACAAAGACATCGAGGTCTTCTTATAAAGAAAGGAATCAGCGATGCCATTTTCGGATTCAAAAACCATCCTGAGGTAAATTATTTGTTTCCATGCAATAACCGGATCTGTTCCATGTACCTTTTTACTGATTTATTTCTAGCATAATGTGTAGTAGATTATTTGAAATGGAGTAATAACTGTCGAAAATTGACAGAGTTTAAGGTTTATTCCCCTGTTCTGCTTATCTAGAATGGATACTCCACAATCTAGAAACAAAAAATTACTTTCACGTAAACCGAAAATATTAAAAAATCTACAGACCCTGAAGTTATCTATTTAAAATCATGATGTTGATTGTACCTAATGGATCGGAGAAAAAGAAAGAGATAAATATGTAATATCACAGATTTAAAGTTTATCTTCTAAATAGCTTTGTGTAAATTAATTTAATCATCATATCAACTATAATTTCTTATTATCTTATTACCTATAATATAGATTTATTTATTCATAAAGTTTCCAAAATTTTGCATCATTTTATTGGTGAAATTAATAAAACTCATTGCAGTATTGTATCAATTACTGATACTGTCACTTTAGATATTTATAATAGGCTCTATATATTTTCTATTATGGGAAGTTGATTTCTATTTTTCATAAATTCCTCAATTTCTTGACTTTTGTTTGATTTATGGATAAAATTATTTAATCTTTTATATTCACAAGTAAAATAACAAGAACTCCCGTTTTTATCGGAAAATCATATGCACGAAAAATGTGTTGCTTAGCAATATCCCGAATCCTGTTGGCAATAGTAAAAACCCGAGTGCACAGGACGAGGGTTTTTATTGTCAACAGGATGAGGGATTTTGCTTAAAAGAAACACATTTTGAGTGCATGTCATTTTCCGATTAAAAACGAGAGGTCGAGTTATTTTTGGTAAGACAAATTCCAGAATAAACGATTGTTATATTAGATTTATTTAATGTTCCTAAAAATACGATTGAATATTGAATCGTTAATGTTACTAATACAAAAATATAACATACCGAATTATTCCGAGTATTGGTTGGTATATTGTGTTTAATAATTGCATCAATTTCGTTTGATTTTAAACTGCTGGAACGATTCATTATTCCAAAGAAATGAATGCACGTCAGAGATTCGATTGTACTATCACTTTTGACAAATACGAACCAACAACACATACAATCACCCTACTGGGATTTTATTACCCTACAGGGATTTTATCAATTTTTTTATCACTTCTTCCTTTTTGTTTTATCGAGATAAACAAAGCTGCTGTAATTTGAAGTGCCACCATATTGCTTCTGACCTTGAATTTGACACATGAGGGAATTTGTTACAAGTAAAATAACAAGAACTCTCGTTTTTATCGGAAAATCAAATGCACGAAAAATGTGTTGCTTAGCAAAATCCTGCGCACTCGGGTTATTACTATTGTCAACAGGATGAGGGGTTTTGCTTAAAAGAAACACATTTTGAGTGCATGCCATTTTCCGATTAAAAACGAGAGGTCGAGTTTTTTTTGGTAAGACAAATTCCTGAATAACAAATTGTTATATTGAGATTTATTTAATTCTACTAAAAAAATACAATTGAATATTGAATCGTTAATGTTACTTATACAAAAAAATAACATACCGAATTATTCCGAGTATTAGTTGGTATATTGCTTTTAATAATTGCTTCAATTTCCTTTGATTTTAAACTGCCGAAACGTTTCATTATTCGAAAGAAATGAATGCACGTCGGAGATTCGATTGTACTGTCACTTTTGACAAATGCGAACCAACGACACCTATAATTACCTTACTGGGATTTTATCACCCTACAGGAATTTTATCACAAGTAAAATAACAAGAACTCCCGTTTTTATCGGAAAATCATATGCACGAAAAATGTGTTGCTTAGCAATATCCCGAATCCTGTTGACAATATTAAAAACCCGAGTGCGAAGCACGAGGGTTTTTATTGTCAACAGGATGAGGGATTTTGCTTAAAAGAAACACATTTTGAGTGCATGCCATTTTCCGATTAAAAACGAGAGGTCGAGTTATTTTTGGTAAGACAAATTCCAGAATAATAGATTGTTATATGAGATTTATTTTTTAAAAAAATACAATTGAATATTGAATCGTTAATGTTACTAATACAAAAAAATAACATACCGAATTATTCCGAGTATTAGTTGGTATATTGCTTTTAATAATTGCTTCAATTTCCTTTGATTTTAAACTACCGAAACGTTTCATTATTCGAAAGAAATGAATGCACGTCCGAGATTCGATTGTACTGTCACTTTTGACAAATGCGAACCAACGACACCTACAATTACCCTACCGGGATTTTATCACCCTACAGGGATTTTATCGATTTTTTTTATCACTTCTTCGTTTTTGTTTTATCGAGATAAACAAAGCTGCTGTAAATTGAAGTGCCACCATATTGCTTCTAACCTTGAATTTGACACATGAGGGAATTTGTCACTCTTTTTTATCACTTCTTCGTTTTTGTTTTATCGAGATAAACATGGCTGCTGTAATTTGAAGTGCCACCATATTGCTTCTAACCTTGAATTTGACACATGAGGGAATTTGTCACAAGTAAAATAACAAGACCTCCCGTTTTTATCGGAAAATCCTATGCACGAAAAATGTGTTGCTTAGCAATATCCCGAATCCTGTTGACAATATTAAAAACCCGAGTGCGAAGCACGAGGGTTTTTATTGTCAACAGGATGAGGGATTTTGCTTAAAAGAAACACATTTTGAGTGCATGCCATTTTCCGATTAAAAACGAGAGGTCGAGTTATTTTTGGTAAGACAAATTCCAGAATAATAGATTGTTATATAAGATTTATTTAATGTTACTAAAAAAATACAATTGAATCGTTGATGTTACTAATACAAAAAAATAACATACCGAATTATTCCGAGTATTAGTTGGTATATTGCTTTTAATAATTGCTTCAATTTCCTTTGATTTTAAACTGCCGAAACGTTTCATTATTCGAAAGAAATGAATGCACTTCGGAGATTCGATTGTACTGTCACTTTTGACAAATGCGAACCAACGTCACCTACAATTACCCTACTGGGATTTTATCACCCTACAGGGATTTTATCGATTTTTTTTATCACTTCTTCGTTTTTGTTTTATCGAGATAAACAAAGCTGCTGTAATTTGAAGTGCCACCATATGGCTTCTAACCTTCCATTTGACACATGAGGGAATTTGTCAGAAAAAAATCTCTTTGTATGAATATTGTCTTTTAACAAAAACTGAATAAAAAAATACCAGTTCAATTCATATTGAAGTATTTTACAAGTGATTTTATTTGATACTTGATTTATTCAAATGGGACAATGGGAATAAGCGAGATACAGCACCAGAAGTTTTTCTTCAGCCACCCGGTACATGTAAGGATATTTTTCAAAATATGAATATACATACGTAATAAACAAAATTTTAAATCTTGAATATTATTTTAAAATTCCCATTTCAATTATTGAAATATTTTATAATAAAAATAAAAATGCCAATATATGTATTTGAAACACAATCAAAAGTACTCCATTTAACGTGAAGCTAAAATCAATATGAATTTATGTTAAAAAAGTTAATAAACATGACATAAATATAACCTAGTATAAAGCCTAAACGTAAATAATTTATATTTAAATATTTTATTGGTGTATTAACATATAATGTTTGAGCTACAACTATTTTAATTACTTGTTTTTCTTATTCATAATTATCAAGAAAGAATTATTACTTTTTATTATTAATTGTGCCGTTAGAAATGAGAATAAATATATTTTTATTTTATTGGGTAATTACACAGTACTAATTACACATTACTAATTATACACTTGCTAATTTCATAAACGTTTGCATGTGAATTAATCGCAACTATTCCAAACAATACCGGCAACTCTTTTTTAAATACACTAATTATTACAACCTTTTATTTTTTGCATTCATACAGCGATTTCAATTGCGTGCAGATGAAATGTGAAGAAATCGTTTAGATTCAAGTTTCACCTAGGAGTCCATCAAGGCACGCAAAAAATCCATTAATTATATGGTGTGTGTATGATGCTCACCGAGAACTAATAATTGTAAAAAAATCAAAGAACGTGTACAATTCTTTTTCAGTTACTACACGACACGTTTCCAATTAAATGTTTTTAATGATCAATTAAGTTTCGCCGCATCAGCCATTGCATTTTTCTATGTGAGTTATGGCTTTTCGCATTCTTTACGTAAGATGTGATCGATGTGCTGGTGAAGTGCGGAGAATACTTCACATGAATTAATGGTTTTAATGATACTTTCTACGGTGTGATCATCAATTACAAAGATGATTACATGTGTATTATGGACAGAAAGAGGAAAAATAATGTTATTATCGGTTAAATTTGAAATCAGTTAAATTATGATAACTATTGACTTTAACAGTGATAAGTGATAATGGATTTTTAAAATATAAGTGCCTCAACAATCGACGATATTGACTTTAAAATTCATTTTTAACCAATGTTTACCAATATTGTTAATATAATTACTGCCTGCTTCATTATCAAAAATTACCAAATTTGTTCATTACAATAATAAATTTGGTAATTAACCTTTGCTAATTGATATAATAAAAATATGATCGTAATTTTGTAAACAAAAGTAATTAACAATATTGTATAAATATATTTTTAAGGTCAAATTATACGTTTTCGGCATTGTACAAAAATGGATATGCAAGTTAACTAAACTTAATATTTTATTGGCATAACAAGTATATTCTCTAAAAGTAATGCACCCATTTATTATTAAATTATTCGTGATATTCCTATATATGCTGCAAAATGAGAAGTTATTAAAACAAATGGTAATTTATCCGTTTTCACCATCAAGCTATTAATATTGTTAATATTAAATATAATATATATACAGGGTGTCCCGTTAATGCGGAGAAATGGCTAGACCATAGATTCCCGGGGTCAAAATATGATGATTTAACACAACTTATCTATATCCAAAAATTTACGGTTAAGCCGGAATTTGGCTTCAAAGTTTCAAATTTTTTTATTTCTTTTGTTTATAACAATTGCACGCTTTATTCGATTTGAATGAAATTTATTATTAGTAACTACTATAATGTGATACATCATTTCAGTGATTGTGTCCATTAGTGATTAACAGGAAGTAAGAAAAACAGTAGTACCACCACTTAAAAACGAAATTATTTTTTTATTGGTGCATTTAATAAAAACTAAAAAAATACCACTAAAAGACCGTTTAATTTAAGAACTTTTTTATGTCTTAATAATATTTGATATCTTGTACGGTTTTTGCACAATAAAATAAAATATGAAATAAATTTTTCTAATCCTTGAGCATAACCTGAACGTGCATTGTAAGTATAACTGACCTCTAACTCATTCCGCTCCGTTGACCGTTGACTGCACTAGAAGAAAATGTACCGTGAGTCGTCCAGCACGCCCTTGCATCAAGGACACTCTTCATTCAAGGACTTCTAGATTTTGTGAAGGTACTCTCTTAAGCATCAGTCTCCTTCGCTATATTTCTATGCTCTTGCCATGATCTTTAGATACTGTGAAACTGACGAAGCTAATAATTCAATGGCTTTGCGCCTAACCGAAGAACGCCACGTATCCTTTTCTGTTTCTCTTTCTTGTAATAATCTTCTATTCTGATCGACGGGTCGTCGACTTTCGCCAGCAAGCCCGGGATAACCCTCGTTTTGGACTTTTCCTGCCGCCGCCCCTACTTCCTGGCTGCTGCATAAGAGATTCGTTCTGATTGTGAGCCCCAAATACCCAAGCCACAGAGCCGTGATTTTTACAGCCACCGTGTCCAGTCCTACTTCCACAAATCAAGGCGGCCGTGCAGATAATCCGCGATGATGGAGAATCCATTTCCTTCCCAAGGTTGTTACCGGCGTTCAGTTTACCTGAACGTGGTAACAAATGCGTAATTATATTTTAATCCATTTTACGAGCTACCCATTGCTCCTAATAATAATTTGCATAAATTCCGCATTATTGAAATAATCCAAACGAGATAATTTTCCAAAATGTGCAGCTGCCAGTGCCGAACAATAAATCGGACCCTTTTTCGGCGAACGAGGATTATTACCTGTTCCAAGAATTACCGTGCCTACGTGACAAGAACAAAGCAGCGGTACCTGAGATCACCATATAAAACCAGGCCCGGCCATCGCTCTTTACCAGTCGTCTGCCATCAGCAGCGGTGGTCAGCCTGGTCGGTTCCGCCGATTCAAGCCTCTTGCTCTTTTGTATATATTGTATATTATCTCTGTCTATTCTTTCTGTCTTTTGTAATATATTTTCTTCTTCTCTGGCCCCATGTTTTAATTTACACACTTTCTCTTGTTCCTTACTCTGTTTTCACAGCTAGCCGGTGCCCTATACGTCGACGTGGCGTGGAAGCCCAAGCAAGTATCACCGAAGGGAAACTGTTTAATCGAAGCCTGCGGCTGCTAATCGATGGTGAGCCTCGCCAGGGACCCCTGGGCCGCCTCCAGTGCGTGTTGGTTCCAGAAAGTACCGCCGGTGCTACTTCCTTGACAGTTTGTCACCAGGACGTCTTCCGCGTCCACCGTTAACAAGGTCTCCATTATAAACAGCGTTGTCAAACAGAATAACAACAGTGACGTTTTGTAATTTAGACGTTCAGTAAAAAAGTTCCCTGTTCTCCAGTTTTATACATCCGTTATTACGTTAAACAGAACTCACATACATAACCATACTACATTTCTGGCGACGAGGATATTTGAGAGGTAATAAAGGGAACGGTGTCAACATATCCAGCAGCAATCAGTGGAAAAGTGAGCAGTGCAAGATAAAACAAAAACATTGAACAGTCTAACAGTGCAAATGGAAACTTAAATTTTGAAAAATTTTCACCAGAGAGGGAAGAAAGGAATTATTACATCCAGCGTTTTGAAGTTGAGTTAACATTACATGGTAACGTCAGAGACAACGAAAAAAGAAACGTCCTTCTAAAAAAGATAGGATCTGATTCATTTGAATTATTGGTTAACAATTTTAAACCGGACAGCATATTGACAAAAACGTATGACGAAATAATAGCAGTTTTAAGTGGAAATTTTGGAAAAATATCGTACGTTCTTGCGGACAGAATGCAATTTACGCTTTGCATACGACATCAACACGAGTCAATATCGCAATACATATAAATTTTACAGGCGTTAGCAGGCAAATGTGATTTCAAAACAACTTTAAATGAACGTTTACGAGACCAGGTAGTGATCGGATTAAAAAATAATTCGTGGCAACAAGAAATAATTCGTCAACATCAAATAAACGATGCTACACTAGCAGAAGTTGAGACAACAGCGCTTAAACTGGAACAAGCAGAAGTGCAATCAAAGCGACCAAGACTGTTAACAAATACACAACTGAGTCCTAACACGAATCGCGTACAAAAACAGAACAAAAACTATTAACAACTACAGTTTTTACAGAAAAGCTTTTCCCAAAATTGTATAAAATGTATGTTTTGCGGCAACGATATTCAAACAAAAATGTTTGTCCTGCGAATGGAAAGCCGTTCAACGTATGTGGACGATTAAATTATTTTGCAAATGTAGGTATTGTGACCGGACGTGGAACTCAATTCGGACATTCAAACGTACAAAACAAAAACACTAAACAAAGACAGTTTAAATAAAAAAACACAAGGTATATGCATGAAAATAATATAGACGTGATATGAATTCATCAACAAACACAACAAACATTAGGTGTATAGATACTCCGAAAAAGGTACTACTTTCAGTTAAATGGAAAGAATATCGACATGCTGTATGATCCAAGTGCAGCATATTTAGTGATTGGCAGATAATCACTATGGACTATGGACACAAATTGGCTCACCAAAATTGAATCCTATACGTAACTTGATTGCATACACAGATCTTGAAATAAAAACCCTTGGTATAACTGAAGTTAACATTAAAGCATTTAACAAAGTTCTAAAGGTGTATGTAGTTGATGGGAACGATTTTCCATAGTTTGGTTTAGATTGGTGTCTAAAATTTAAATTGCCAATGCAACAGGAGCAAAAATGTGTCATAATCAGGTAAAAACGGAACAAGTAGACGATGCAGAGATCCAACAAATTCTCAAAAATCATCAAGAACTTTTTAATGGAAAGCTAGGTTCAATAAACGGACACAGTGTAAAGATTCATATTGACCCACAGGTAACACCTAAGGCTTTTCGACCTTGACCGGTACCTATCACATTACAGAAACAAGTAGGGACAGAACTCAAACCTTATAAACAGAGGGTATTCTGGAACCAGTAGACATGATAACTCATGTAATAGCGGTTCAAGTCAGGTCAAATGGCAATGTACGAATTTGTGGCGATTTTCGTGCAACTATCAATCCACATGTACAACGAGACGATTATCCGAGTCCTCGGTTTAAAGACATAATGTCTAAACTAGCAGGTGTTCAACAATTTACAAAATTAGATCTATGAGATGCTTACTTACAACTCAACGTGCATCCAGAATCCAGAAAGCACTTGGTCATATCATCACATAAGGGATATTTCAGTTACAAAAGGTTACCTTTTGGAATATCTTTCGCTCCAACATTTTGTCAACGAACAATGCATATTATACTATCGGGAAATAATGGAACAATTTGTTATCTTGATGATGAGATTATGAGAATATAACAGCGCCAAATCTAACAGAACACATACAACGAGTACAAGTATTAAAACGATTAACGAACCCAGGAATTAAGAGACACCAATCAAAATGTGCTTGGTTACAAGACATAGTAGTTGTCTTAAGACATCGAATCAACAAGGAAGGACTCCATCCAACGGATGAACACATTAAAGCAATAAATGAAATGCCACCTCCAACAAACGTAACTGAATTACGATCATTTTTAGGATCTATTACTTATTGTAGCAAATTCATACCGAATCTTCACGTAAAATGCGTTCCTTTACATCGATTACTTAAGAAAAAAGTACAGTGGAATTGGACTAGGTAAGATAACGGAATTTTCACAACACTCAAGAAACAACTAATATCTACGGATGCATTAGTACATTATGATCCATCAATGGAAATATACCTCATAACAGACGATTAATAAGAAGGCTTAGGAGCAATATTATTTCACAAGGACGACAAAAATGTTTTTAGGCCAAAATCCTATAAATCCAGAACTCTGACTTATGACAAATTATGCAACAATTGATCTGGAACCACTTGCTATCATATTTGTATGTATTGTATGTATTTTATTTATTCAATGTGCTTACATAATATATTCAAATATAAGTTTTCAATTTTACAAAAATTTCGGTCGCACACGAAAAGGCTTGAGTTCACTTCTTGTGTTCTTCCACTCGCGCCCATTTTTTAAGCAGACTTGTGATGGTCACCGTAGTTCCTTTATTGCTATTCCTGGCTGCTTGCGGTAACAAAATTTTATCAATATCTTTATGGTAGATATTTCACTTTATTAATAGGTCACAACCGTTAGAAATAATTTTTAGTGAACATCTGAATACACCAGTAACAGACTTCTTAGGTAGGAATGATTTTAAACAATTACGATTATACAATTTCTTTTCATCCACGAAGAGATAACGCTCCAGCAGCTGTATTATCAAGATTACCACTTAATGATATCGAGTTAACAGAGAACGAAAAAGTAGGTTTACCAAGAAGAGGACACTTACTCAACTTAAAATTAAATAAATTTCCAATATCAAAACGAACTATGCATGATAGAACAGCAATTGATCAAACATTAAGACAAGTAATAAAATTTATTGCGTCATATTGGCCAGATAAAATGTATTTTTTGAGAAGAGAGACGAGCTCTCGGTTGAAAAAAATATTGTATTATGAAAAGGAAGAATATGTATTCCGGCAGCACTACAAAAATGAGTATTAGACATGCTGCATGACGGACACCTAAGTATGTGTGCTACGCAATCAATAGCAAGTATGCATGTGTATTGTATGAACATCGATAAGGACATGATCGAGTATTCTTAAAAAATGTACATCGTGCCAAAGTTCTAAACAAAATAAAACGGAAGTATCAATTTATCTATGGTATGCTCCACCAATCCCATTTTGAAAACAAAATGTTTTTAATTGTAATAGATTCATTTACACAATGGTTGTAAGTTATGCCCATGAAAAGTATAACTATCGAGAAAACAATAAAAGCACTACGTGATACATTCGCTAGACTTGGAATTCCGAAATTTATTGTATCTGACAAAGGACCTCAGTTAACGTCGAACGATTTTAAAAAGTTTTGTAAAGGGCATAAAACATATAAAAGTAACCCCGTACCATCCAAAATCAAACGGCATAGCTGAACGAGCAGTAAGGACATTCAAAGAACAAATGATGGCAAGTAGTAAAACAGATGACTTTAATCTAAGAATAAATCAATTCTTATTAACTCGTCGAAATACTACACAGCGATCAACAGACAGATCTCCCAGTGAACTTATTTATGGTCGATCGTTACGAATATTACTCGATAATATTAAACCTGATGTGTCAAGAAACCAATAATATGAAACAGCTAAACAGAAAATTTATCATGTCAAGAAATCCACAGAAGCAACAATTGAAGTCGGACAGACAGTATGGGTAAATAATCCAATAGGCAGAGGATCAACACCTGGAATAATAAAATCAGAGACAAGTTATCAAATAAAACGGAAACATGCAGATCGACTGAGACCAAGGAATCATGATGTTACCTCATTCTAACCGTAGATCTCGAATCCAATGTAATATTTACCAACTTCATCAACTAACAAGTTACCCGACGACTTACGCGACGAGCAACCGATTCAGAAAAACAAGATGTCTGACCAGTCCGAAACAAAAACAACCAGTCTGAATGTTAAAGACAAAAATCTAATAAAAGCCAGTACCAGAAGAAATCCCCCAGGAAATAGGAAACCACCGACCCGTTTTGAAGCTTGAATTGCTATGGGAGGAATGTTGTATGTTGGGCTGTCGTAGGCAGCATTGAAAAGAGCGTTATCAAACAGAATAATAACAGTGACGTTTTGTAATTTAGAAGTTCACTAATAAAGTTCCCAGTTCTCCAGTTTTATACATCCGTTATTACCTTAAACAGAACTCTCTACACCTCGTTCAAAATTACACCTTTCGAATTTGAATTGCTGTTGACTTCACCAGGATCTCTTCGTCTTTTAGGGGAACCTCCGAGGGTCGCGTGTTTAATATTTCCGGGGAAGAGAGGGAATGGCTGCATCGTAGGCAGCCAGTAGTCTTTTAATATGGATCATTGGTGCTAAAGCTTAGCCAATTAGTTTGGTCGTTTACTTAGTTTTGATTTCATTCTCGATCATTCCAGTTCTCTAATCGTCTTATTTGACCCATAGTAGACATGGTGATGTTCAGTATAGTCGCCAATTTATGCCTTAGGATTTTTTTTAGAATTTTCTATATTAGCAGACTCCATTTTCAGTTTCGCTGTTGTGTCTTAAAGCATTTCGCCTCTGCGATTCCGTAGGGGTGTCTAGTATGGCGTTGTGTTAACAGTAACCCTTTAATTTATTTCGCTGAGAATAATTATGTTCGAGCACCGTTTAGATTCATTACATCGTCAGCGACTTTCCTCGACCCCAATTCTTTTTGTTGAAGTCGGCGTAATGCTAGACTGCTGCGTTGTCATCTTGGTGGATCGACCTTGCTCTTAGTATAATAGCCGACAGGTTGCACTCGAGGTGCATTAGGGAGCCTCTTCATATATATCATTGGTTCACTTATATAAAGTTTGTTATAGTACGAGAAAGTATTGTATTTGCAAAAAATACATACATGGTAAGTTTTTTAGATGTTTTCTATGGGGACTCGGAAACCATAAGAGATGGAAAAACTGTTAAATTTAGAAAAACGTGTAGTTTTTGAGATGAATAAAATTTCATGGCTTGGGTGGAATGCTTGCGCCTACAGGAAAGGTGCTAAGATCCATCTCCTCACGCATCATTAGGGCGCACAGGTTAGTATCGACGGCGGCAGTGGAGATACTAGCTTTAACACCGACGCCAGACCTGTTGCTGGAATTGAGAACATGGGTGTGCACCCAACGCAATCGTCAACTTGGTCACAAAGGAGGCAGCGAAGAAAGGGCACCAGAGGCTGAAATCCCAGCAGCAGATGCTATTGAAAGGGACGACGAAGGAAGCATGGATCACACAACTGATCCAAGATCTGGAACTATAGCTGGGGAGGAGGCATGGAGAAATTAGCTACGTTTTGCGCCAACTCCTCACGGGCTACGGAAAATTCCAGGCTTTTATCCACAGGATCGGCAAATTGGACGAGTTCTGTAGTTCGGGTGAATCTAACGCAGCGGAGCACACCCTAGAGGATTGTACGGCATGGGGTAGCGAGATATAGGGTCTGGACACGGCGTTAGAACGGCCTGAAAATACAGACAATTTGGTTGGAGCGATACTCCTATTCGAAGATAGCTGGAAGGCCGTAAATTTCATTGTTACGACGGTGCTGAGAAAGAAGTAGTCGGCAGACATGAATATTGAGGCGCCGGTGAAAAAGCCCTACAAAACGCAGGGGTAGACGAGGAGGAACCGTGGACGAGGCGAACACGGGGATAGATGTACGCACACACGTAATATAATATAATATGT
Source organism: Ontholestes murinus (assembly GCA_963969525.1). Taxonomy (NCBI): domain Eukaryota; kingdom Metazoa; phylum Arthropoda; class Insecta; order Coleoptera; family Staphylinidae; genus Ontholestes; species Ontholestes murinus. The sequence continues at coordinate 28,836,661 of OZ018395.1, read as the reverse complement.
AAAATTTAATGCAATATAAGAAGCAAATTGTATGCAAATAAAATATTACAACCAGGCTTGAAGGGGTTCCCGACGGAGAATGCCAATACAACTGGGGTCCCGATATAGGAGGGGAACATTTCTAGCCGAGCGCATTAAATAGGTATAATGTATTAGTTTGGCCATTGGAATATGTCGTACGCTAAGATAATGAATCATTTATTTGGATAGGCCAGAAGTACAATAGATAATTGAACCAATGTTTTTTTTCCTGTGGAGGTCGCCTTCTTTACATATCTGGATACAGTGCAACCTAGATGGCTTATTGTACTTCCCCATATTACCTTTCTTACGCAACTATTCTAAACTCGATGCCCTGCACTAACTTGTGTAGGTCCTTTAGGTGTTGCGCATGGAAATCATTTAATACCATCTGTCTGTTACCTAATGTGAGCTGTCATTTGTTTTCCAGCGCATTACAACTGCACAGAATGTGCATTGCTATTTCTGGTGCCATATCACATAATCGACTGCTGGTGTCGCCGTTGTGTAGACCGATTTTACCTAGGTGTTCTTTAACAGTCATGTGGCCTGTTAGCAGTCCTGTATTTATCATCAGCTGGTGAAAGTATTCCTGCAGCTTGGTTAGAATCGAGTCCTCTTATGATGAGCTTACTGTGATTATGGCCTGGTCTGCTTTTTCAGTATTCCTTGTGTTTGTTGAGAGTCCACTTTCTGAAGCGGCTCGTCTTTTTTGTTATGCCCAAGACAGGTTCAAGTCCCATAAATGATATGGTGACTCCCTGCCTTGCTACTCCGTCAGATTTTTCATTTTCCTCGATACCGGTGTACCTTGGCATCCAGAATGTGTTACCTTGTTTTGTCAGGCTAGGTAATTCAGAGTGTCAAAGCAGTCTGATACCAGTTTGGATGAAATCTTTTGGATTTGGAGAGCCTTCAGTGTCGCTTGGCTATCAGACATGATATAGATACCCCTGCTTCGACACTTCATCCCTTTATTGATTCTCGCGCAATCAATGGTCGCAAATATTACAGCTTAAAATACTGATGCCAGGCTACCCAGGGATTGGGCCTATCTTCATATTCTCATTGTAGATTCCTGATCCTCTACCTGTGTGAGATTTGGAGCCATCCGTGTACCAGGATCATGATTTGTTTGTGATATCTTCCCTAAGGCTATTCAATTCATTGCGGTCTGGAACAGTGACCTTGAAGAGTGCATTTTCAAGGTGTCTGACTATCATATGGTCTGATCTCATTTGTAGGAGAGGTCCTCCTATGTCTGTCAAGAGTCTTCTATGTGGGGTGTTAACTTTTACTTTGACCGTTGCTAGCTGCAGTCTATAGAGTGCCAGTCTTGCCTCCCCCGCTATCGGAATATGAAATGGTGGGAAGTCTAATAGTGTCAACATTGTTACGGTGGGCGTGGTTCTTATAACCTCTGTTATTCTGATGCAGGCAAGTCTTTGGACCTTGCTGAGGATTTGTATGATTGTGTGTGGCGTAGCTTTAGGTCACCACACCAAAGCAGCAAGCTCTGGTGTACAGCTATCCCTGGTCTGAGAGCCCACATTGTCTGTCGTACATACATCTAATTTCCGATTTACGTTTAATTTTTGAAATGTGCGAGGTCTAGGTGAGTTTGGAGTCAAAGATTACTCCTAAGTACTTCACCTCACCCGACAGTTCGAAGTTCTTACCATATAGGAGGGGTCTTAGGCCGTCCAATTTTCTCCAGCGTGTAAAACGTACAATGTTGGTTTTACAGGGTGAGACTTTCATTCCTTCTTTAGCACACCATTTGTTTGCCACGTTCAGTGCCCGTTGCATGAGCTCTCTGATCGTGTTGTTGAATTTTCCCTCAACGAGAATCACTAGGTGTCTGCGTATCCCAGGGAAAAAAGCCAATGTTTATTTTATGCAACGAATTTGTTTGGAGCAATTTATTTATTGAGATAGGTGAAGAGTAAGACAAAATAACTTATATAGGTAAAAGTTTAAAAAAATGTTTGGAGGTAAAGCTATGCTACAACATAAAAAAAAATATCGAGGTAAGTCAATAATACGTTAAAATAATAAGTAACAGATAGGCTGTCAGCTCTAATAATGAAATCTTGCTGGACTGACATATACAGATCAATATTTAAAAGCTACAATGTAGATTACGTTACAGGTCTTATTTAGTAATATTAATATACTAGCACAGCTTTAAAACTCCATCAAAATTCAAACCCATAATAAAAATTATATTGATTACAAAAACAAAGAAATTGAATAGTCCCTGATATATTTAAAGTAAAACGGTGTATTATGTACTTAAAAAGAATAATAATCACATACTCGTCATTAGCTTTTTTCAAATCTAAAATAAATATATTTACACGTTCACTGTCAGGCGTTTTAGACGGATTAGACACGTCATCATTTTAATTAAATAATTGAAAAGTAATATGTAGTTATGTGAAAGATATTGAACGAAGATAATTTTTTAATTACTTTATTAATTATACGAGTTATACCGAAGCCGCTTTAAGCAATAAATATTTTTACGACAGCACCGAATACGAGTTTATCCGTAGTTTTCGCGGTTCATTATACCAAATATAATACTACTATTTTAATTTGATTGCGCAAGTTTTTGAACTTATCTTGTTTCTATTAATTGTTTATACATATTTTAGTAGTAGTATTTTCTGGTCCGTCGTGCCTTTGTATTTGTATTTGTGTTATTGAATAAATGAGCTCCCGCCACTCTAAAGCGTCATTAAATTTATCCCAATGGCGAATGGTAGCGGTCGTCCATCCAAATGGGTACCCGATTTACAATGCTACCCTCTTACTATTACTAGTGATAATGCTAAAATTAGTTTTTAACAAGCTGGCACATATATAAATTTCTGTTACTTGTACTAAATTCATACGGTTTATTGGCTGATTTCCCTTTAATTTATAAACAGTTTGTTCATTGACACTTTTGGATTAATATTAGAAGTCCTGAAGTAACTGAAGGAGTTCCACTTAGAGCAATAATGAATGTATAATCCTGCAAGACTGTACTTTTAAATCAAAATGCAGGTTTTTTTAAGAAACGTTTTAGAAATTTACCTAAAATTCTGTTATACCTTTTCACTTTACGTTTTAAAGGTGGAAACTATTATTGATGTACATTAAGAGTTACTTCAAATTTATATGATGATAATTTTAAAGGATAATTATTTCTACAGTAAATAAACAGGACTTGTTTGAAATATTCTCTAATAATTTAGAGTAATTATTAACATTGTTTTATACTTACTCATAATTTAGCCTTTATGAAATATAATATCATTTAAATAAGGGATGCTATCCTTCGTTGTATTCAATATATAACAATAATTAAATAGTTTTGTGAATTAAATTGGAATCTATATATTTGTAGAACTAATTTCTTTCTAACCTGTCGTAAAATATTTTTGGAATTTTAAATTAAGTTTTACTTATTCAAATTAAATTTTCTTAATTTTATTAGATATGTATAAAGATTAATAATGAAAACATATTATTTATTACTACCAAATCCTTACCGCTGGTTAATTGTGCTTAAATGATTTAATATTTGCATTAATCAACTTTCTCGTTATTCAATATTTCTGTTATTCAACGTAATTTGTATTTTTTAATCATTGCATCGGAATTACTTAAATTGTACTCACTACTGAATAATTTAAAAAAAACTACAAAATATTTTAAATATTCATTACCATTACGTGTGCCATTGTTGGGTTTCTTTCACCGGAAGTGTTTATCCGGAACCAACGCGCCCACTGGATACGTAACTTTATTTTCAATGATGCTAATAGAAAAATGTTAGGAAATCATTGGAATGGTCAATTTACGGTCGAGAAATAATTGCCCGGGGCATTTCGGTATTACGAATATAATTAATTCTTGCGGATACGGCCTTTTCGGTGAAATGGATGAAGGTTTTAACTGTCATTTTTATATTATGCGGTGTCAATAAAATGTGTATATGTATAATTATTATTTAAGGAGCGAAATAAATTAGCTTGGTAATTACTTTATTTAATTAATATTGTATGTGACGTTTAAATTAATGATATTATGGTTATAAAACCAATTTTCAAGAGACTGCAATTTCAAATGAGATAGTATTATATAAGGATGTAAAGTATATAAATATGTCTACTAAGTAGGGTGTGAATTAGAAGTATCTGTAAAAATACTCAATTATTTATTAATTATAATAATTGATACATTTTCCAGTATTTATTTTAATATACGTGCAAATTATTAAAGGTCTACATCCATATCAAAATAGTAAGACAAAATTCCTTAATCACTTTGGTAACTTTTCGTAATTGAAATACTTAAATATTTATTTTGTTGTTCGCGACAATTGTTTGATTCAGTTCAGTTAACAAAATTTCTGTAGTAAAATAATAATGTTACGTATAAAGATATTAGTTCTTAGTTGTTGTAATTGTAATTTAATCATGCAGTTCATACAATTAAACTTATATTAAATAAGAAATTATAGGAAGATACAATGCATTTAATTTTTTTATTATTATTTACGATAACTACGTTGTAATTAATAATGTAAGTATTAAATAAAATACTTAGTACTCAGTACCATTTTACTGTTTTTAAAAAAAGAGGAAGAAAAAAGTTTTTAAGTTTTTCTAAATTCGCTTTACATGGCAAAATGTGTACACATTAAAATACATTAAGAAAACTTGTCTATGTGATAATCTTAACCAATTATTAAAGATTATCACATAGACCATACATATATATTTTTTATTTCGAATGAACATCACATTTTTTTTATATTATTCATAAAATTGTAATGCTTTTGATTATTTATAAGAGAGCTAATTAAGTAGGTATCATTTAAATATTCATCTGGAATAAAAATATTAGTTAAGAAAATAGATATATCTCTGCAGAAAAAAAAATAGATAATAAAATTTGTTCCTTTTGTATTAGGTTGCAAATACTGACTCTTAATAGTTTCTAAGCTTTTCGTTCTGTGCTGGAAACCATTTTGCCACGTGACCCCAACTCCAATATGTCCCTTAAGTAGAATAAGTACTCTACTCTATTTTTGAATTATTTATAACAAAGTTTATGGTAACGATTCTATTTGGCAAAACTATAGATATTTTTATTTTTTTAAGTAATAAGTTAAATTATATACGTAATAAGTTACATTATATAACATATAAATATTATAGCTATTCAATTGTAATTTCTGAGGAAGATTTTCAATTTTTTTAGTCTTGGAGCTTTAACCGGTAACTTAGAAGAAAAAGTAATTGATTTTCTTTCGAAGAAATATTATAGCAACTTTTTGCTAAGTATAAAAAATGACGAAAACATAAGTTTTTCTGAAAAATTCTTCGGGCATTTACATCCTGGGCTATTTTCTGGTCTCAAGGCGTTATAATGTGCTGAAACTAAATTGGCAATAGTAATGCGAAAAATTATAATACAAATACTCAAAGCGAAGAAATATAATTACTGATAACACAGTAAATTAAAATGAATGCTTTGCCAGGAAATTTTGGTAATATCTTAATGTAGGTTTGCTTCACATAAATGATTAATTTACTTTCTTTGTGCAAAATATATTCTCCTGATTAAAAAAAACTATTTGAGTAAAATCTAATGTATATTCATTGATCAAACTCTAATTAAATATTTAATACCCAGAATTGCATTATTACATTTGAACACATAGACCCATCAAAGGAAAATTAATATTATGAAAGTTGTAGAGTATCGCTTTGAGTACCTTAATAATAAACTGAATTTTGGTTTAAAATATCTAAGGTTCTTCGAAAAATAATTTGATTTTTTATGATAATAAAATACTATCTTCTCATAGTGGATATGTTTTATATTAAATTAAATATTATCAATACTAATCCAATATAGTTTACCATTATTTCTAGTAGTAGCTTGATGATTTAACGCTTATAAAATTTTTGTCCATTATTGGCAAAACACTGCTAAATTTTAAACTCATTATACGGCTTTACTCTCTAAAAAGTTTTGTAGTGATTAAAGTAAATAAATTATTAGATCTATCTAAGCTTCTCTCGACTTACTAACCTTGTATGAGCTCTCGCCACACTTTCTTCACAAATTGTTTTTATTTACTAGTTGTACATTTCGAGTGCAATGTACACATTATCGATAGTTAAACTTTTTTAACTATTGATTGAAGAAAGTGTTAGTGTTTTAATACAATTTTACTGGTCTTCTTTTGGTTGTACTTTTATCAGCTGGACAAAATTAATGATGTACCAATTTTGTCCAGCTGATAAAAGTACAATGCTGAATTGATTTTTGGATTGTTCTGTAGCATCTAAGTAAAACATTATCTTTAGAATTCCACAAATCAAATAGTATCACCTTTTTTGATGGACATCAGCTTTTGAATTTTTTTTCATCTTTTTTATTCTATGATTTCTTGCAATGAATATTGCTATAAATAAAGCTTTTAAAAATGCGCTTCAAAAATATATCATTTTTTTGGTGTCATATCAAATACGCCAACGCGCACAAATTTCTCTCTGTAAGAACATGTGAAAATGTCGAGTTTTAAGAATAAACCTAGGCATATCAGATATCACGAAAAATTATTTAAATGGAGAAGAAATTAAGAGTAAAGTGTTTCAAATACTTGGGAGTAGTTTTCACACAGAATGGAAGGTGACAGTAACACATGTAGTATGTGACGAAAAAGATGAAGGCAGCGGCTGGAAGTCTGTGGAGAGAATGAGAGATTCAATGGTGGCGAGCGTGACCATATTGGAAGTGTGCCTGAAGTTAATTCTAATGTATGGAGCAAAAGTGTGGGGCCTCAACATGAAAGAGAGTATGGAAGGAGTACAAATGTAGTGGATGAAGAAAAGGTTAAGGCTCGAGAAGAGTAGGCCACGGTATGTAGTATATAAGGGGATGGGCACATGTGTAGTGTATGGGTGGGGCGGGAAAACCCAAATACTTGTATGGAAAAGACAAATGGGAGGAAAAGTACTGATGCCAAGGTATAGATGTGGCAGCGAAGAAGGAGGGAACCGCTTATCGCTGAATGAGCAGGGGGAAAGTGTCAATTCTGTGGAAGAGAAAAAGAAATATGGGAGCATTGAAGGGTAGACTTTGTGGTGACTAGAGACGCGTGCATTTGAAATATCTCGCTTGATGCAGCTCTACTTGGATGAACATCTGTACTGGACACAACATATACACAATCTAAGAGGAAAATCAAGTAGTATTTTATTCGCATTGCGCACTCTAAAACCGTATGTTAACAATGCAACATTAAAATTTATGTTTCCAATTTTTGTTCTTTAGCTCGGTATGGTATCATCTGCTGGGGGGTTTCAGTAGATATTCAAGAAATATTTAAAGCTCAGAAAATGGCAGTACGTATAATGGTTAACATGAAATACACTGATTCATGTAGAAGTATTTTTAAGAAAAATAACTTACTAACAATAATAGGATTTTATATATATAATTCCTTAATATTTCTAACATAAAAATCTCTTTTTGCGATTCAAAAATCAAAGGGAATATTCCACAAGAAATTGTAATTATGTATATATAATTTTCCTATTCACAACTTAATTAAATATGAGAAATATGTATTCAATCATAAAACTATACAATACCTTACCAAATTCTTATAAGCAAATAAAAAACATCATTGAATATAAACGAAAATTAAAGCTACTGTTGATAGAGATGGAGCCTTATGTAATAAATGACTATTATCAATATTTTAATATAAACAAATTAATATAACCGCATAAACATTTAGTTATCTGTATTAATTAATTAATTTTTGTCAATTTCTCTTTTATGTATAATCACTATTGTATGTACATCTTATGAGAAATAAATGATTTCTTCTTTCTTTCTTCTTTCTAATGATATCATCTCAATTCTAACTTTCATAAATGCAGAGAATTATCTACCAAACACTTTTAAGACTACAATATCGATGAAGTGCCAAAAACCATTTGTAATCATTTTGAAAACATAACAAATATTAATCCATAATAATTTAAAAATACGAAAACATTTCGTGAATCTACAACAATGAGTCTTACTAAGACTACAAAACAAATTAATTTTGAAACAACTACTTCTCTATTACCTCGACAGACATTGAATAATACAAAATTTATTTGCGTGTTACAAATAGTACTATCAAACAACACTAATTTGAATGGAATTATTTCTGTTAAATAAACTAATAAATGATAAAATGTACTTTAGATTGTTTAAATGTGACTATAACATATTTTCCATCATACATTAGAATTGATAGTTGTACTATTTGTAACACGCAAATTAATTTTGTTAGGTAAGTAGAATTATTAATTTAAAATACAAGTAATCATGGCGAATCTATGATATTTGTAGATAGTAATCTGGAGGCAGCAGATTAAAATAATATTATTGAAATTGTTTGCATTGAAAGTGATTGTGAATTATGATGTGGTTCTTTTCCGCGTTTTAATATATATGTTATTAGTGTATATCGGTCTCCTTCAGGCAAATTAACATATTATCGTAATTTTTGGATAGAATCAGGCAACAACAAAATTGTGGTTTTAGGAGGATATTGCAATAGCAATTTTAACAACAATTCTGATGTAAATACATAGGCTTTAAGTGATTATATGTATAGTTATAATTAAGCCGCATGATCTGTTATAAATAATGAACCTGGTCTAAACAACCCTTCCAAATGTGAGTGTGATGTATCTTGTGAAGAATTAACTTATTTTTTATAAATGTAGCTGAAAAACTATACAGTTCACTACAACAAATAACAGTTGGGTTTGATATTCAGATTGAGAGAAATGCTCAATTTGATTCAGTTTGAATTTTCACTAATTTCACAGATTATAGTAAGAGCAGCTATTGATATATAGTCGATACTTGTTCTGCTACTCTCTTGATGGAACCAAATTTTCAAATTAGCAGAAGTAAAACTCTTTTTATGTTCCATTTTTTTATTTTCAGATAATTGACACGTGTTTCGGTCCTTGTAAGTTAAAACTTTGATAATGATCCGCAATGACCGAAACACGTGTCAGTTATCTGAAAATAAAAAATGGAACATAACAAGAGTTTTACTTCTCCTAAATTGATATATAGTTCCAAATAAATAAAAGATGTATTGATAGAGCCATTAACTAATCTTATAAATATTTCAAATTCTACCTCTGTATTTCCGGACGTATTAAAACTGGCAAAAATATTACCTATTTTTAAGAAAGGTGATCATAATGATGCTGGCAAATATAGACCAATACCTATATTATCAATTATTTCAAAGATCATTGAGTATATTTTGAAAACACAAATTATAAATTATTTTGAAAAAAATACTTATTTTAAGTAAAGCAATTTGGATTTAGAGCAGGAAAAAATATTGTAAATGCCCTTCAGGATTTATGCGAGATAATATTTGAATGCTTTGAGAACAGGTCTAATTATATAGGGTTATTTTTGGACTTAAGCAAGGCATTTGACTGTGTCTCGCATAATTTGTTGCTTAAAAAACTCGCTAAATCTTATCTATCCAACAGAGCACAAGCAGAGAAAGTGAATGGTAAAAGGTCATCAATGCTACCCATACTACAAGGGGTTCATCAAGGGTCAATTTTGGGACCTGTACTTTTTCTAATATTTATTAATAATCTCAAAGTCTCTTGATGGCGCATGTGTATTATTAGTCACAGATGATACGCCCGTAGTAGGCGTGGGTACTACAGAGGATGAGGTTCAGCGAATTAATACTCAAAGTCTGAACATTGTTTCCTTTTGGTGCGCTAACTTACAGTCTATGATATAGTGTTTTGATTTGGGGTCACTCTATTTTCAGACATTTTGCTCATCAAAGACGTAGAACTGATATATTAACACCAGAAATGCTTTCTTAGAGGGTGATTAAGATCGGGTAATATGGTTATATTACGCCGATCTTAATCAGAAGTCTCCAATTGATAACAGATATTCCAGCGTAAATTATACTCAAACAGGATCTGATATATCTAAATCTGAAAAACAAGAAGAAGATATTCGAAGGATTCCATGAAAGAGGTCCAACACAAACAATGCACAAAAAGGAAATTATTAATGAAGCAGCAAATCCAAACTACATATTGAATCAAATAATATTATCAGCCAATTAGTTGCGAAAAGCTTAATTTCAAATAACCTGAGGAATATTTATGCTTGAAAATTGTCATTCTATTTGAACCACTACAGTTAATTCAGCAACCCAAAATATGGCCAGTGAGTCGAGACATCAACCGTTTTTAATAAAGTTAATGCCTGTTGCGCTACACTCTTGATGGAAACAGATATTACTATTATGTAGATAATAACACTTGTTCCATAATGTTTTTAACCTAATCAATCGTTTTTATTTAAACATCAGAGTTGCCACACCAAGGATAAACCCAATCCTATAAGCTCCCAGAAAGTCAGGCTATCAAAAAGGCCAGTTTAAGTTTATTTTACATAAATATACAATGCTTGCAAAGTAAATTGCGGAGCTAGACGCATATAATAATGATAAAAATATTCATATAATTGCAATTTCGGAACATTGGCTATTAGAGATTTAATCGAATTTCTGTTATATTGACAACTTTCTAGTTAACCAATTCTTTGAAGTTAGCAAAATATGTCTATTTAAAGTTGAAACTTCAAGACAAACATCAGAAAAATAAACGTGCGAAATAGCGGACAGGATTTCAACTGATCTTAATGTTGTCATTATCACAATATATCGCTCTCTTCGCGGAAGTTATTGGAAATTTCTTGTATAATAAGAGACATGTAGACATTTCAATGTGTACTTTAATATTGACATAAGAGTACAAGAATTAAGCAACTTTACGTTGAGTTATGGCTTTTGCCAATTAACATCCCAGCCTACTCAATTAAACGTCTGTATTGATAATAAATTTGCAAATAATAAACATAGAATCACTGAACCCATAGTACTAGACATCGGTGGATCGAACATTGTAGTATTCAAGATATTAATCAGGCATTGGACTGATTGTTAATGAAGCTTTCCCTAAAAACTATCAAGGTCTAAGAACAAAATCTAATATGTTTTAATAATAGACTCATTTCAATGAAAAATAATTTACAATTAATTAATGAAATCCACCGAAGTCATAATAAATATAAACGCCTATAAAACGTATAAGGAAGAGTATAAGCATACATTAAAGGAAAAAAATGAAGCAACAAACAAATATTTTCAATCAGCCACTAATGCTAATCCTATCAACATATATTTTACGTCAAAAACAGAACAGATTATAAAATCTTTACCCAAACCAGATATAGATCCATGTATTATAACGATTCCCTCATTTAATTATAGTGATATATATTTTTATTTAAAATGGTTTAAAGTTTAGTGAAATATCGACATAATAAAATCAGAAATTGACATCTTAATAATTCCAATTATCAATTACCTTATTCGTGCATAAAGTGTAATATATTTTCAGATGCTCTAAAAGTTTCAAAATCTGTTCCCATATATAAAATAAAGGTGACCAAGAGGATATAAATAATAAGGCGACCATATAGAAAGAAACAATCTGCTAAACAAATCACAATTTGTATTTAGAATTGGTAAGAATACTACTCTGACATTAATAAAAATTATAATAATAAAATGAATGCACAATAAATTTCGAAAACAGCGAGATAAAAAGAATATTAGGAGCTTTAACTTAAATAAAGTTTTTTATCAACATGATATTCGTGAAAGTAAAAACTTGGGGTAAGTGCATTTTGGCTAAATTTAGAACAGGTACACGATTCTTTTGTGTCGATTTTTATAACATAATATCCACTAATTATAATGCTCAATATAAAAATGAATCAAAATGTGCCTTCCTAAAAATTCGTTCTATTCAGTTCCAGAATTTATTAAGAATAATGTATTCTCAATAGATAGCCAATGAAATCCTCGCTTTTAGATCTATGTATATGTATATGTAAGTTTATGTTTATTTGTACATGTGTATGTTTATTTGCGAATTCTGTAAATTTTAATGTGGTAACTTTTAAGCTTATTTGTGAATGTTACTTTGAATTTAATTTGTTACGCCTGTTTATAATATATTTATTATAGTTCATGACACCAATAAACTATGTATTAACGTTTGTTTCTATTATCTTTAATGGCTATTTCTTATCTTGCGTCGTAATAAATAAAAATTACTATATTTTTAGTTAGTGACCTACTTAAGATTTGTTTATTATACAGTAATTAATTAAAGTCATTTTAATTATCTAATTTAATTACATCTTCGTTCACTTATCCAGAAGCATTAATTGGATGTGAGTTTATTCACACATCTAATTAAAAACAAAGTATTAGCATTATTCTTCTTCTTTCATTGTATTTTTGTTTATAGCTTAATATCAATTTAGGTTGACACGTAAAACAGTAAACTTGATCTAGTTAAAAGTTTTGGCAGTAGTCGCCAACAGGTGGACGGGTCATTGTTCTTAACTGGTAAGCAGGTTCCACCACTGGAAACCTCCTATACTTTCACCTAACTTTCACTGCGGCTCCTTAACGCATTAAAACATACATTCAAAAAACGTAATAAAATTAGATAATTAAGCATACAAGTAATTCTTTCCCATTACCATTGAAAAAAAAGATAATTTATACCGTTTAACACGTTTCTTTTGTATATAATTAATCGACAATTAAGACGAAATCTAATTTTTTAATTGATGCACGACTGCTGCGCTCACGACAATAAATTAACGCCTCTTATTGTTCTCTTTATCCTGGCATCGGCAATTATTCCAGGAGCAATTGTTTGTAGTCAAGGCTAGTAAGACAATGTGCACGTTATTTTTTTTCGTTGATGAAATAAATCTGTGTTTTTGTGCATTTCATCACCCGTGGATCGAGCGCTGTGGGGAATATAGTTTTGAGGTTAATTAATTAACTAGGAAGTTATAATGGGTAGCCGTTATAATTTATGGAAACCGGGTTTTGTGAACTGATTTGTATTAAGGATGATGAATGTAGGTTATAATTTTATTGTGTTTTCAAGTAGTTTGTTTTAGACAGACAATGAAGTTTATATATCTTCTGAATCGCAGTAAAAGTTTTAGAGAATGTTAAAAAATGTACGTATAATACAGAAATATAATTAAATAACAATAAATTTAATATAAAAGTAATGATTTCTTTATGAATTATCAAAGTTTAATAATATATATTTATACGAATATCTGCTTTATGAATGATATACTCGTATAACATATTGTAATATAAATATCATATAAATAATAAATTATAACGGGTGTCCAACAATTATTGCAGTCCCGGGTGGCGTTGGAATCAAAAACGTAGGTCGATTCTTACATGTGCCAAATAAATGAACTGACATTTTAATTGTCAAACATAACCTAAACGTGCATTTAAACAACACTTTAAATGCACGTTTAGGTTATGTTTGACAATTAAAATGTCAGTTCATTTATTTGGCACATGTAAGAATCGACCTACGTTTTTGATTCCAACGCCACCCGGGACTGCAATAATTGTTGGACACCCGTTATAATAAAATACCATTATTTCTTGTTAACAACAGCCACTGATCGGTTTCAATCTATTTTGGATGTTTTACCACAAAAATATTTATTGCTGTGACTATAGTTTCGAACATTCACTGTTCATTATCAAACATAAACAAAAATATTTATTGCTGTGACTATAGTTTCGAACATTCACTGTTCATTATCAAACATAAACTTTATGTTTGATAATAAACTTTATGTTTGATAATGAACAGTGAATGTTCGAAACTATAGTCACAGCAATAAATATTTTTGTGGTAAAACAAAGTTAAAGTGTTTTAATTATCTTATTAAAATGTACCACCAAGTTAACGCCGACAACATTCAAGAATTATTTTGGATGTCATCGCCTAAGTGTAGTACAAAACAATAGATGGCACACTGAATTGAAAAAATCACTATGTTTTAACCGCAAATAATTATTTGAGTGATTTTTTCAATTCAATGTACCATATATTGTTTTATTATTATAATTAATGTAAAACTGTTATATAACGTGTAGACACAATTATATAAATCTAAACAACAGAACTCCAGTTACTGACGGAGGACAGTTGTGTTTGAAAATTTCCAATGCCTGCCTCCAGGAGATTAAGCTTAGTCCTTTTCTGCAATTATGCAAGCTTTTGAGATTACTTATATTCGAAGATTTTTGCATTCTAAACAATGATCTGAAAAAGTCGTGGTTGACACGACATGCACGAAATTGTTTGGAAAATAGAGTGTCTTCGGACACACCACAAAAAACTGACAAGGCTGAAAGCTAATCTCCATTTCTGAAGAGGGCTGACAGCTCTGTTAGTCCTTCCGTTTCAGATACCTTTTCCACAGCTCCAAAATCACAGAAAAAAATTAGCGGAGCTGAAGCTAAAAAAAGATGCAGGAAAGCCAACGCCGTCTACCAGCACCGCGGACATTCTCAGCCCCTGTGAAACCTAAGGCCTTGCCGAGAACGAACAAACACCTCTGCGAAAACTGGAGGTTCAGGTAAAAATTAGAAGAGGAATAAATCCGATGACTCTGCTACTATGTCTCCTGAAAAAGTAGAGGTAGTGACCCATAAACCTAAAGACCCATTACAAGAAGGCTCCTAGAAGGCACCTCCAAGTAGTAATAATAGACCGCCAATACCTCTTGGATAAACTCACAAGGGACCAGGTTAAGATCTTGGATCTTGGCAGTTCAAACACTAAAAGACAACCTCCAAAGCAATGATAATACCCTAGTCCTAGTCCCAGAACCCTATGTAGTAGCAAAGAGGACTAGGTAATTTAGAATGAACCTTCTTCTATGTTGCACATAATCATAATATTCACCCCTCGTCATAAAAGGCTGACTTATGCCTCAATTTTCCACAATGGATCTCGAAGTGGTCTAATTTCAAGGATAGGATTTTCGTAAGGTTTTTCTAATCTCCGCATATCTATCTAATCGAAGGTTGTGATCAGATACCGTGAAACCAACAATATCAGTCTCATTATAGGTTTTGACGCTAATGCACACTCAGTGTGGAGAAGCATGGAAACCAATAGAAGGGAAAAAGCCCTGCTCGAATTCGAAACATACTCGCGAACCAAAATTTGTTACATTAAGAAGACAAGATGTGATTGATATCACCCTTTCTAGTGAGAGTATAGGCAAGCACACGTCGCGGTCAGATCATAGATGGATAAATTACAAATTAGGTTCTTAACCTGCCGAAGAGGAACTGATAAACTCTTTACCAAATCCTTATATTAACGACTACAAGAAGTTGAGAACTGTATGTCAAGTATACAGTCTAAAGTTAATGACCTCGCGCTGATTCTTAAAAAAACTCGTATTTTCTCCTATGAAAAGTCATGACCCCTCAATTTGTGCAGAGAGAAATTCACCAACCCATGGTGGAATAAGAAACTCAACCAGTTGAAAAAGCAAGCAAGAAAAGTGTATAACAAAACGCAATACTCCAGGTAAGAAATAGATTGCACCTCTTATATAGTGTTTTACTGACTATACAAAAAAGGTAAGGCAACAACAGAGGGAATCCTCGAGAAACTTCTGTAAACTTACTTAAAGTTCTCTCTAAAGAGTCAAAGCTACAGACTGGAATAATAAAAAACGAGGATAGCAGTTATACTTAAAAACTCATTTTCACGATGAAGACCAGCAGTAGATTAATACCTCTTTAAAAGAAGGTTGGAGCCTAGCTTCCAACTTAATAACCGGGCTCAAGATAACCTGGGTTATAACATAGGGACTGGAACCTATTCTTCAACATCTAGTGAAAAGGTAAAGAAAATGTCGGCCAGGTGTATTTATCGACATAGAAGGAGCGTTTGACAAAGCCTCTTTCAGCAGCATAGAACATGCTTTCTCAATGGTCGTCACTGCAATTGTAAGTAGTAAATGAACCAAACAGATGCTAAGCAAAAGATGATCTAAATACCAATAGGAAACGAAGTCTTCGAAGCAAATGTGACACGTGACTGTCTAAAGGGAAGATGGCTATCTCTTCTCCAGTGAAACATCGCGATAGACGATCTTTGGTAAGGAAACTAAATGTATATGGCTTCGTAGCCATAGAATATGTATGTAACATAATAATTTGGTGAAGCAATAATGTACAGACAACGCCCTCTCGGTAAAGCCAAAAAAGACGGGGCTGATGCTATTTACCAACAAAGAAAAACGGACAGAAGTAAGCTGCCCAGGATATTTAACATCACACTAACTCTAGCTTCACAGGTATAGTATCTGGGGGTTATAATAGATCCTAAACTAAACTGAAGTAATCATCTTCACCCCAAAGTATAGAAGAAAACCATGGCGTTCTAGCAATATCGGAGAGTCGATGGATAATCATGGGGACTATCACCTAAAGCCACTTGGTGATTTACAATGTACAATGCCGTTATAAAATCGGCCCTAACATATGCAGCATTTGTATGGTGTCCTGAGGTTTAAACTTAAAACAGCAAGAAGTAAACTACAGCACATTCAACGTCTAGGACATAGGGAATTATTGGCTTCATGGGCACCACGCTAACGTCAGCAATGAAGTTGTTATTTTCTCTTTTCCCCTGGATTCATACATGCAGAACGACTCAGACTTATCTAGGGTAGTATCATGACCGTGCTACTCTGACCTACCTTTTCGAAAGACAGTACACGTCACAAAACTCTGAGGCTCCGGAAGCTACTATACACATATTCAAGAACAAAGCAAAAAATAAGGAAGGAACAGGCATAGGCATATATTGTGCCGAATTGAATCTGGAACTAAAAATAACCCTGGAAAAATATTCTATGATCATCCAGGGGGAATTTACTGAGATAATTGTTAGTGTCCACAAAATAAGCCTTCTTACCTTAGCACATATCAAGGTCTCATCAAGACTGGCCAATTAATGTGTTATGGCATTTCAGACGGTATTCAGTAAAATTAAAAATGCTAAATTAATATAAAATTTGACGGTTGCATTAGGACAAAATTCAAGAATAAGTGCATTACAGATTTGTTCTTTGCAAAACCCAAATACTTGGAAAGAAATCTGGACCAATTTTGGAGCTTATTTGAAATATTTCGTTAGTGAGGATCGAATTTAAAACTTTATAAATCAATTTTGTGTAATACTTTCTCAAATTTAGGAATTATCCAATTTTAGTTTGTTACATTTTCTAATTTTAGTGGCTCCTGATCAATATCATCTTCTTTTATTATATCGCTCAAAAAGGTACCATTTTAATTACCCGTAATGCAAGGACATTGTTTAAAAGACTTTTAAATTAGCCTAACCCACTATAGTGAAAATCTTTTTTTGTTATCTTTTCAGCAAAATCTTTATGAAAATGAAAATTAGATTATTTGATCGTTTAAATTTTAAGTTTTATAAATTTCCTAATTCAAATCATGTTGGATTATGTATGTTCCTTCTCAATTCAATATAATAAATAAAAAATAATATATAATTTATTCTTACCTTACCTTATAAAATAATATTTTATATATACGCCACTCAGAAAGAGCATTTAGCAAAGAATTATAAAATTAAGTTATATTTAAACGTAAATTTTATTTTAGAATCAAAATCTAACATTAAACCATTCCATATAATTATAAAAGGAAAGATATTAAATTTAGGATAATAAAACCGTTTACAGCTGAAGGATTTCGGTTGATGACCTGTATTTATTATGTATATTTTTTATATGTGGTAGGTACAATAATCTTATTATTAAAACAGTAACATTTCAGGTTATATAAGAGACGTGCATAAATTGATATTAATGGTATTGCTAGTATATTTTTTCTTCAACTACAATCCTACTATCTAAATATCCTAGTTAACAAACGATCGTTTCTAAGAACTTTACCTAAAATTACCTTAATCTTACGCATGATCCTTTAAACTCTTATGTAAATAAACGTCTTCCGTAACTGGGAGATTTCTTTTCAAAAATCCCTTTAACTTCTCTTTATATTGCTTAAGCAGAAATCCAAATCAGACCTATGGCCACTTGCAACTTGCAATTTTGATGCCGTACAATTGGCGCCTCTGTATACTTAACATGTATAAAAAATGTCTGACAAATGTACATAAATAACTTCACGACTATAAACGTCCTTAGTCGCTACGCATTTGGCACGTTAATCAGCCAAAACTATTAAATATTTGACGTTTTTGGAGCCGATTTTCCGTTAACCATTGATTAACTTATTAATTACGGTTAAGTACCTGCGGTGCAAGTATGCACTATTATATTTTTCTTTATTTAAGACCTTATAATGTCATATATGTTTCCAAGGCATAATTCAATGTTATTAATTTTACAAGGACAAACCAAACTTGTTGAAACTGCAGTCATAAGAGTAAGTATTTTTTGTGTAAAATAAGTAATAATTTTATTGTAACTATAAAACCAAATAATTCGTTAAACATACATTTTGAAATATAATAATAAAATTGAATTAATTGTTAGTTAATCGAGAATATTCGTGGGTTTGAATTAATGAATTTATCATTGATAAAGTTCAGAATTTTAACGCTTTCGAAATTTCTACCTCCGGCTTATTATTTACATTCAAATCATTTTAACGATTTCGAGTAAAACTGATCTAATAACTAATCTAAAACTGTAATGAGTTTCTTTTTTAAATTTTGATTAACATTTGTTGTTAAATTTATAGTACGTCCAATGTTTTCTACCTGATAATAGCATTCTATCTTAGTTGTAGTAATATTTAAATTGGTAACCAAGGTGATGGGATTTTGTAAACCGATATGTTTTACATGACGCATTATTGCCAGATACGAGGGTAGATTGAAAAGTTTCCGGAATGGGCAAGAGATGGCGCGCGTATCGTGAAATTGTTATGATGGTTGTCAAGGCTAACCTATTTTAGGTAAGCTGTCAAATTTTCAGACACATGCGTCGTTCCGTTTTTGTTTACTAGGATATCTTGTGAAGCAAGTCAGGCACTTTTGCAAAAATAGATAAAAATGAATTTACATTTACATTTCTTTCATTTATTAGTTAACTTCATCGGTAGTCAGTCCGAAACCCTAGCTTTCTTATTTTTAGAAAATGAGAATGTGTGCATAACTTTAGATTTAAATGTCACAGACCCTGTTTGTTCTTCCGACACTGTGATATCTGCTCTAATGGCTACAAAAGTTTCTGTGAAATATGTTCTCCACGTTTTACGAATTTTCATACTTTATCACATTCATTATAATTTTGAACGTTATATTTTTTAATTCGGCAGAATAGAGGACATTTATATTTAATTATACTTCTATACTTTATCTAATGGACGTTTTATTTAAGTATATATAATTAACTTCATAATTACTACTTCCTTCTTCTACTCAATTAATGATCACTATATCCGTCCTTCAAATGATAATTTTTTTAGAAATGTGTTGTTAAATATATAAAGATATAGAAACGACATCATTACTGTTTCATTTAGAATTTTGTATTACTATAGCCAGTAACTATTAAATTACTTCTAAACTTAAAAATTTCGATAAAAAATTTCGAATTGTATTATCTAATTATTTTATTACTTACCTTGAAAGTAACCAATTTGAATTCTTAAATAAATTGGAATTTTTAAAAACATTAAATGTTAAAGGTTTTATTTAAGCTTGTGCAATTTTAATAATTATAATAATATATTGAACACTTTATAAAAACGAAGTCAAAAAATCCATTAGTCATGATTGAAATTTACGAAATTTCTTCACCATAAATCACGCCAACGTGGACTTAATAAACTATGTAAATCGCGCCACGGTTTATCCATAATTTACAAGAATAAAACGGAACGAGTTCACTCCGTTCCACTTCCCTAAAAAACTATGATAATCGCTTGGAGCTCACCTGTGCAGAACAAGTGCATTCCACTAAAAAAATAAGGAAAAAGAAAATCCGACCTGGTAACGACGTTTTACAATATGTAAAATATTTGGAACGAACGTTAATAGACAATTACGGGCATGCGGAGAGTGAGTGCATTTTGAAAGCGATAATTGGAAATAAATTGACTGGAACAACATGAAGTCGTTTCTGGGTGTGGTCGCTTTTTGTTCAATACCGACATATGCATTGGGGCCCGGTTCACAAAAAATAATTCGCGTTTACATTTAAATGAAAGGGAAAATTAAATTACTTTATTTACATAATATGATTTAGTACATCATACATTTAACTTATATGCTGTTTTTCTTGTATTTTAACATACGTTTTAAATATTTATTGCTCTCTTTCTCTTATAGTTATCTAAGTAACTAATAATGTGAATAAAAACTATATTAAGTGACAGAAATCATTTTATTTTCATAATATATTGTACAATTCTAAGGAATAACATAGCAAACAAATAAACAATATTTCTCTTCGATTCAACCAACTTTATGAAAAAAACATTAATAATGTGTCGATGCACCACGGTGGGCTATACACTCTCTAAGGAGCCTAGGTTCGCTTCTAATTAAGTGATTGATGCCCTCCTGTGGTATCTCATTCAAAGCCTTTACTAAAGCATTTCAAAATGCTTCTAGAATTTGAGATAGATGCTGCAAATTAACCAGTCTTTGGCCCATGCTCAATTAGAGATAAATCCGGTGACCTCGGTAGCCAGGGCAACAAGTTGATTTCAGCATGCTCAAAGAAGTTCATTGTGACTCCTTCAATATGTGGGCAAACATTTTCCTGATGAAATTTTGGATTTGGCAATGTCTGGGGAAGGAGTAAGAGACGAGGTTCCAGAATTTCTTCGATGTAACGCTGTACGGTCAACTTCTATCGGAGATTAGAGGTGACCTAGAGCCATTAGCAATGGCACCTCGTACCATAACCCCAACAGTATGATAAACGTGCCTTTCGACAAAAAAAATAGTGTATTTCTTCTTTCACCATGTCGTCTTCTGACTCTGGTCCGGCCATCATGCACCTCTAAACAGAATCTAGGATTAGTCACTAAACACTATATCATTTCATTCTTGGGCCCACATCTATCTTTCACTACACCACTTGAAATGATTTCGTCGATGCTCAGCGGCTAAAGCAAGCACCCAGTGTGCAATCGGTCTTGCATACTATTGCAATGAGCCTGATGGCGGAGAGACGATTACTTAAAACCAACAGCCTAAAACACCGATTTGCACGCTCTGTGGTTCTTCGACATGGTCCTATACCTCTAGCTCTTCGTGTTCGACCCTCTTGATTCCATGCCCGATATCTTACTATAGTATCTAAACTTCTGTGAACACTGTCCCTAATTTCTCAGAAAGAACGTCCAGTTTCTCCGCCCTCTATCAAACTCAGAAGGTTGATGAAAATTTGCCCGTGTTTGCATCCTAGGCATTGTAAAAGATAACAACAAAAGCTTAGTTATTCTTGTTCAGATGCTATTAGCAAACTCTTTATAAGACCTAGCTTTCGAATATTATAAAGAAATACGTAAACAACTTTTATCCTATATGCAATAGAAACAATTAGATGTAAGACCCCTTGAAACCATTTTGCAAATATGAGACTCAACAGAAATTTATTAAAATTATTATTTACTTCCTAATGTCAAATGTAACGTAATATATTATCTGGGACCCAATACAATCTGCAGTAGGACATCGCCTTCACTAGAGTCACTATTTGCCCCATCTATGATATGTCGTCCTCTCTTGGACAGACGCATCAGCCTAATTTGGCCTTTTTCACCCATTTAGTTGAGGTTTAGAGGACTAAGAGACAAACCTGACCTACCCTACCCCTAACCAGCTGTACCATCGTGGCTTAGGACCTGCACTAGCGATTCCAGGTAGGTTTGGGTTTAATAACCATCTGGTTTGATATACTGGACTTGTTGCTATCAGTGGTCATGTCTCGTGGGTGACAACTCAAGAGGATCACACTTTTACCATCTGGATTATAGTAGAAAGAAAACCACAAAAAATAATTAATACGTCAATTAATGGTGAAACAACATAAGACCATTAAAACCATGCTGACTAAGGGTACCAGGCGACTCCCACTTTCAAGAACCTGTTTATGATATGCGAGGCTCTGCTGTAATGAACCATTTTATTTCCATAGCTATTAGTGAATATATTGACCAAAACCTCAAGCATTGAGTGGACGGCTCTCCAACGTGCAAAACAATGAAAATGAGCCAAAAGACAACGTGCCTACGGAAACTGAGCTTCTAAAAAGCAGAAAAGAGGAGCTTATCGGTGGCCTCAAAAGTATAAATACCATGTGTTTTTTGGTATTTACACCTTTTATTATTATTTTAGGCTATAAGTGGTGTCGCCCCTAAGAGGATAAAATACCTCATCAAAAGAACCAGGAGAAGCATGGGTAAAGACATTAAGGCATTAGTACCTGCCACGATAACACCCGGAGAAGCTATCAAGAGACCTTGGTCAATTGGAAATACACCAAATACAGTCACGATCAAAAAGGTGAAAAGGCGAAGAGTGCCTACCACCGCTGGAAACACGGTGTATTATATCCAGGTAACAACTAGTGTTAAAATAGGTATAATTCTTTAAGAATGCCTCATGACGACGGAACATATTGAAGCGGTAAGTGGATAAAATCATTGAGAATGGAATAAAGCCAACAGTGAAATTAAAATTCCATACATTTTACTATAAACTGGCAGATATGCCTCACTCTAAAGTCCTGATGAACTACGTTTCAATAGCGAGGGATATAGTGACAAGAAACTAATCTCACCAATTGAGGCTCAGAATGACCTAAATATCTCCAACTGTAGGGTCTAAGGAGAAATCCGAAACAACCTAAGCTAAATCTTGGGCTGTTGGTAAATTCATAGTCTGTTAACAGGGTGAAAATGCTGGCCATAAAATCAGTTATCAATTTGGTCCTGTTGAGCTAAGTTCCAAGGATAAGAGAGAGCAAAGCTGCGTGGGCTACCAAAACAGTCCCGTCCAGGTCCATTCATTCCAGAAGAACCGAGGAAGAATCCTCCGTCATCAACAACGAAAAGGTCTACAAAAGTCACTACTCGATCGATGGTAATGGATGGAAGGGAGACCTTAAAGACAAAAATCCCTAAAATACAACATTTAGGGGCTGGTGTCAGTGAGGTATAACCACACCAATGGCTGACATAAGTTGTATTCAAGTAAACCTCCATAGTGAATGGCATCAAGTGCCCTATATTGAAGATTTTAAAAAAGCCAAATTTGAAATAGGATTACTCAGGACTTGGATCAATAAGAGGCAGATAAGAGGTCTAACTCAAGTCAATTGTAGTCTAATGTATAAAACAGACCGCATTACTCCGAGGGCAGTTCTAATGTTCAGGAAGGACGTTAATTATACATTCATTCCAAAATTCATCATCCTTGCCGGAGCCCTAGTAGAAGTTACCACAAACAAAGACAAAAGGCGGGTTGTCAGATTGTCATGTCCTCTGCCTACTTTCTAGGAGATCACAGCAAACCACCCCTAGAGGAGGTAAGTATACTAATGGAGTGCTGCAGAAGTAATAAACACCTCCTATTGGGCAGTGATGCCAACGCCAATTTATTTCATAAATTCATCTAACAAATTAGGCAGGAGGTGTTGGACATCAAATTGGCATGTTGTGCACACATCCCCCCCCCGCTGTATCAATGGAAAAATTATTAGAAAAAAAGGTCTTAGAAAGGAGGAGGATCAGTGATTCTATAAGAGTTTATCAATATTTTTGTTACTAGAAATTATTTTTCAAATCCGAAACACCAAAGACAATTACATTCGTCCCAGGACGCAATTCCTGGGTGGCACTCTTATATTTGTTAATAATAGTTATAATTTTTTAATTTAGAAAATAAAATATATAGTTGTTCTTGAATGCGTTAACTTGGTGGTACATTTTAATAAGATATAAATCATAATCACTTTATGTTTGATAATGAACAGTGAATGTTCGAAACTATAGTCACAGCAATAAATATTTTTTTGTGGAAAAACAAAGTTAAAGTGCCTTAATTATCTTATATAGTTGTTTTCGCATTTTTATAACTAATTCTAATTATTCATAGAACATTTATTAAAGCTTTATTTTTAGGTATCAAGTTAATTTAGTTTATTAATAATTTTCAAAATAAATTTAAAACTTCCCACACGGGGGAAATTTGATTGTTCGAAAATTGACTCTTTTAAATCCGATTTTCCATTGGAATTAGAGAGCGATGGATAAAATCTAACCTCAAATGCACACATGGGGCTGAAGCTTGTGAGCCATATAAGGGACGTCTGATATAAGAGGAAGAATGCAGCCTATACATTAAATTAATTTTAACACATATTTTAGTTTTATTTAGTTTTTAATTGATCTTATATTTATTATTTTCAGTCCATAGTAAAATTAGTAGTACGAAGCAAAAAATAAATTTGTCTATATTCGCAGGAATATTTAAAATTTGGATTTATACCCGGTGTCCATGAAGAGCGGTTTCCTTTTTGTCTTTTATGCCAGCAAAGCTTGACCAACGAATCCATGAAACGAGATCGTCTTGAGGCGCATTTGAAGGCGAAGTGTAGTGCTCATATTAATTTCGATTTGAATTTCATTCAAACAAAGAAATATTTTAAAATGAGAACTATAATAAAGTCTCTATTTACTACTCATATTTCCACTCATAATCGGTATTCTTGAGGTTGGTTATCAAATTTCTTTATTCATCACTAAATCTGAAAAATATCATTTCTTAAAATGGTTCTTGAAAAAGAAGACAAAGGTGTAAAAGCTATGCCACTCAGTAAAGATACTATTAGTAGACTATTAGACGAAATGATTGAAGATATTGAGAAACAACTTGTTGAAAAGCTGGAAACAAAATTCTCAGTGCAAATGGATGAATCAACTTTAAGAGACAGTGAGGTAATATTGATAACTTACGTAAGATATTTTGATAAAGGGCAGTTTGCTGAAGAAATGTTGTTCTATAAAAGATTTGAAAGCACCACTACCTAAAATGATATATATATATATATATATATACAGGGTGGGCCACGAATAACGACCATTAAAAGTTTACGGGGTTCCTGCAAGAGGAAAAATCTGAAAAAATTCAACATTGTACGGTTGATTGCGATCTCCTCATAGAAAATATTTTTGACTTTCTATCACTTCCGGTTGTACCGGAAATGGCTACCAACTTTGTTATTTTAAATGGAACTTACTGTATATTATTTTATTTTTAAATTCCTTGTTCTAATGCCTACCTCTCCATATGGGTTTATGTCAACTTAACTTTTACAGTTTTTGATTTAAAAATTTATTTGTCAAATTGACCTCAAATAGGCGTTTAGAAAAATGCCTATAACTTCTAATAGGTACAAGATTGATACAAGTGCGGCATTTTTTTTTGTACCTAATCGAGTCCTCTACAACGGAAAAAAAATGACATGTGTCAATTTTGACAGTTGGTATTTCTAAAATATCAATATTTTAGCGCCCACTTAAAAACATCATATTTCAATTTTTTCAAATGGATTGACCAATATTTTATCTTATAGGGTGATTCGCAAGACAATTTGCTACAAAAAAGTATTATACATCACTATATCTAAAGCCAGTAGTTTTTAAGTTATTTCGAAATTTATTTCCTCTCACATTTCAATAATTCCTCTTATATTCACACATGCACTATAGTAGGCTTCTGTCAATATTTATTGAATCGAATTAGGAAAAATTCGTCCTAATATTATTAAAATGATTAGTTATCCCCAGTTACAACTTACAAATAAATAGGAAGCAAGAAGACTGGAATAAAATAATTTTTAAATAAGTAATTAAATGTAGGAACTGAAAAAAAGTTGTCAGAAAAAAAATTATAACAATTGTTCAAAATGATAACCATTAACATGTAAACACTGTGCAGCACGCGTTGCGTCACCCTCTTATGTTGCTCGCCTAATTTTTTCTGAATTAAAATTCCGCGAATGTAGCTCGCACCCTTTCTTCCAATTCTTCTCGGGTATTGTCGGCATTTGTATAAACTTTATTTTTTATATGACCTCAAAGATATATGTGAATTTTCAATTGACACACATGTGATTGGTTTTTCTATTGAAAATACCTTCATGAGAGAAACTTGATTCGTTCGTCCAAATTATATTAATTTTAAGCAACAACAACTCACAAAAATTAATCATGTTCTCTGCATCTTGAGAAAATAATTTATATTTATAATTATGCATCCGATACATTTTCCAAATTCTTTAGAGTGGGGTTCTGCTTACTCTCAAATCCTCCTAGCAACCTGATGCGCGTTGATTTGCTTGAAAATAAGTCAAAACATTTACTTGAATTACCTCATTCTCGGTTACTAGCTTTGGTTAATTTTTTTCTGCGTTTTGTTTTCCAAATAGTAGAAAAATTGACTCCAGTCTTCGAAACTTTTTTCTATCCATCGGCGGTAAGTGTGGATAAGTTTCGTTGAAAGTTTTGCAAGTTCTCTCAACAATTCTGTTGCACTGGCCATATATGACAAATAAATTCATAATTTCTTTATTGGTATAGGTATTCATTTTATTAATACTCTAAAGAAGCGTACACAAATATTAATACGTTGGATTCAACAAATATTGACAGAAGCCTACTATAGTGCCTGTGTAAATAGAACAGGAATCATTCAAATAAAAATTCTGAGAGGAAACTAATTTCGAAATAACTCAAAAACTACTGGATCTAGATATAGAGATGTATAATACTTTTTTGTAGCAAAAGGTCTTGCGAATAACACTATGAGATAAAATATTGGCCATTCCATTTGAAAAAATTGAAATATGATGTTTTTAAGTAAGCGCTGAAATATTGATATTTTTGAAATACCAACTGTCAAAATTGACACATGTCAATTTTTTTCCTTTGTAGAGGAATCCATTAGGTACAATACAAGATGCCGCTCGTGTGTCTATCTTGTACCTACTAGAAGTTATAGGCATTTTTCTAAACGCCTATTTGAGGTCAATATTTGACAAATAAATTTTTAAATCAAAAACTGTAAAAGTTAAGTGGACATAAACCCATATGGAGAGGTAGGCAATCGAACAAGGAATTTAAAAATAAAATAATATACAGTATGTTCCATTTAAAATAACAAAGTTGGTA